>CM053026.1:121089468-121309343 GCA_028564925.1 Lithobates sylvaticus
AAATTTTCGTCCTTTTTTTCACACAAATAGAGCTTTCTTTTGGTGGTATTTGATCACCTCTGGGTTTTTTATTTCCTGTGCTATAAATGAAAAAAGACTGAAAATTTTGTAAAAAAATGAATTTTTCTTCATTTCTATTATAAAATTTTGCAAATAAGTAATTTTTCTTCATAAATTTGGGCCAAAATTTATACTGCTACATATCTTTGGTAAAAATAACCCAAATTAGTGGATATTATTTAGTCTGTGGGAAAGTTATAGAGTCTACAAGCTATTGTGCCAATCACCGAAAATGTATCACATCTGATCACACCTGATGTACTGGCGATCTATCTCATTTCTTGAGACCCAAACAAGCCAGGAAAGTACAAATACCCACAAAATGACCCCTTTTTGGAAAGTAGACATTCCAAGGTATTTAGTAAGAGGCATGGTGAGTTTTTTGAAGTTGTCATTTTTCCCCACAATTCTTTGCAAATTTAAGATTTTTTTATTTAAATTTTTTTTCACACCAAATTGTCATTATAACAGGTTATTTCTCTCACATGGCATGTACATTCCACAAATGACACCCCAAAATAGATTCTGCTACTCCTCCTGAGTATGGCGATACCACATGTGTGAGACTTTTTTACACAGTCTGGCCACATACAGAGGCCTAACATTGAAGTAGCACATTCAGGCGTTCTAGGAGCATAAATTACATATCTAATCTCTCAACCACCTATAACACTTTTGAAGGCCCTGGAGCACCAGGACAATGGAAACGCCCACAAAGTGACCCCATTTTGGAAAGCTAACACCCCAACGTATAATCTATGAGGCATAATGAGTCTTTTGAATGGTTCATTTTTTTTCCAAAGTTTTTGGAAAATGTGGTGAAAAAATGAAAACGCATTTTTTTTTTACACAAAGTTGTCAATTTCTAAGATATTTCCAACACATAGCATGTACATAGCAAAAATGACACCCCAAAATATATTCCGCTACTCCTCCTGAGTATGGCAATACCAAATGTGTGAGACTTTTACACACCCTGGCCACATAAAGAAGCCCAACATTGAAGTAGCACATTCAGGCGTTCTAGGAGCATAAATTACACATCTAATTTCCATACAATCTATCACATTTTTGAAGGCCCTTCATATTTCTAAACACATAGCATGAACATACCAAGATTACACCCTAAAATACATTCTGCTGAGCAAAGGGTAAACAAAAGATTACCTGTGGTTTTAGTAGTGCAGTTGTCCACAGGAGAAGAGCCCTGATCCAGGCAGCAGGCAGGGACTTGGTCAGCGACAGTGAATGGAAATGTCCAGGCAGCAGGCAGGAATATTGTCCATAGTCAGTACAGGCAGGGATACTGTCCATTTACAGCCCAGGGTCAGTGCAAGTAGAGACATTGCCTGCAGTGCCAAAATATTGGTCCTGGTAGTAAGCAGGAACATAGTCCAAGTAGCAGGCCAGGAAAGAATGGGGACAGGGGTAGAGGCTTCTCCCACCCAAATCTCTTTGAAGCCTCCGAGCCTCCAGACCCTAATCCAGAATGAAAAAACTAAAAAATTAGTTTTCTTCATCCAGAAAAACAATTCTGGAGCTCCTCACATATGTGAGACCCCTGTGTTCCCACTAGCATAGCAGGGTAAAAGATCAGTCCAAGAGGCAGGCAAAAAACGTGGTCAAACAGTCCAGGGTCAGTTCCAGAGCAGGCAGAGGTAGGTACAGTTTAGAGTTAGGCAGAAGCATGGTCGTTTAGCAGGCCAGGGTCAGTTCCGGAGAAGGCAGAGGTAGGTACAGTTTAGCATTAGGCAGAAGCGTGGTCGTTTAGCAGGCCAGGGTCCGTTCCAGAGCAGGCAGAGGTAGGTACAGTTTAGCGTTAGGCAGAAGCATGGTCGTTTAGCAGGCCAGGGTCAGTTCCGGAGAAGGCAGAGGTAGGTACAGTTTAGCATTAGGCAGAAGCATGGTCGTTTAGCAGGCCAGGGTCAGTTCCGGAGAAGGCAGCGGTATGTACAGTGGCATAAAGGGGTGTGGCGGTAAATGACAATTACGTTTACCATACTTCTCTAATAATGTAGAGAAGTATGGTAACGGTGGAAACATCCCTCGATACAAAGGCCTGGTTGGGAAGGACAATCAGGACAATAAAACACAGTGTCTTTTCTAGCTCCTCTTTTGGCGCACACCCGGCATCTCTTCTGGCGTTTCCGGCCGTTTTCATGGTAAGGGAGTTTCTCAGGAAAGTGGCGTTCGTGGAGTCTGCTCACTGAATCCGAGCGAATACTTTCTGGTGGGCCTTCAGGGTACAAAAGGGTGGAGATAATTTCTTCTTGGTACTGAAGATAAGATAAGGGGCTCTCTTTAGATTTACGGTAAATAACAAAACTATTGTAAATGGCCAAACTGAAAAGATATATGGAGACTTTTTTATACCAAAAGCGGCTTTTTCTTGTGAGAAGATAGGGTTCGATCATCTGATCATTGAAATCAACTCCCCCCATGAACAAATTATAGTCGTGAATACATTTTGGTTTCTGGATTGGGCCGTTTCGTCTGGGGATTTCCACGTAGGTGTCGTTGTGGATGGTTGTAAGCATGTGGACATTTCTTCGGTCCCTCCACCTGAGAGCCAATATCTCTTCATTGCGCAAAGACGCCGTCTCCCTTTGTCTTAGTCTTTCCGTAACGAGCCTTTGCGGGAAGCCCTTCCTATTGGCTCGCACTGTACCACACGCTGGAGTGTCCTTGCGCTAAACATTGCGGAAGAGGGGCAAGCTTGTGTAATAGTTATCCACAAAAAGGTGGTAACCCTTTCCCAGGAGTGGATATACAAGGTCCCAAACAACCTTTCCGCTGGCTCCGATATATTCTGGACATTCTGGGGGATGCAGTTGGGTGTCCTTCCCTTCATACACCCGGAAGGCATAGATATACCCTGTTTCTCTGTCGCATAGCTTGTAGAGCTTAACCCCATATCGGGCCCTTTTGCTGGGGATAAACTGCTTGAAGCCAAGCCTGCCTGTGAAGTGGACCAATGACTCATCCACGGAGATATTTTGGTCAGGGATAAATAGTTGGGGGAATTTCTCTGAGAAAAAATTTAGAAGTGGCCGAATTTTGAATAATTTGTCATGTGATGGGTCATTTCGGGGAGGGCACTGGGTGTTGTCATTATAATGGAGGAAACGCATTATCATGAGGTATCTTGACCTTGGCATGATGGATGAAAAGAGTGGCATGTGGTGGATCGGGTTGGTGGACCAATAAGAGTATAGTTCATTTTTTTTTGTGAGACCCATGTTAAATGTTAGGCCTAAAAATAATTTAAATTCCTCCACTGTCAATGATCTCCACTCATAGGGACGGGCATAACTTGAACCAGGGTTGCTTGTTATGAATTGTTGTGCATAGAGGTTGCACTGGGCCACGATGGAGGACAATAGGTCTTGGGTAAAAACTAAATTAAAAAAATCAATAGGGGCAAAATTCTCTGTGTTCACCTGAACACCTGGCTGGGCGGTGAAAGGGGGGATGTTTGCTGCTGCTGAATTAGCGGGAAGCCACAGAGGGTTTTCAAGGGCATAGGGAAGGCCGGCATGGGTCCTAACGCTTTGGGGCAGAGTTGACACCCTGCTAGGTCTTGGCCTTCGCTGCAGTGGTACTTCATTTCTTCTGGTGGATGGCACTGAGCTACTAGTTGATGCCACTGTATTTCTGGTGGATGGCACTGAGCTGCTGGTTGATGCCACAGCACTACTTGTGGTAGCCTGCTGCTCCATGCCAGAACGCCTTCGTTTCACAGGTGGACTTTGCTCTTCCTCTGATTCTATACCAGACCCACTGCTTACAACAGGTTCATATTCTGAACCAGAATCAGATGCAGCACCGGAGAGCTTCACGCTGCTCTCGTCGGTCAAGCTTAGCTGTTGGTAGGCCTCATCAGCGGAAAACATTTTTCTCGCCATACTGGTGACCTTGGGCTGTGGTGACAAACTAGCGGTGGTAGGGACACTTGAAAAGATATGGGTGCTGATGAGGCTGGTCTAATGAGGCTGCACTGCTGGGTGCTGATGAGGGTGCACTGCTGGGTGCTGATGAGGCTGCACTGCTGGGTGCTGATGAGGCTGCACTGCTGGGTGCTGATGAGGGTGCACTGATTATGTGGCACTGATGTGCACTGATAAGGTGCACTGGTGGGCGCTGATGAGGATCCACTGATATGCTGGCACTGATGAGCACTGATGTGCACTGCTGGGTGCTGATGAGGCTGCACTGGCACTGTTGAGTGCTCTAGTGGTGCTGATGAGCACTGATGAGGCTGCACTGACTGATGGCACTGATGAGCACTGTATTGGCACTGATGAGGTGGCACTGATGTGCACTATTGGGCACTGTAGTGGCACAGATGAGCACTGTTGTGGCACAGTTGAGTGCTCTAGTGGTGCAGATGAGCACTGTGACGCTGATGTGTTACTGATGGCACAAATGAGCACTGTATTGGCACTAATGTTGCACTGGGCACTGTAGTGGCACAGACGTGGCACTGATGGAGCACTGACGTGGCACTGATGGAGCACTGACGTGGCACTGATGGCACTGTGGCACTGATGGGCACTGTAGTGGCACAGATGAGCACTATAGTGGCACTGGTGGCACTATAGTGGCACTGATGGGTACTGTAGTGGCACAGGTGGCACAGATGGGCACTGTAGTGGCACTGGCGGGCACTGACGTGGCACAGATGGGCACTGTAGTGGCACTGGTTAGTGTGGGGGAACTGGTGGCACTGGGCACTGACGTGGCACTGACGGGCACTGACGTGGCACTGACGTGGCTCAGGCGGGCACTGAAGTGGCAGAGGTGTCACTGATGGCACTGATGAGCACTATAGTTGCACTGATCTGGCACTGATGAGCACTATAGTGGCACTGCTGGCACAGAGTTGGCACTGATGAGCACTATAGTGGCACTGATGGGCCCTGTAGTGGCTTGTAGAGGCACTGATGGGTACTGTAGTGGCACTGGTGGCACAGATGGGTACTGTAGTGGCACTGATGGTTAGTGCAGTGGCACAGATGGGTACTGTAGTGGCACTGGTTAGTGTGGGGGAACTGGTGGCACTGTATGTCACAGATGTGCACTTGTGTGGCACTGTATGGCACTGCTTGGCACTGCTGGGCACTGCTTTATAGATAACTCACTGATACGATGTGTCTCTCTTCTCTCCTCTCACGCTGTATCGGTGTGAGGAGAGAAGAGAGCCGGGACCTTTGCATGACCCCGGTTTGTTGACATTATGATCGCTCCCTCATTGGAGGGGGCGATCACGTGGTGAAGGGCCGCTGTCATTGGCCCTTCACCGCGATCCGTGTTGCGCCGGGTCTCGTGAACCCGGCGAGCACGGACACCTCCGTGCACGCGCCCTACGGAGCGCGCTTGGAGAGAGATTTCCGGAGGACGTCCGTCCTCCCAGAACAAGCCGACCGCGCTGTAGCCGTCTTTCGGCTTTAGCGCGGTCGGCATGTGGTTAATTGACCAAGGGTGCCATCTCCTGTTATTGGCCACTAGGCTGCCAATTACAAAGTCTGGCACACCCATCCACCCACCCTCTGTCCCTGTTGGCAGGGCTTATAACCCTCCCTTACTCTATACAAAATGAAAAAAAAATGTTTTGCTTATAGTTTTACTCTAATGGGTTTTCTCACTGATAGTTGTTAATATAAATAAATATAAATATATTTATATATATATATATATATATATATATATATATATATATATATATATATATATACATACATACACACACTCACTCACCAGACACTTTTTTAGGCACACCTTGCTAGTACTGGGTTGAACCCCATTTTGCCTTCAGGACTGCCTTAATTCTTCATTAGATAGATTCAACAAGGTGTCGAAAACATTACTTTTTGGTCCATATTAGATTTTGGTCCATATTGAAATGAGAGCATCATGCAGTTGCTGCAGATTTTCACCACACCCCAAAGGTTCTCTATTGGATTGAGATCTGTTGACTGTGGAGGCCATTGGAGTACAGTGACCTCATTGTCAAGAATCCAGTGGTGAGATGATTTGAGCTTTGGGACATGGTGATTATCCTGCTGGAAGGAGCCATCAGAAGATGTGTACACTGTAGTTATAAAGGGATGGACATGGTCAGCAATAATACTCAATAATATTCCGCTCACTGGATATTTTCTCTTTTTCGGACCATTCTTTGTAAACCCTAGAGATGGTTGTGCCTGAAAATCCCAGTAGAGCAGCAGTTTTTGAAATACTAAGATCAGTCTGTCTGGCACCAACAACCATGCCACGTTCAAAGTCACTTAAAGCGGAGTTCCACCCAAAATTTGAACTTCCGCTCATTTTTCTCCTCCCCCCTCCGGTGCCACATTTGGCACCTTTTCAGGGGGAGAGGATACTTGTCCTTGACAGGTACCCTGTCCCCACGTCCGGGAGTCCGGGCCGCGGTGAATTATGTCACAGCTCGGCTCCCTCCTTCTTCCCCCACTGCTGGGCCAGTAGGAGAGCGTATTGGTGCCTGTACCATATCGCGCATGTGCAGTAGGGACCCGGCGTGAAGCCGTGATGCTACACTGCCGGGTTCCCTTACTCGCAATGGCAGGGGCAGCACCCGACAGCTGAAGGAAACATCAGCTGCGGTGCCAACATCACTGGACTCCAGGACAGGTAAGTGTCCTATTATTAAAAGTCAGCAGCTGCAGTATGTGTAGCTGTTGGCTTTTCATTTTTGCAGGGGTGGGCGGACCTCCGCTTTAAAACCCCTTTCTTCCCCATTTTGATGCTTAGTTTGAACTTCAGCAAGTCGTCTTTACTATATTTGCATGCAGTTTTTTTTTTTTCAACCTGTGTTTACTGTCTTTTTAATTATATAATTAATTTTTTTTATTTTTTTTCAATAGACATTTGTGCTCTGTTTGTAAATGATCCCTGAAGAAAGGCATCTAGCCAGAAATGTCGGGTTCATCAGAGATGTAATTAATGTGTGTATATGTATCAATTGTTTACTTTATAGTTCTATGTCCTCTGTGACAAATTAATTATGTGCAAATTTACATAACAAATATATATTTTTTTTATTCCATTCACTTCTAAAGTCCCATTTTCTAAGGGGGGTTTTTCTTCTTCTATTCCAAATGTGGTGACCAATGAACACTGTATTCTGTTTTCCACCCTGCAGACTAGAGCACATGTGCATTTTTTTTTTAAATTTAGCAGCAAAGTTGTCTTTATAATTTTAGAAAAAGCTGTAATAGTGTATGAATGTCACATACAGTATTTCTTAAGCTGGCCATACACTAGTAGAACTTAATTTGTAATTTTTAGTTTTAGAAACGATTGTTTGATTTTCTAATCATTAGTGGAGTCAAATCAACGATTGTGTTCGACTACAATGATGAGAAAATTAGAAGAAGCAGAATGGAATTTTTTCTCGAATTTCTCAAACAAATTTCTAACAATTTATTTGGTTTTCTCCTAAACCAAACTTTGTAAGTACTTTCAAATAGCTTGACTAATGTCTTTCAAAAGAATGTTCATTCAAAAACCAACTAGTGTGTATGGCCTGCATCATTATAATGTGTGTTCTGCTCAAAAGAATACTACAAGCACCTAGTTACCAAGTTGTGCATCAAGCCTTTATTGAAAACCTTAAATACAAATGTCATCCACAAAACATTAAGGCCTTGTGTAAAAAAAAAAAAACAACAACCCCATTTCCACATGTAGCACTAGCCCCACAAGGGCTGCTGATGACTGATTTCCCCACTCCTGCACAGCCAGGCGACAAGCATTTCCCACATTCATCCAGACACAAGGAACAGTCTTTGAGCTAGGTTTTTTTGTTTTTATTAGGGGTAATAACGTGGATGAGGAATAGGAATTATGGGATGCCCAACTTGACTGCAACCATAAACAGACAACTACCTCCTTATGTACAGTACTTCGCCTTTACTATCCCATTTCCTTCCTAGCACTTTCCCCATCCCCTGCCCCTCTTTTTTTCTCTTTTTTTGTGCCCTGATTGAAGTAAGGCCTACCTTTACCACTACACCCATATGACTCTATACTTGCCACTTCCCCATTCAGCTAATGTTGGCATATTAAAATGTGTGAGTAAATATGCCCAACACCTGCGCAAGAGTGAATAATGTGCTAATATCTATAAATAAGAGCTGCACGTTATAAATCATAGCTTAACAATAAATGAACTGAAAATTAATTATCCACGCTCAAAATAAAGTGCAAGTGCATCCATAAACATCAATTTGGTGATAAGTGAATAAAGTGCTATAAAGTTCCAAAAAATATATCCAAATGAAAAGTAAAGTCCCATATACACTCTGTATTATCCAAAAACACTTCTGTGATCAGAAACACTTGTGACTCAATGTGTCTTCTCCTCACCAACATTCATATATGCATCCTACTCACCAGAGCATGTTGACCCCCATTACAGGTAGTCAAAGACAGCAGTTGGATGTGTTCTTTTGGGAAAAAAAAGACAGTCCGGGGCAACTATCACTGATGCTGCTCTTAGAGTCCTAGATATTTGTACCGGCTTGTGTAGAGGTAAAGTCTTTGACTACCTGTAATGGGGGTCAACATGCTCTGGTGAGTAGGATGCATATATGAGTGTCGGTGAGGAGAAGACACATTGAGTCACGGGTGTTTCTGACCACAGAAGTGTTTTTGGATAATACAGAGTGTATATGGAACTTCACTTTTCATTTGGATATATTTTTTGGAACTTTATAGCATTGATTCACTTATCACCAAATTGATGTTTATGGATACACATGCACTTTATTTTGAGAGCTGTTAACTCATTTTTAGTTCATTCAATGTTGGCATATTAACAAGTGTTGTGTGAATTCTTTTAGCGTATATATGGAAAGCCCACTATGGTCTCACTTGTGCACAGATTTATTTGTCTTTCTATGTATATTCGAACCAACATAATAATGTGTGAATCCCGGGTGAAAGTAGTGTGAACCTTCATAGTTCATAACTAAACTGTTTTATGCTGCCAAGCAAAATGGTTTAGTCTTTGATGATGCAAACCTTTTGTTTGTGTCCTTCTTCATGATAATCACCTCTTTAAAATACTTTGGTGTAATTAGGATTAGTTAAACTATAAATATTTGCCTTTTATAAAACAGCCATTGTGTTGAAGATCACCACTGTCTGCACTGACAACAAATGAAATATTTTTACAATGTTGACAAATGTCCTCACATCGGGAGGGTAGGTTGCTTTTGTAATTGGTTTGTGAAATGATCTTGGGTCTCTGGCTCCCTTTACTGCCAGGCGCTGTGTTTACTCACCCAGATGGCCCTTTAATGTGTGTCTGAACAAACGTGTTTTCTTTTCGCAGAACTATTGTTACTCTGTGATATTTTGAAACCATGGAAGGATATAAGCAAAGAAATCTCATCCTGCCATTGTATTTCAAACCGAGTTCTTCTCCACTTAGCACATCACACAAGAGACCTCAAACATTCCTTTATAGGGATTCCTCTTCCTCCTAATTTCAGGTCAGAAGCAGAACTTGAAGCAAAGACCTATGATGGGCACCAGGCTGAGTGCAGTACTAAATTCCTGTAAACCACAAATAAAATAATACAAAATGTTAATTTTATTATATACACTCCCTCCCTGGCCACTTTATTAGGTACACCTTGCTAGTACGGGGTTGGACCCCCTTTTGCCCTCAGAACTGCCTAATTATTCGTGGCCAAGATTCAACAAGGTGTTGGAAACATTCCTCAGAGATTTTGGTCCATATTGACATGATAGCATCACGCAGTTGCTGCAGATATCCACCACATCACAAAGGTGCTCTATTGAATTGAGATCTGATGACTGTGGAGACCATTGGAGTAAAGTTTGAGATGATTTGAGTTTTGTGACATGGTGCATTTTCCTGCTGGTAGGAGCCATCAGAAGATGTGTACACTGTAGTCATAAAGGGATGGACATGGTCAGCAACAATACTCAGGTAGGCTGTGGCATTTAAATGATGCTCAATTGATATTAACCTCCCTATCGGTAATCCCGAGTCTGGCTCGGGTTCAGTTTTTTCTGCTAGGAGCGGTAACCCCGAGCCAGACTCGGGCTGCATTGCAGGATACAGGGGGGAAGTTACTTACCTTGTCCCCTGGATCCTGCGATGTCTCCCCGCTGTGTGAGCGAGCCGTCCGCTCGCTCGATTCACACAGTGCCCGAGTGCCACCGATCTCCGTTCCCTGCGACGTTCCGACGCACGGGGAGCGGAGATCGGCGCCAAATTTAAAAAAGTTTAAAAACACAATACACATACAGTACTGTAATCTTACAGATTACAGTACTGTATACAAAAAATACACCCCCTTTGTCCCTAGTGGTCTGCCAGTGCCCTGCATGTCATTTTATATAATAAAAAAAAAAATTTCTGCCTGGAAACTGGAGATTGTCCATAGCAATCAAAAAGTGTCCCTTTATGTCAAAAGTGGTTTTAGACCAGCTAGAAAACACCGATAAAAAATTAGAATCACAATTTATCATCAAACAATAAAATTTAATGACAGCGACTATTCTGCAACTGAGCAAATTTCAGTGTTTTTGATTTGATTACATTATTGAATCATTTTTATATATATTTTTATTATATTATAATTTATGATTTTGTGTTTCAAATTTTATCATACCCGGGATGTCTACTAGACTCTGGTTCGGACAGATTTAAGTGAGTTATTCATAAGAATTGCCTGCCTACAATATAAAAACGCCAAATTTCCATGCAAAATAATTGTACCGCTTTCAGCACTAAATTCCGGACAGAATCATACCGCCAGGGAGGTTAAGGGGCCCAAAGTGTGCCAAGAAAATATCCCCCACATCATTACACCACCAGCCACCAGTTCAATGCTTTCATGTTGTTTATTCCAAATTCTGACCCTACCATCTGAATGTTGCAGCTGAAATAGAGAGTCATCAGACCAGGCAACGTTTTTCCAATCTTGTATTGTCTAATTTTGATGAGCCTCTGCGAATTGTATCCTCAGTTTCCTGTTCTTAGCTGACAGGAGTGGCACCCGTTGTGGTCTTCTGCTGCTTCAAGGTTCAATGTGTTGTGCATTCAGAGATGGTATTCTGCATACCTTGGTTGTATTAGTGGTTATTTGATTTACTGTTGCCTTTATATCATCTCAAACCAGTCTGCCCATTCTCCTCTGACCTCTGACATCAACAAGGCATTTTTGTGCACACAACTGCCACTCTCTGGATATTTTCTATTTTTCGGACCATTCTCTGTAAACCCTAGAGATGGATTTGCGTGAAAATCCCAGTAGATCAGCAATTTTTTTAAATACTCAGACCAGCCCATCTGGCACCAACAACCATGCCATGTTCAAAGTCACTTAAATCTAATTTCTTCCCCATTCTAATGCTCAGTTTGAACTTCAGGAAGTCGTCTTCACCATGTCTAGATGCCTAAAGGCACTGAGTTGTTGCCATGTGGTTGGCTGATTAGCAATTTGTGTTACCAAGCAATTTAACAGGTGTACCTAACCCCCCTGGCGGTAATCCTGAGTCTGGCTTGGGACGGGAACTTCAGTACCAAAAGCGGTAACCCCGAGCCAGACTCGGGCTTGCATTGCAGGATACAGGGGGAAGTTACTTACCTTGTCCCCTGGATCCTGCGATGTCTCCCTGCTGTGTGTGCGAGCCGTCTGCTCACTCGATTCACACAGTGCCCGAGTGCTGCTGATCTCCGTTCCCTGCGACGTTACGACGCATGGGAGCGGAGATCGGCGCCAAATTCAAAAAAGTTAAAAAACACAATACACATACAGTACTGTAATCTTACAGATTACAGTACTGTATACAAAAAATACACATCCCCTTTGTCCCTAGTGGTCTTCCCAGTGCCCTGCATGTCATTTTATATAATAAATAGATTTTTTTTCTGCCTGGAAACTGGAGATTGTCCATAGCAACCAAAAAGTGTCCATTTATGTCAATAGTGGTTTTAGACCAGCTAGAAAACACCGATAATAAATTAGAATCACTTGCAGAATTGAGCGATAACGATTTGTGGGCAAATTTGTCATCAAACACTAAATCTAATGACAGCGACAATTCTGCAACTGAGCAAATTTCTGTGTTTTTGATTTGATTAAATTATTTAATAATTTTTGTAGTTATTTATTATATTTTAATTTATGATTTTGTGTTCATCATACCCGGGATGTCTACTAGACTCTGGTTTGGACAGATTTAAGTGAGTTATTTCTAAGAATTGCAGGTCTACAATATATAACGCCAAATTTCCCTGCAAAATAATTGCACCGCTTTCAGCACCTAAACCAGAAAGAATCATACCGCCAGGGAGGTTAATAAAGTGGCCGGTGAGTTTATATATATTGAAGTGGGCACTCGACCAAAAATGTATGATAAAATGTAACTTTTATTTGCCACCAGGGTAAGAATCAATGAGTGTAGCACTGCTAATGCAATTCAATGTTTGCTATGACTAAGGCCGCTAAGGCTGAAATGCATTGGCAGTGCTACACCCATGGATTATTTTCCTGGCTTGAGTGCCCACTTCAATAGATGTATGGACTTATCGTGCTTACGGAGCCACAGCGGCAGCACCAACCACCTTCACTGCCTGAATGGAATGCCTTGGGATGAGCATGGTGAGTCTATTCAAATATTGTTCATTTTAATATATTTTTCTACATAAAAGATGACAAATGCTTTCAGCATGGGGAGGAGATAGCTGGAGTAATGGAGTAATGTTATCGTGCTGCAGTCATTACCTAACTAGACCCACATTCCAAAGCTCTGTGATGGAAATGAGGTTCAGATTCCTAGGGCTTGAAATCCAAACTTTTGGGCTAAAAACTTTGCAGATACACTGGCAGAAATAAAGTACAACCCAGCTCAGTGTATGACCTTTGCCCCTGGTCAGCTGAGAGACATGAGCCAATAATCTAAAGGAATGTATTACCAAGTCCCCTTGATATAAAAGGGTGGGTTCATAGAAACCTTACTTTGTGTGTCGTGGTTATTGGGGAGAGCTGACAATTCTGTATAGGAAGAAATACTGTGCCATATTATAGAGTGCAGCCATGGGCTTCATATCCTTTGGTATCCCACACACTACCTCCCAAGGCGTATTTTGTGGATGCAAAGATTGCAGCCTACACCGATCAGCGATAACTTTATGACCACTAACAGGTTAAGTGAATAACATTGATTATCTCTTTACAATTACTCTTCTAAAAGTCAGTGGGATATATTAGGCAGCAAGTAAGCATCTTGTCCTTGAAGTTATTGTGTTGAAAGCAGAAAAAATGGGCATTGCAATTGTTGTGTATGGAGCGTAATAGCAAAAGACTGGTCAGGGTGCCCATGCTGACCCATGTCTACAGCCAAAGGTGCCTACAATGGACACATGACCATCAGAACTGGAGCATGGAGCAATGGAAGAAGGTGGCCTAGTCTGATGAATCACGTTTTTCTTTTACATCATGTGGATGGTCTGGTTCATTTTTTTTTCTTTTTTTTGCCTGATTTTTATGATTAATAAAGGCTTTTGTATTTTCCTGTTTGGTTTATTTTTTCATTATTTTTGTATTTGGTCTACTATACCCCTGAGACTCATTATCATGGTCCTGTTGACAGTGCAGTTTTCTGGTACTGTCTCTTCCTTTTGTATAACCTTTGTTTTGGCCATAGAGCCCCACTTCAATTTTTAGTGAGTGGGTAAGTGACATGAGGGTATATTATGGTACCCATATATATCGTTCAATCACCTCTATTGTTCCTTTTTTGCATTGCTTACCTGAGTAAGAGATGGGACCAGGATGCGGCATGGGAAGAGGCAGTGTGATGCTTTTGGCAATATTCTGCTGGAAAACCTTGAGTACTACTGTTCATGTGGATCTTACTTGACAAGTACCACCTACCTAAACATTGTTGCTGACCAAGTACATCCCTTCATGGAAATGATGGCAGTGGCCTCTTTAAGCTGGATAATGCACCCTGCCACCCTGCAAAAATAGTTTAAGAATGGTCTGAGCATCACGGCAATGCATTTGAGGTGTTGGCTTGGCCTCCAAATTGTCCAGATCTCACTCCAATTGAGCATCTGTGGGAAGTGCTGGAATAAACAAGTCCAATCCCTACCTAACAACTTACAGGACTTCTGATACTATGGACAGCTTGGTGCCAGATACCACAGTATACCTTCAGAGGCCCAGTCCATGCCTCAATGGGTCAGGGCTGTGCGGCAAAATGGGACCTACTCAATATTAGGTGGGTGGCCAGTGTATATGTGCAGTGTATACAGCGTACAGTATGTGGCTAAAGTTCTATTTCACAATTCTACTTCCAGCCACTCCCACTGTTAGGCAAAATCTGGCTACATGCCCCTTTTCCCAGCGGCCCATTTTCAGCAGATACGTTTTAAAAGGCATGTTTCTGCCAGTTACCTAATCATGTAATAACACCTCCACTCTTAGCCAACATAGATAGTATTTTTTTTGCTATGACTGAAACAATCTCACATTTATTTGCAGTGATATTAGAGTATTACGGTAAAAGTTTAATTGAATCAGTTGCATTTCTACACTATGCTGTGACTATCTGACTAGCCTATATTCATGGAAGAAAATGGGTAGAAGAAAGTCTGCAACTCCATACATGCTCCTTAAAAAGTCCAAGTTTATTGTAACGCCATAAAAGATGAATATATACAGCAGATGTTAACGCGTTTCAGCCATATTGGCCTTGTTCACAACAGTTATGTACAAAAACAACACAAAATATATAGTGTGACTTCTCTTCCAGGAATCCCTCAGAAAGGACATTCTTTAAGGTAAAATAGGACATATAAGAAGCCGTATTGTAGGGAGGGGGTATTGCAGTGAAGAGCTTGCGGAAGACATGACCATTGACTAGACAAAGTGCAGGAGGCTGAAAATATAATTACGTTTTTAAACTCTAGGGAGCTACAGGAAATGTTCAAGCTGTGTAAATAACTGACCACAGAACATAAGCAATTTCATTGTTTTTATCATTATATTCACTGAACACAAAAGTACTTCAATCATCAACACATCACTCATTTAATGTAAGCCATCTTTAGTTAATTGCACAGTAACAGAGGTCTGGGTATAGGGAACAAACAGTGGATATCAAAGATAAGGTGGACAAAACATGATTCACTATTTTTGCAATTATATCTTAATTCTTAATATAGAATTAAAAGTAAGGTTACATCTATCTAAAATATACACCAACGAGTTTAATCACCAGCCCGCGTCTTAACCACTTCAATATAGGGCATTTTCACCCCCTTCATGCCCAGGCCAATTTTCAGCTTTCAGAGCTGTCACAATTTGAATGACAATTGTACGGTCATGCGACGTTGTACCCAACTTACATTTTGATAATTTTGCCCCACAAATAGAGCTTTCTTTTGGTGGTATTTGATCACCTCTGTGTTTTTACATTTTTTTTCACTATAAACAAAAAAGACTGACAATTCTGAAAAAAACACAATACTCATTACTTTTTGCTATAATAAATATCCCAATATTTTTTTTTTTTTAAACTATTTTTTTCCTCAGTTTAGGCCAATTATGTATTCTTCTACATATTTTTGCTAAAAAAAAATATTGCAATAAGCGTATATTGATTGGTTTGCACAAAAGTTATAGCGTCTACAAAATAGGGGATAGATTTATGTAATTTTGATTATTATTTTTTTTTCTTTTACTACTAATGGTGGCAATCTGTGATTTTTATCATGACAGTGACATTGTGGCAGACAGATCAGACACTTTTGAAACTATTTAGGGACCATTCACATTTACACAGCGATCAGTGCAATAAAAATGCACTGATTTACTGTATAAATGTCACTGGGAGGTAAGGGGTTAACACTAAGGGGCGCTGAAGGGGTTAAATGTGTGTCCTGGGGAGTGATTCTAACTGTGGGGGGAGGGACTGATGAGGGGAGGAGACCGATTGCTGTTCCTATATACAAGGAACAGTTCACCTCTCCCCTGACAGGATGTGGATCTGTGTGTTTACACACACAGATCCACGTCCCTGCGTGTTTACACACACAGATCCACGTCCCTGCGTGTTTACACACACAGATCCACGTCCCTGCTCTCCACAATGCCGGGAAGCCGAGGACGTCATATGACATCCACCCGGAGGGAGGAAGGGTTCCTGCGGCCGTCATTTTACTATGGCCTGGTATGGAAGTGGTTAAAGGACCCACCAGTTAAAATATACTGACAACTACTTGAGTGTCCTATACAAATACCGTTGCACTGTGTATACAATATGTTTCAGTGTTAACCAATCTTTCAGTAAATAGAACTTTCAACAAATTAAATCATCAATCCCATCCAACTCATCAAAATATCACCAGCAAAAAATTAAGAAAATAAAAATAAAGTTAACACCACGTGTGAACTATTTGTAATAAGTCCATCAGTGCATTGTAGCAACCAAAATGTCTCCGGTGCATCCCTCCGCCTAGTCACACACAGCCTCCTACCAAAATCTAAGGCCCCAAATCATAGGTGGTCTAAACGAGCTCAGAGGTGAGTGGACCTGGACGATGAGTCTTCACAGAGGAACCACAGGGTGCACCAGAATACAGTAGCCAGCAACAAGAAGTTCTTCTATCCAGGCTTTCTCTTGTTACATGTACTGTATGTACATGCTTTATGTATGCTTTACTTTCTGTCCCTTCGGAAAGAACTGCAATCCTTGTTGTTTGGCAAGGGATCTCAGAACAGGTACGATCCCTGTCCAAACAACAAGGGGTGCCATTCTTGATTTATTTTTTTGTTTTTGTGTGTGTATTTTATAGTGTTGTTCTGAGTGCGGCTGTTACACATTAATCTATCGCAATGTTTTTATTTAATTATTTGCAGAGTTCACAGGGGTTCAATTTATTTGATTTCATTTTAGTACTAAGCACAGTTTTTTTCTAAGTAATTACATACATTAAATATACATTAAATATTACATATTTAAAGGGTAACTCCACTTTCATGGGAAAAAAATGGCAAAAAAAATTATAATAATATAGTATATACAATTGCGACTCAAGTCGTATTGTAGTTGAATGTTATTAAAAATTACCTTTCTTTTTCAATCTGCAGCGCTGTAATTTTCTGTAAAATGCAATGCAATATGGCTGCTTAGAGGTGTTTGTACACAGAATTCACAGAATGCCACTCAGATATGTAATTTCCTGCTTGTGTGATTGACTCACTGATTTTCCCAGAAGTCTGCACTAAGATACAAGTCAGATTTCAGGCATCCCCTGCAACAAAATTTTTATTTTTGATGCAATACTTCCAGTAGCAAATCATATCTAAAGGGATGAGTAAATAGGTATAAGGCGCTAACTAAATAAACAATAGTAGGTGTGATATATACACTGAATGAATAACACTTCCAAAACATGCTAATGCTGATGTACTGAATGCTCAAATGTTGATAATCTCCAATATAATGAAACAATAATACACATTCATAATGGTACTAAACACAAATAAATATCGCTTCCACAGCTGTGCTAAAAAATGGTGCGCATAATTATTATTATATGATTTATATAGCTCCAACAGTTTACGCAGCGCTTTACAATGTATAGGGGGGACAACACAATTACAGTTCAATACAAAAGGTACAGGAGGGCCCTGCTCGTAGAGCTTACATTCTAAAGGAACGGGGTGGTGGTACAAAAGGTAATAGCTGCAGAGAATGATTTGATGGGGGCATAATGGTCAGGTGCAAGTAATCTTCACCATATTGAATAATATAATAATAACAGGTGTTTCTAATAAGGTGCAAACAAAGCAGTAAAGTGCAAGAGTGTTCACAAATTGCTGGTGGTAAGATCAAAGTCCAGAAAATAGAGACAAATTTCCAAGTGACAATTCATATAAATGTTAATAACGGGTATTTCTAATAAAGTGCAAACAAAGCAATAAAGTGCAACATTTTTCAAAAAGTGCTAGTGATAAGATCAAAGACCGGTACAGAAAGGACAAATCTCCAAGCGACAGTTCATGTAAAAAACCAAAGTGCATGTGCAGTAAGATCAAACGAAATCCACTTCATCTAATGAATATGACCATCCGCGGTGCGCCACTCAGGGTGATTGTTTATTTGAGCGAGTCTGGTTTTGCGCATTAGTTTCTTTCCCTTCATATATCTAAAGGGATGCAGACCCTGCAAATTTTCCTCATTAGAGCCCTGCAAGTGCGGCAGCTGATTTATAACCATTCCCATTAGATACCCCTTTTCACATAGACACAGACAAACACACAGGGATTTCTTCAGAATAACAAAAGGTAGGAATCTGCTAGAAAGTTTGTTATAATCCTTGTAATATACATACATCACCCAGAGGGGAATGTTTTTTTCTCAACAAAAGTGGAGTTACTCTTTAATCACTTCAGATTTTCCCACCTGTTTACTTATGAACCAGAGCAATTTTTACATTTAGGCTGTAGGTCTACTAACCCAAGCATAGCTTTGTCATAATCTATGATACCAAAGTAAAAAATATGTATTGTGCAAATTTAATTGAGACAACATTTTCTAGTACAAAACGTGGCTATATTTTCAAAGCTGGGCAATCTATGTACATTGTAAGGATTTTAACCAACTTTGTTGCAGATTCTTACCTTTTGTTGCTCTGAAGTAAAAGCTGTTTGTCTCAATATCGGAAGTAAAGTTTTGAAAGCAGTTCTAGGGACAGCAAATCACATCCACATCCTATTAGACATGTGCGATTAGTTTCGTACGAATTTTTCGAAATTCGTACATTCATACGAATCCGAATTACACATTTTTACGAATACGAATTCTGTACGAAATACGAAATTTCGTTTGCGAATTTCGGATCCAAATTATCCGAATCCAAACTACCAAATAACTAATTTCCACTAATATGAAAGAAATTATAGCGGATATAACGAATGATTCGAATGAATTTCGAGATTCAGTATAACGAATATCAACACTCTACGAATAATAATGAATTATCCGAAATTGTATTAACGTTATATAACACAAGTCTATTGTTTACCAATCACTCAGAGGAAGTACGAAATTTCGTATTCGTAAACGAAATTTCGTATTTCGTACTTCCTCTGAGTGATTGGTGAACAATAGACAATAGACTTGTGTTATGTAACGTTAATACGGTTTCGGATAATTCGTTATTATTCGTAGAGTGTCGTTATTCTTTATCCAAATTAACGATTCGTAACGATTCATACGTATTCGTAAACAAAATTTTGTATTTTGTACTTCCTCTGAGTGATTGGTGAACAATAGACAATAGACTTGTGTTATGTAACGTTAATACGTTTTCAGATAATTCGTTATTATTCATAGAGTGTCGTTATTCGTTATCCAAATTAACGATTCGTACAAAATTCGTATTTCGTACGAATCCGAATTAAATTTCGTACACGAATTACGATTTTTTTTTATACGAAACGGAACGGAACGAAACAAAACAAATTTTTTGACGGCTCCCATTTCTACATCCTATTAGACTAAATACACAAAATTGGAAAGAGTTAACTTTCCCATATAGAACCAGGACTTTAAAGGATGTGATGCCGTCACTGAGGTGAGCACAAAAAACAATGTAAATGTTTAAAATATCATATTTAGGCCCCATGCACACGAGACGCAGTTAAACGCGCGTTCAGAGGCAGTTGGACACTTTTTTCAACTGCACCTGAACGCATGCAATGTTATCCTATGTGTCCATGCACACAGTCTAGTTTTTTCCCGTTTTTATGCAGTTGCGTTTAACCTCGTTTTTCCAGAAGCAAAAAAATGCGTTCAGACACTTTGCTTTTCCACGTTTCAGACGCAAAACGCGTCTAAACGCAGGCACCTGCGTTTAGCCGCGTTTGCGTTTATAAGCCTTTTTAAAGGAACCCAATTTTTTTGACCAGAAAACTCAGAAATATGATGGTAAACCATAAAAAATACTAGAAAAAATTGTTTAAAATTTCGTAATTAGTTTAGATAGTTCATAGAGCATATATACTCACTGATGTATACATGTTTGTGAAATGCATACATGTTTGTGAAATATCCAACGGACATTCGCTGTGCCATCAACGGATGGGTCCAATATCGACAAGCTCTGATTCTGGACCTCTCATACAAATTTGCGATGACATTGCTGCCTCATGAAGAGAACATCAGGAGCATTTCCTGACATATAATCAATATGGGATCCATTTAAAAAAAAAAAAAAAAACACAGAAAGAGAGGCAAATGCAAGTGTACAACTGCTCTCTCTGCTGCTCACTCTGATCAGAATGGCAGAAATAGTTAATAATACATGCTTTCTGAGCTTGGGGAGGGTCTGTATGATGTTATCTTTACAAATGCTTATAGACGCAAACGCGTCTAAACGCGTCTAAACGCGGCATGAAAACACAGCCAAACGCGCGTTTTTAAACGCAGGTTTCTGCTTTTTAAAACACGCGTTCAGCAGAGTTTGCATCTGCGTCTCGTGTGCATGGGGCTTATTGTACAAGTTTTACATAAAAAACCTTTGCATAAAAGAGTATATCTCAATGTGTAAACAACATATATCCTATTTTCAGTATTGATACTTGTTCCCAGCAATAGCTTAGAGCAGGGGTAGGGAACCTTTTTGGCTGAGAGAACCATGAAAGCCACATATTTTAAAATGTAATTCCGTGAGAGCCATACAATATGTTTAAAACTAAATACAAGTAAATGTGTGCATTTTATTTAAGACCAACACTTTTAAAGTACAAGTCTCTGAATTAAACAATCAGGTGTTCTTTATTAAGGGATAAATCTGTAATATCCACATCATCTCCCCCCACTGTAATGGCCCCATCTCCCCCCACTGTAATGGCCCCATCTCCCCCCACGGTAATGGCCCCATCCCCCCCATGGTAATGGCCCCATCTCCCCCCACGGTAATGGCCCCATCTCCCCCCACTGTAATGGCCCCATCTCCCCCCACTGTAATGGCCCCATCTCCCCCCACTGTAATGGCCACATCTCCCCCCACTGTAATGGCCACATCTCCCCCCACTGTAATGGCCACATCTCCCCCACTGTAATGGCCCCATCTCCCCCCACTGTAATGGCCACATCTCCCCCCACTGTAATGGCCACATCTCCCCCCACTGTAATGGCCACATCTCCCCTACGATTGTCTGACTCTGCTTGCTTACCTCTACACAAGCAGGCAGATCCAGGAGCAGTTGAGGTGGGTGGTGATGATGACGTCAGCGCGCCGCTCACCTAGGCTGCCGCCAGGTCTACCAAGATGGCCGCTGTTCCGGAGCTAGGCCGAAGCGTGGCCTTTTCTATGGGCTCAGTCCGCGGATCGGCACACCACGCAATCCGCAAATTGAGAGGCGAGAGCCAGATGTAGCCATCAAAAGAGCCACATCTGGCTCGCGAGCCATAGGTTCCCGACCCCTGTCTTAGTGGATACTTGAGCGTAGAGTCAATCAACGTGTTTCACAGATGTATTTCTGCTTCTTCAGGGAAACTCAAATATGCATCAATAGAAAAAATTCCTTCAAAATATATGTGGACAGGAAGCCAAGCCAATACTCAATATTTAGTCAGATCCACTGACATGTTTGTTGCAGGGGATGCCTGAAATCTGACTTGTATCTTAGTGTAGACTTTTGGGAAAATCAGTGAGCCAATCACACAAAGCAGGAAATTACATTTTCTGGGGGGCGTTCTGTACACCGATTTTGTACGGAACGTCTCCAGGTCGCCATATTGCATTGAATTTTAGAGAAACTTACAGCGCTGCAGACTGAAAGAGAAAGCTCATTTTTCATAACATTACAATATGACTTGTGTAGCAGTTGTATATGCTATATTATTTTTTGATTGCTATTTTTTCCCACGAAAGTGGAGTCGCCCTTTAAGTTTTACAGGGAACAAAAAACAATAACATATGCAGTTTTACACATAACCTTTACATTTAGAAACCTTAAT
This sequence comes from Lithobates sylvaticus, assembly GCA_028564925.1. NCBI lineage: Eukaryota > Metazoa > Chordata > Amphibia > Anura > Ranidae > Lithobates > Lithobates sylvaticus. The sequence continues at coordinate 121,111,573 of CM053026.1, forward strand.
TTAAAACATTTACTGAATATTGAAACACACGATGGGACAAGCCTACGCTCCAGGACTGACTTTCCTGTATTGTGTAAGACTGACTTCTGTGCAAACAGCCTTGTATCTGGAAGGCACTGCCTGACAGTGCTGAAAGCTGATAACTTTCTCCTTTGTTTTTTTTTTCTTTTTTTTGTTTTCCCCATTGCAGTGATGCTCCCAATGATAAAACTGGCCAAACCAGTCTTCCAAATCACTGAACATTAGTCAGAGTGGCTTACTAAGTATTGTGTGTCCATACTGGATTTCAGCAGTCTGGAAACATCCTAACACCACAAGAATGATTATGCCATCCAAACTGACTGCAATTCTTTCTAACAAAGCTAGAGCTAACGTAATTATGTAAGTAAAATTGGAAGGCACCGCTTCTGATATCCACAGCCGTGCAAAATGTCAGAGAATCTAGGACAGACATTTGGGTGGTCAGATTCTGAGGATGACGCAGGTCTTGATAAAATCCTGGAACCAGATCCTGGATTTAATGCATTCCTCCTCCTCCACTTTCTCCATTGTCTGTACAAATACATGACATCAAATCTGACTTTACCCTACCTTGTCTGACACAACGTGCGCATTTTATATTAAGCATGCCAAGGGATCCACTAGAGATTGTGGGGAGATTTGTTTAACATCTGATAAAGTATAATGGATAAATATGTATATATTTAATATAATGTTCAGGATATTTTTGTCAGGTAAATATGAAAGACTGCATATATATATATATATATTTCATATTTACATGTGCATATTTACGATGTTCAGCTCTTTTTTTTTTTTAAGGTTAACCTTAACTGCTTTGCTAAAAATAGCCCATTGTATACACAGCTGCATATGTTCTTTAGGGCTCCATACGGCAGTCCAGCTAGAGGAAGTTTCTGCTGAAAGATATACTTCTGTGTACCCTCGTCAGAAAGCAAATGCTTTGCAAAACCCATTACATGGGTACGTCATGACTTACATATTTACATATGTACAAACAAAGATTTTAATTAAATGAATTGCTAATTGCATGAAACATCATTTGAAAGACCAATTAACTTAAGATATGTCAAATAAAATGGAAAAAAAACAGTATAGTATATGGTTATAAAATAATTCCTATATATATATATATATATATATATATATATATATATATATATATATCACTAACCCCCAAAGGAGCTGCTGGTTTTATTGGGCTTACCGTTACCTTCTGGTCCAAAGAAATGGTAGAAACTGACACTTTATCTTCCTTTTTTGGGTTATTTATTCAAAAAGATAAAACAGTCTCTTAAATGTAGGGTAGAGGGTTAGGATGAAAGTTCAGGTACTTTTGGAACTGCTAAGATAGAAAGTCTCTCACTATAGAAATCCAGAGAATTACCGTTTCACAGCTGGATTCCCACCACTACCGGATAGACCTTCTCTCACTAGGCCTAGCAGCCGGTAGAGTGTCAGGTAAAGCAAAGTCTCTGCCACAGACTTGGTTGTAGAACACTTGAGAAAAAGTCTCTGCCATAGACTTGGTTGTAGAACACTTGAGCAAAAGTCTCTGCCACAGACTTGGTTGTAACTGAGGGACTTAGACAAATTTAGCGAGCTATCATACAGTACCAGTATCTTGCAGCCGGTCCGGCGATAACATATGAGTGTAAATCCATTTAGCATCCTTCAACTGAGCCTCCAGGCTTTCTGAGAAGCCAGCCTTAGCGCATGGGCCTCTCTCGAAAAGTCCTCCCCTGGATGCTTCTCCAGTTACTGGGCCTCTCCCTAGATGAGACAGCACCGGACCACTTGTGGATAATTCAGTCCCGAATTCCATTCTAGCCTGTCCCTGCAGTTGCTTCGCTTCGGGCTATCCAGCCCAGAGACTCGGAACTGCGTGGATCTGCACCCCAGGCCAGGAGGGCCACGGGGGCTGGTCAGGAGGACCAGGACCAAACAGACAGAAGATGGCTTCTGGACCGGAACCCCGAAACACGTGATCTCAGTACCTTAAATACCCTCTCCCAGCAAGCACAGCAGGAGAACACTCCCACTGGATTGGCTCCGAGAGAAAGAGGGGTATCCAATACACCCAGCTAAACTGCATTCTCATACTTGCCGGTGGTGACAGCGACACCTGTGGCCAAGGAGAACCCAGTGCAATTCCAGCCGGACTGATACTGAGACCATAATTTGGCATAATTAACCCCAAAACCCAACTGTGGTTTTAGGAACATTAACTTTGAAAAGCCATAGTGCATGTTTGTCAGGAGCCCGGCACTACACATATATATATATATATATATATATATATATATATATATTATATATATATATATACACACACACACACACACACACACACACAGTAGCTCACAAAAGTGAGTACACCCCTGCATTTTTGTAAATATTTTATTAGAGAACTCCTTTCAGCACATAATGTTCCCTAGGCCCCTTCCCATGCGTTTTGCCCTGTTTGATTGGATGAAGACATATTGATCGTACGAGACAGTGGTTTTAATTCCATTATGGCAGTGACGGAACAGGTGCTGTATTTAATGTTCACCTACCACACCGCTATGAAAAAGTTAGAAGATTTGCAGTCCCCTGACTAAATCACTTTAATGAGGTATTTTATTTGGGGATTTATTTGCAATTTGTAGCATTTGAGCTAAGCAAGGTTAATATGGCACAGTGGTGTGCTTTGGGAAGAGAGCATTTACAACTATACTGTAAGTAAAGTGCCGAAGAACTTTCTTTTCATTTCAGACTTCCCTTTCTCTAACCACAAGGGCACTTATAATAACGTGTCTTTACATTTTGGGGATGATCTTATCGATCACAGAGCAATCATGTGCAAAGTTCACCAATGAAATGTAAATTCTGACCAGACAGGCCAGGGAGGTGTGCTATTTCTTTGTTTCCTTTTACAGTTTGTAAGTAATTTGGTTAATAGTATGAGCTGCAGTGCTTAGTTTATCATTTTTCCAGTACAATATATAGGGTGGGTGGGAAACTACTACACACTGTATTGTGTTTATGTGCCAGTTTATGACCTCTATGACATGTGAAATGTGTGCACTCTCTATCCTTGGATCCTTTACCTTTTCTTTCCTTCTTATGGTGATCACATGCACTTCGATAAATGATTCATCTCTTCAGATAGGAATAACCAATCTATAATGTACAACCCATTTAATCAATATCCCATACACAGGATATTGAATTTCGATCAAGAGCTTCCGATTGTATCTTCCAACTATCAATCACATCCCCGTTTTCAATCTCATAATTTGATCAACTGAATAATGACTGGATTCATGACCAAAGCATCTTAGTGCTGCTGATTGATGCAAATCGATCAATTATAATTTTCTGCCCTGGCCGACCCACATAGTTTGATTGAATCTGCTCTAAATCGAGTCCAAGTTATTCCTATTCAATTGTTTGCAGATTCGATCATTTTGAATGAATCGTACGTTGATTGGATAATAGAATCAAAGCCTGTATGGCCATCGTTGGATGTGTCTGATCTCAAAAGGATATTGCAATCCAATGGTATTTTCTGATTGCACTCTGTTATGTTAGATAGTGCTCTGAATACACAATGTACTTGTTTACTGTATAATCGTGACTTCATTCATTGCAATTTAAATCAAAGCTGTTGCAGTAATGTCCCTCGGCGCTCATATCATCCGGCCAGCAATTCTCTTCTTCTCTGCTCCACTTCATGATGGACACAGGTAGGCAGCATTGGTGTGACAGGGGTGAGGCAGCATTGGTGAGGGTGCATTGGTGTAACAGGGGTGAGGCTGCATTGGTGTAACAGGGGTGAGGCTGCATTGGTGTGACAAGGGCGAGGCTGCATTGGTGTGACAAGAGCGAGGCTGCATTGGTGTGACAAGGGAGAGGCTGCATTGGTGTGACAAGGGAGAGGCTGCATTGGTGTGACAAGGGCGAGGCTGCATTGGTGTGACAAGGGCGAGGCTGCATTGGTGTGACAAGGGCGAGGCTGCATTGGTGTGACAAGGGCGAGGCTGCATTGGTGTGACAAGGGCGAGGCTGCATTGGTGTGACAAGGGCGAGGCTGCATTGGTGTGACAGGGGCGAGGCTGCATTGGTGTGACAGGGGCGAGGCTGCATTGTGGTGACAGGGGTGAGGCTGCATTGGTGTGACCGGGGTAAGGCTGCATTGGTGTGACAGGGGTGAGGCTGCATTGGTGTGACAGGGGTGAGGCTGCATTGGTGTGACAAGGGCGAGGCAAACATTTAAGGGCAATTTCATGATATAATTTATGAGGCCGTGCTTAGAGGTGGAATTAGGGGCGGGGCAGGGTAGGGTTTGGGTGGGGCAACTGGTGGCGAGTAACCCTTGAGGCCTGGCTAGTAGCTCAGGACTTGAAATTTTGAGCCCTGCTCTAATATATTCCCTTATTTTTTTTTACTTTTTCCCCTCTTTCCCCTTCTGAAACCCTCGTCTTGATATTATATAGGCTCTAATAAAAAATTTCAAATTCTTTTGCTATGGCTTTAGTATCTATTATTAATTTATCACTGGATTGGATACTATGAACATGGAAAGATTCCTGTTGTTTTTTAAGTTGGTTGGCTAATAATTTGCCGCATTTGTTCCCATTTTCATAGAATCTATGCGCAAAAAATCTATGTTTGTTTTGCGTTTTCCTATCCAGGTATAAAGTATGTTCTTCTCTAAGTTTTTCCAACTGTCTGGCTTCTTCCGGGTTCATGCTGTTTTTATGCTTCCTTTCCCGCTTATGTATCCTTCCTAATAAATCCTCTAGCTCTTTCCTCTTTTCTTTTTTTACTCTTGTACCATGGGCTTCCCATATTGTTTGTTCAGACACTTCACCCGTTATATTCTCTTTAAAGTAGCTTACCATTTTATTTTGTGTGTCTTCCGCTATCTGTTTGTCATCTAATAATGACTCATTTAGACTCCATATCCGCTCCCTTTTACCTACAGATATCGGAAGAAACTTCATAGCCACTGGAGCGTGGTCTGAGATTGTTATGGCTCCTATTTTTACCTCTTTTACATATTCCAGATAGTACTGGTCTACCATCAGAATATCCAACCTTGAGTAGACCCTATGGGTTTTTGAGTAATAGCTGTAATCCTTCTTTCCCTCATTATGTACTCTCCAACTATCTACCAGATGAGCCTGTCTCAGATATTTTTTCACTTGTTTCCATGCTTTAAATGATATTCCTGTTCTCTCCGATGTAGTATCTAAGTTAGGGTCCATTATTATGTTAAAATCCCCCCCCCCCCCCCCAGGATCACACATCCCTCCTTAAACTTGTCTAGCTTTCTCCTTGTTTTTAAAAAAAAAATCCACTGTGCCATTGTTTGGTGCATATATGGATGCAAACGTATAGCTTGATCCGTACAGGGTTCCTTTTATAAATAGGTACCTTCCTTCTGGATCCCGCTGTACCTCTGTCGACCTCATGGGGCAGGTTCTCCCAAAAGCTATGGATACCCCTCTTGCTCTTGCTATCGTCGATAAGGCATGAAGCCATTGATTATATATAAATACTGGCAGTTTGGGGACCGTTCCTGGCCCGAAGTGCGTCTCCTGCAAGCATATAATGTCCACCTCTTGATGATGCATTTCGTCCCACAAGCGGTCCCTCTTTTGAGAGGAGTTCAACCCTCTCACATTATATGTCATTATTTTCATAGAATTCTCCATCCTCTATTTTTCCTTAAAATACTCCCTTTTTTTCCTCTATTATTATATTTGCCATTTGATATTTTTCCTTTCTCTCTAGGGAGTTCTATTCCACATCTTGCTGCCCTATTTCCCTTTCCCCTAGGCACTCTTTTCCCAAAAGAGAGCCATCTAATGGAGGGTTTCCCCTGCCCGGGCTTCCCTTGCCCATCCCTTCCCCTCCCTTCAGTCCGCATTCTGCGGATAACCAGTCCCATATCTGGACCTTCCTAATTTTAAAGAAAATCCCAAAAAGAAAAAAAAAAAAAATGTAACCACCCTTAAACCTAGAGCTCCCCTTTCCTTCCCGGACCCATCATCTTTCTTGTTTTTTTTCCTTTTACCTCTTTTTATAACCTTTCACCCTTTATAATTTTTTTACCCGAGCTAGCATATTGTTAACCAGGGGTCAAGTCCTGGGGAAAAAAGTGTGGGAACTCCCACCCAAGATCTACTCCCCCACCAAAAAAAAAAAAAAATGATACGCTCATATGCACGAACGCTTCAAAAGTGGTATTTTTCATCCAATTTTCGTATTGTGTGTATGAAGCTTAACTGTTAGTACATGAAAAAAAAAAACACAACCCTCAATAAACATAAATACGGTAATTCTCTGAATAATCAGCATTCATTCAATTGTGCTTCCATGCAAATGTGAACATCATGTTCTGATCTTTATTGGGGAATTTTATTTTGTATATAGTGTTTATGTGGTGAGTTTACACTTTTCATTGAACAGAGTTTGGATAACACAGGGTTAAACGGAAAGGTCAAAAATTAACTGCACATTATCTGGACAGAATGCTTGGGGAGATAGTGATGTGTTCCTGCTTAGGAAATGTATGTTAGCTTGGGGGACTGCAAACTCTGCAGGGCTCCAACACACACTCGCTGCTATTCCAAACCTTCACATATTTCCACATAAACTTCCCTCCTGGCATTAAACTTTGCCAGGTATTGTGCTCAGCTTACCACCCCAAACTGATGTTCCTCCCTCAGCTCATCTCTCTCCCTGCATGTCCTGTGAGCAGAATAGCTGTCCCCCTCCTCTGGGTTCTCTTATCATAGGGCACTGAAGATAGAGGAGGGGGGATTCAGCGGGACACACAGAGCAAGTATGCAGGACACTGGGGGGAGGATGAGGAGACAGAAAATCAGGAGGGGCAGGCGGGGAGGAGCGCATCACGAGAGGTCTGACTAAACACAATCTCTTAGCAGCAGGGACCTGATCTACCCGTCAGCTAGCTGTGGTTGACAGGTAGATCGAAGAAGCTGTCATGCAGTGGCGAAATTATAGGGGTCGCCGAGATCGCCATGGCGACCGGGCCCCTTGCTGCAGGGGGGCCTTGAGGCCCCCCTGTACTCTTTGATAGGAGGGGAGGCTGAGAGGAGCTCCCCGATCGTCAGCCGAGCTGTAATGGCATTGTGCAGGGAGCTCCTCACATACCTAAATTGAAAGCACTGTGTGCTGTGCTGTGCTCTTTATCTCCCCCTACAGTGCAGTACCCGGCAGGAAGAAGGTATGGCTGACGTTTTTTTTTTATAAGACTATCTACTGTATATGTATGTGTCTTTATATGTGTGTGCATGCATGTGTGTGTGTGTGGGGGGGGTGTACATGTGTGTGTGGGGGGGGGTGCATGCATGTGTGTGTGTGGGGGGGGTGTATGCATGTGTGTGTGGGGGGGTGCATGCATGTGGGGGGGGTGCATGCATGTGTGTGTAGGGGGGTGCATGCATGTGTGTGCGTGGGGGGTGCATGCATGTGTGTGTGTGTGGGGGGGGGGTACATGCATGTGTGTGGGGGGGGGGGGGGGTGCATGCATGTGTGTGTGGGGGGGTGCATGCATGTGTGTGTGTGTGGGGGGTGCATGCATGTGTGTGTGTGGGGGGGTGCATGCATGTGTGTGTGTGGGGGTGCATGCATGTGTGTGTGTGTGGGGGGGGTGCATGCATGTGTGTGTGGGGGGGGTGCATGCATGTGTGTGGGGGGTGCATGCATGTGTGTGTGTGTGGGGGGGTGCATGCATGTGTGTGTGGGAGGGGTGCATGCATGTGTGTGTGTGTGTGTGTTGGGGGGGGCATGTGTGTGTGGGGGGGTGCATGCATGTGTGTGTGTGTGGGGGTGCATGCATGTGTGTGTGGGGGGTGCATGCATGTGTGTGTGTGTGGGGGGTGCATGCATGTGTGTGGGGGGTGCATGCATGTGTGTGTGTGGGGGGTGCATGCATGTGTGTGTGGGGGTGTGCATGCATGTGTGTGTGTGTGTGGGGGGGGTGCATGCATATGTGTGTGGGTGTGCGAGCGGGCGGTGGGGATTCACAGTGGCAGCATTTGGCACACCGGCAGCATTTAATGGGCACACTGGCAGCATTTGATGGGCACAGTGGCGGCATTTGATGGCACAGTGGCGGCATTTGATGGGCACAGTGGCGGCATTTGATGGGCACAGTGGCGGCATTTGATGGGCACACTGGCGGCATTTGATGGCACAGCAGCAGAGTTTGATGGGCACAGTGGCAGCATTTGATGGGCACAGTGGTGACACTTGATGCTACAGTGGTGGCGTTTGATGGTACAGTGGCTGAAATTGATGGGCACAGTGGCGACATTTGATGGTACAGTGGCTGCAATTGATGGGCACAGTGGCGACATTTGATGGTACAGTGGCTGCAATTGATGGGCACAGTGGCTGCAATTGATGGGCACAGTGGCAGCATTTGATGGGCACAGTGGCGACATTTGATGGTTCAGTGGCTGTAATTGATGTTTTTATTTCTGATTTTTTTTTTTTGTTTGCTTGTGTCCCCCTAAAAATTTTAAGCACCAGCTGTCACTGGTTTATATGTGCATTTATATATATATATATATATATATATATATATATATATATATATATATATATATATATGTAGTGTGTGTGTGTGTGTGTGTTTTATATAAAAATTAAGAAATCGGTTCCTTTATATGCAGCCACCCACTTGTGACTGGGCCCTGGTGTTCCAACGTCGGGCTCGGAGTAAAGAGCTTTGTCCGGAGGTCGGGGGGGGACCTCCATGGTTTCTTGCATCGGGGGCCCTGAGGGTTCTAGTTACGCCACTGCTGTCATGGGACCCCCTACTGGCAATGCCTGAAAGGAGGGGCAGGCGGGGAGGAGCGCATCACGAGAGGTCTGACTAAACACAATCTCTTAGCAGCAGGGACCTGATCTACCCGTCAGCTAGCTGTGGTTTACAGGTAGATCGAAGAAGCTGTCATGCAGTGGCAAAATTATAGGGGTCGCCGAGATCGCCATGGCGACCGGGCCCCTTGCTGCAGGGGGGCCTTGAGGCCCCCCCTGTACTCTTTGATAGGAGGGGAGGCTGAGAGGAGCTCCCCGATCGTCAGCCGAGCTGTAATGGCATTGTGCAGGGAGCTCCTCACATACCTAAATTGAAAGCACTGTGTGCTGTGCTGTGCTCTTTGTCTCCCCCTACAGTGCAGTACCCGGCAGGAAGAAGGTATGGCTGACGTTTTTTTTTTTTATAAGACTATCTACTGTATCTGTATGTGTCTTTATATGTGTGTGCATGCATGTGTGTGTGTGTGTGGGGGGGGTGTACATGTGTGTGTGTGTGTGGGGGGGGGGGGTGCATGCATGTGTGTGTGTGGGGGGTGCATGCATGTGTGTGTGGGGGGGGGGGGGGTGCATGCATGTGTGTGTGGGGGGTGCATGCATGTGTGTGTGGGGGGGTGCATGCATGTGTGTGTGTGGGGGGGTGCATGCATGTGTGTGTGTGTGTGTGGGGGGGGGTGCATTCATGTGTGGGGGGGGGTGCATGCATGTGTGTGTGCGGGGGTGCATGCATGTGTGTGTGTGTGGGGGGGTGCATGCATGTGCGTGGGGGGGGGTGCATGCATGTGTGTGGGGGGTGCATGCATGTGTGTGTGGGGGGGTGCATGCATGTGTGTGTGTGGGGGTGCATGCATGTGTGTGTGTGTGTGGGGGGATGCATGCATGTGTGTGTGGGGGGTGCATGCATGTGTGTGTGGGGGGGTGCATGCATGTGTGTGTGGGGGGGTGCATGCATGTGTGTGTGTGTGTGGGGGGGGTGCATGCATATGTGTGTGGGTGTGCGAGCGGGCGGTGGGGATTCACAGTGGCAGCATTTGGCACACCGGCAGCATTTAATGGGCACACTGGCAGCATTTGATGGGCACAGTGGCGGCATTTGATGGCACAGTGGCGGCATTTGATGGCACAGTGGCGGCATTTGATGGCACAGTGGCGGCTTTTGATGGGCACAGTGGCGGCATTTGATGGGTACACTGGCGGCATTTGATGGCACAGCAGCAGAGTTTGATGGGCACAGTGGCAGCATTTGATGGGCACAGTGGCGGCACTTGATGCTACAGTGGTGGCGTTTGATGGTACAGTGGCTGAAATTGATGGGCACAGTGGCGACATTTGATGGTACAGTGGCTGAAATTGATGGGCACAGTGGCGACATTTGATGGTACAGTGGCTGCAATTGATGGGCACAGTGGCGACATTTGATGGTACAGTGGCAGCATTTGATGGGCACAGTGGCGACATTTGATGGTACAGTGGCTGTAATTGATGTTTTTATTTCTGATTTTTTTTTTTTTGTTTGCTTGTGTCCCCCTAAAAATTTTGAGCACCAGCTGTCACTGGTTTATATGTGCATTTATATATATATATATATATATATATATATATATATATATATATATATATATATATATATATATATATATAAAGAAGGATATTTTGCTGCATATACGCGATTTGAAGGATAGTTTAAATAGGCCTGGGCCTCATTTTGGTAAGAAGCAAGATAGGTAAGACCAGTCATTTTCATGATCAAGTAAATGTCTGCTCCGAATGTTGCAGATGAGGTGCACTATCTTGCGGACATTGCCGCTGGCTTGGTAAGTCAAAATATTGTCTTTGTGGACAAGTGTGCCTATCATATTGATTAGTCTTGTGGCCAGGATTTTAGCTAGGAATTTACTTTCTAGTAGTTAGATGTGGAAGTAATGACTATGTGTGGTAGAGATCACTAAGGCTGGGTTCGCACTAGAGCACAGAGCTGCTCTAAACAGGGGGTCAGGTTAGGGTTGCCATCTCATCCCTTTAAAACCGAACATATATGAATTACACAGGTTCTGAGGCTAATTTAATGCAGATAAAGCACTAAATAAGTTTAATTACCACCTTAATCAGCCGCAGAACCTGTGTAATTCATATGTGTTCGGTTTCAAAGGGATGAGGTGGCAACTCTAGGTCCAGTGCGTCTCCATTCACCGGTTCAGGTGCGATTTCAGCCTGAATTTTTGTCTGAATTCGGACCTGAAATGGACCAAAAGGTGCACAGGACTCCTGTGCAATTCGCACCGGAGCAGCTCCGGAGATGTGTGAACCGGCTCCACAGAGAGCCGGTCACAATCTCCTGCTATGCGAATTGGATGCAGGGAAAACGTCATCCAATTCGCAATAGTGTCAACCCAGCCTCAAAGTATAGCCGTAAAAAGCTTCAGTTCTGAAGTTTTGGCCATTGAGTAAGCTGTTGAAAGTTTTGGAGAGAGTTCATTGGTGATTTTTTTGTAATAACCCTCAACGGCTTGGAGTACCTCATTAGCCAAGATAGGTTGCTCTATCATGTCCCTGAAGGACTCTGGGAGAGTGGTAAGTGCATTTGAGCAAACAGCATATCTGTTTGCATGAATAAATCAACCAAACATTAAGCGCAGAGCTCATTAGTGTTGAAAATGAAATATATACTCAGTAAACCATAAAAAAATATCCACCTTAGTGAAAAACATACATCAGTGCCATCACACCACAATAAATGAAAATTGTACAAATGTACAATTTTCACTTATTATAGCGGTGTGATGGCACTGATGTATGTTTTTCACTAAGGTGATTATTCGTTTATTGGTTTATTGAGTATATATTAGGTTTTCAACACTAGTAAGCACTGTACATGTTTATTTGGTCGATTTATTTGTGTTAAAATAGTACATAAAGTGCTGGCACAGCTCAAACTTATCAAGTTCATTTTTTGGCTTTTTTAGGACAGGAGGATATTTTTATATAATATTTTTATATCCGCTTTCATGGTTGAAAAAATATAAGGTATCATTTGGAATTCTTGTAGCATGTTTACGGGGTTACTCGTATGTTCTTTTCTGCCTATTTTGAGTCAAGATTAATTAACTGATTCATTGTAGTCAAAGATTATTACCCTAAGCCTATTTCTTTACAGGGAGTACTGTTTGTGTCCTTTAAAAAACCTTTGCTTTTTACTGAAAAAAATAAAAATAAACCATTGAAGTTGTTTTTCAGCCATGTCTATTAGAAGTGTGTCCAATTCTAGCCTGACCTTCTTGAGGAGATGTCTGTTAGGAGAGCTAGGGTGTGACAGGAAGGCCTCAGATTTGAGTTGGAAGTCTTGTTCCATGTGTTATTTTATTTTCCTGGTTTTGGATGGATGCCAGTTGTATACAGGTTTTGGTAATGGTGGGATTATCAGCTTCCCAGAAAGTTTAAAAGAATGATATCTGGGATAGTATTATTAAGAATATAGTCCTAAAGCACCTGCTTAATTGCAAAGGAAAATTCCAGGTCAGACTGGGTCATGAGAATGTGTAAATTGTTCTAAAGGGTAGAATTCTATAAGGACACCAAGGTGTTCTGTTTTGTAATTTGCAAGAAACTGCAAGAAAAATGTCTGGATTCGCTAAACTAAAGTATTAGGGTGCTGAGGTAGATGCGAAAGAAGCAAAAGGCTTTTTCTCTTTTATTGGGGAAGTTAAATCCCTTTATGTTTAGTAAAAATGGTGGTAGCTAGGATCTCTGGAATTTGGTAGCCAGAGATGTCACTGTTACTCAGGGTATGGCCTTATGTTCTTTGTAGGGAACCAAAGAGTTACAGTGTGATGGGGAATGGGAGCCTTGGGGACTGGAAAATGGGATTAGAAAGTGTATATGCAGAGAACAAAAGGAGTGGGGATACAGGGAGTGAAAACAATATAGTGAAATATAAACTGTAACCAACAGGATGAAAGTGCATCTAAAGCCAGCCATAGATGATTCAAATCTTGGCGGTTCAGCAGGAACTGGCCAAGATTCAAACCATGTATGGGCAGGCTAAATGTACCCAAGTACGCTTCCCCCACGAGAGAACACAATGGCTCAGTGGGAGGGATTCCCCCATTAACACTGACCGTGTTGATGGGGAAATCAACCGATTCTCACAGAAAGAACAGAAAAATGCTCCATCTATGGCTAGCTTAAGGCACTTCTACAGTCTTTTCTCCAGGTGGCCTAACAGAGGCTCAAACCAGGAAGGAGACATGTGTGGAGGGTCACCTCCCGGGAACAAACAGATTAAGCAGTATCCATACACAAATGTGTAGAACATGTAAATATAAACCAATTAGCCATACCTTTTTGACCAGCCACCTAATATTGAGTAGTCCCCATTTTACTACCAAAACAGCCCCGACCCATCATGGCATGGATGTCACTAGGTCTCTGAAGATATGCTGTGGTATCTGGCACAAAACCAGCAGTAGCAGATCCTTTAAGTCCTGTAAATTCCAAGTTAAAGCATCCATGCATTGGACTTGTTTTTCCAGCATGTACCACGGATGCGTGATGGATTGTGATCTGGAGAATTTGGAAGTCAACACATCAAACTCATTGTTGTGTTCCTAAAACCAATCTTGAACTATTTTTGCAGTGTGAAAGGGCACATTATCCTGCTGAAAGCGGCCACTGCCATCAGGGAACACCTTTTCCATATAGGGATGTACTTGCTCAGCAACAATGTTTAGGCTGGTGGTACATGTCAAAGTAACATCCACATGAATAGCAGAACTCAAGGTTTCCCAGCAGAACATTGCCCAAAGGATCACATAGCCTTTGCCCGCTTGCCCATACTGCATCCTGGTGTCATTTTATCCCCAGATAAGCAATGCACACTCACCCAGCCATCCACACGATGTAAAAGAAAATGTGATTCATCAGACCAAGCCATCCTCTTTTATTGCTCTGTGGTCTAGTTCAGATGCTCACGTGCTCACTGTAGGAACTTTTGGCTGTGGACACAGGTCAGCATGGCCACTCTGATTGGTCTACAGCTATGCAACCCCATACACAACAAACTGCAATGCCCATTTTTTTTTTGCTTTTAACACATCAACTTCATAAACACCATGTTTACTTGCTGCCTAATATATCCCTCCAACTTTCAGATGCCATTGTAACAAGGTAATTTATGTTATTTACGTTACCCATTAGTGAGCCTAATGTTATGGCTGATTGGTGTAAATAACTTCAACAACCATCAACCATGAAAATGTGGGATAATTAATCTCAGGTAGGTAAATGCAGGTCAATGGGTGATGGTGAAGGGATCTAAAGCCATTATAGGGAATATAGTTAGGGGGTAAAAATAGGATCTAGATATATGACCAACAAATAGTAAGTACTACCGTGTTTTCCCAAAAATAAGCCCAGATCTTATATTAATTTTGGCAACAAAAGACACAATAGGGCTTATTTTCAGGGTAGGTCTTATGTCATGTGCTGTCTCTCTCCCTCCCTGCATGTCAGGAATCCCCAGTGTAAAAGTGCTTGTAGAATACTGGAATCCACTCCGTTACAGTATCACACAATGCAAATAGTGTAGTGCCACATACCTTCTTAAAACGGTTGTATACCCCCCAATTTTGTTATTTTTTATACACCTGTAAGGCAAAAGGCATAATGAGCTAGTATGCACTGCATACTAGCTCATTATGAAATACTTACCTTAGAACGAGGCGTCGGTATCTCACCTGGTCCACGCCAAGGGAGCTGACATGTTGCCTTGGCGTGTCTTCCGAGTATCGTGGCTCCAGCTCTATGAGTGGCTGGAGCTGCGATGTCGTCACTCCCGCGCATGTGCATGGGAGATTTCTTTCTGGCAAGGTCTGTCGTCTGCCGGGCTTTCAGCCAGCGGCTCATTGCAGGGGGAATATACAGGTTTAAGAGAGATTTTTTGTACCTACAGGTAAGCCTTATTATAGGCTTACCTATAGGTAAAAGTTAAAAATTTGAGTATACAACCGCTTTAAAGCGCCTGTGAGGGAGGGGGGCCGAGATCCCCCACTGACAGCTTGAAGAGGGGGAGATCGGCTGAGCGCAGCTCACCACTTCCTTGGCCCGCTGCTTCCTTAGCCCATAGGACCTCTCCTCCCCGCTCCGAGCACTGAAGAGGGGGGCCGAAATCCCCCGCTGACAGCTGGGAGGAGAGGAGGATAGGAGCAGGAGATCAGCTGATTGCAGAGCGGCGCTATTCCGAAGGTACTTGGCACAATTGGATCACAAAGACACACACAGTCTACACTATACACTACTGCAACGGAGTGCATTCCAGCACTCTACACTAGAGCTTATTTTCGGGGTGGGGCTTATAGTGCAGCCCTTCCCAAAAATCGCAGTAGGTCTTATTTTTGTGGAAACACGGTATGTTACAAAATGTGCTTGATCCACACCTTAGTCCAAGAATGATTATATCATGTGGTGGTGATCTTTGGGTTGGGGCTTTATATACTAGATCATACTCAAGGTGTTTGAGAGGGAAAGAGGGCACAAGCTCCTGAAAGGCTGTTATGGTAGATCGTAAGTTCAAGATACTTTTCAGGAGCCCTTGGATATGCAAATTAGAGCATCAAGTTAGATTTTTTTTAGGGCCGGAGGTTGTGTGAAGGGCCTTTAGAAGCATTGAGTGTATCCTCTCCAGCAGCAGCCGATGAGAATCTGCTGCTGGCTATTTGCAATTAGGCACATTAATGGAAGTATCTTCTTTGTCAGATGGTGTGATTTGGCCTGGTGAAGAGGTGGGGAAGAGGCCCCAGGTGCCAACTGGCCGGTGAGCACACCAGGGAATATCGTATTGTTTTGGGTTTATGCTTGGTTTTCATCCCAGTGTGTACTATCTTTTTCAGTCCTCTAGATGTTGACACTGATATAAAGCTGTACGGAACCTTTGGAGCAAAAGGTAGTGCCCTTAATAGCGTATCTGTTCACAGGCGGTGCAGAAGACAATCAGTGAGCATCTTCTATCAGCGATATTGTGCATGCACCCCCTGTTATTTCTTATTTAAAGTGGATGTAAACCTCTTTTATTGTTCAGTTAGAGAAATCTTGACAAAGTCTTGAAAACTTTGTCAAAAATGCCCCCTTGCTGTGAGTGACAGGTGATTTACATATCATGCACTAGCCTGAGACAGGCACATCCTGTGTAAAAAGTTCACAATCCACATCCCCCTCCCCTCCCCTCCAGCTCTCCCAGCTTTACTGTGTTTTGACTGGATGTTTCTCATCATGGGATGCAGTGAACAGTCAGCAGACTATAGACAGACAGACAAGTGATTTAGGGGACATGTATGTAGTCAGAGCTGGGCAGAGTAGAACATCCAGTGATCTGATGATAACCTGTCTCAGGCTAGTGCATGAGATATGTAAATCACCTGTCACTCACAGCAAGGGGGCGCTTTTGACAAAGTTTTCAAGACTTTGTCAAGATTTCTCTAACTGAACAATAAAAGAGGATTGCTCAGGCCTCGAGTAAATCTGTGTGGCAAGACTGGGCTCAAATGAAAGGAAATCTTATTATCTACATTATGACATCAACATTTTTGGGTTTACATTCACTTTAAGGCCCAACCTCTGTCATGTTATATGTGCAGTCTGGGCCCTGCTGGGGAGATTTCCTCTCACTTCTGGTCATGAAAGAAAGTCCTGAAAAAGTTTTGAAGTTGGATTGATTCTGATCTGTTTGCTAGACTAAATCTTTTGATTACCATCTCTCACCATCTCTCACAGCACTGCATATTTGATTGTGTCAGCGGTTTGGTGATTATTACACAACTTTTTTTCATAAATCACAATAATTTAATAGGGCACAGAGAGGCTGTCTCGGTTGTTTATTTAGCCCTCTACAAGGATACTACATTAATAGAATGGTATTATTATTTCACTGGCACCTCCTAATGATTTGAAATAGCATGCCGATGTGGTTTCTGTTCTATGTGTTACAACCTCAGTTTAAAATCAAATTTCTGATTACAGAACATTGTGTCATTTTGTCACATTGCTATAGGGTGTTTGAATAAGTTTGATCTACAGGTTTGCATTGGGTTGAAGTAATATGTATATAAACAAATGCTTGCAGGTCAAATAATTTTTGGCACAATTTGGATATATGAAGATGGGATCATGCAGAAGTTTTTCATATATGTAGATTGTTGCTTTTTGCATTTCAGTTGGTTGCGTTAAAGGATGCATGATCTAATATGTATAATGCATGTTCTAATATATACAAGAGGTGGGGAATGCTTATTAAATACTATATGGAGGCTTCCAGCTAGGTAGCTTTTGTACTATCTGTATTTTTCTTTGAAGTGTTATTCATATTGCACAACTGCATGCTTTTTATTATAAAGCAGAATTCTAGATATGACATTTTTTACATAGTTACATTGGTCCAGTGATCGCTGGAGGGACAGAGCAGAGTGCCGATGACTAATGCCGCGTACACACGAAGGGACTATCCCGTGGGATTGTCCGCTGGACTCGAGTCCACTGGACAATCCCCTCGTGTGTGGGCGCCGGCTGACTTTTTGGCGCCAAAAGTCCGGCGGACTAGGTTTTAAGTTTTGTTTTAAAATCCCGCCGTTAGTAGGCTAGTCCGCCGGACTTGCCGCTCATTGGAAAGTCCGTTCATTCCCGCAGACTTTTTCCAGCGGATTGTCCGCCGGAGAAGTCCGGGTGTGTGTGGGCAAGTCACACGCTCGGAAGTCCGGGCGTGTGTGGGGAAGTCCCGCCGGACTAGGCCCGGCGGACAAAGTCCGAACGTGTGTACGCGGCATTACAGTCACCACTCTCTGCCCAGTGAAGACCGAGAACTGAGCAATCAGCAGTCATGCAATCGCTCGGTTCTTGGTCTAATTGCCGATGGGTAACAGCTGCAGCATAGGGTTGATGCCCACCTAGGTGAATATGTATGTTTGTTTTTTTTGTTTTTTTTATAAAACCCAGCATTTCTCTTTTAAGGGAGCACCAGATATGTTTATGCCTTCACTAAATTGTAAACCTGGGGTGGATTGCCATTTACAGATATAATTCATAACATTAAAAAAGCAAAACACAAGGACAAAACTGGATTTTAAATATGCCTATGAGAACTGAGTCCACACTGGATTTGTATAAAAACTTTTCAAAATTTATTGGATTACTAAAACGTCATTATATATACCATACAGTATAGAGTTAGAAGGTTAAGCTGATATAAAGCTTAAAATTTCAGTTTTTCAGTAATTTGATAGTATGCTGGTCTACGTGTTTCATGGGAGTCCCCGCTTCTTCAGGACCACATAAATCGGGTACTATGTATAGCTCTAACTAGAGACATATAACAAAGAGAACTATATCATAGAAAAAGTGTATAAATATTTAATTACAAAATAACATTAGCATTAATATATAAACAACATATTAATAAGATGGTTCGCTCAAGCAAAGACAAGGAAAAAAAAAACCCTATTTAATAAACAATGATTTAGACATCAATCATACCTGTAATGATAGATGGTAGACGCCACAAATTATGTCATCAATACAAAGAAGGATCCCCAAGTAGGGGGTACACCTACCAGCCCAGTGGATACACCCATATCTACATAAGCCAAAGAGATGGATTATGGATATTAAGGAGCATGAGATAGAGCATGATAAAGGGGTTAGAGAATATATATGTACATCCACATCGATATAAAAAAAGATTTACTACTATTACTCAGTTATATTTCTGTCAATGTTTTTTTAATGCTTATTCAAATTTTGGTATAATTTTTTTTTTAGTGAACATAAGCATTGGTTTATAACATTTTCAATGCTTCTAGTTGAGTGATGGTGAGTTGTAATTTTCCACACAACATCATTGATTTAAGTCTCCATATCTTTTTGACAAGACTCACAGCTAATACAGATTTATATCTGTGCAGAAATCTTCCTTCAGCCAAGTACAACCAGAGGGGTCCTCTCCAAGCTCTCTCGTTATCATTACATAGATCCAGGTACTTGTCTGGACTCGAGTGCACAGGGCTGAAGTAATGAGGCCATTAGTGCACCTAATGGAATGGCATAATCTTGTTGCTTTATGCTATGTGTTCCTAAATGATGATGGATGGGCTTGTTATCATTTAGGAATAGCTCAAGGGTTTGGGGCACAGACTTTACAGGATTACATGCTAAAGTTTAAAAATGTGTGGATTTTCATGAAACCACAACAACCCTGCTGACCTGTCCTAGAGAGGGAAAAAACAATTGTTTTGTTGCTATGTTATGATTTGTCTAGTAAGTACCACTTGTTCTATCTTACTTCCATGGCAGTTTTGCTCTGGCCATGGTGTAAAGAGAGAGTAGGAAGGGAGTTGACCTAAACTCAAAAAATTCAACATTTGCTACAGGGAACATTTAGAAATGTTAATTGTGCTTAAGCATTACCCTGAAATATCAACCTTTTGCCTGGAATTCCTCTTGCAAAATAGCAGTGCACTTCCTGGTTCGTGGAGATGCCTAGGTATTCCAGTGCATAAATATTTGGTAATGTTTGTGCTGTTTACACTTTCAGGTGCTGGAGGGTCTGACGTGAGGAAGATGGGGGAATCCAATACGTAGATGGGGGAATCCAATATGTTTTTTCGAACAGCCCACTGGCTGATCAAAAAAAAATGATCAATATATAGCCAGCTTTAGAGGCAACAGCATGGTGAGAATTCTAAAGCCAGATTCCAGTACAACAGCCAAAGGTTAAGGTCAATGTTGTAAATTAAACTCAGGAAACCAGTAGATCAAACCAAGACAGGACAATGTGTATAGTACACCAGGGAACAAAAGAAAGACCTAGCATCCTGCCATGGATCCAGAAGATGCTATACAACTTCAACATGTTCTTCCTCTAGTTGCTCCTGCTTCCCTTTGAACTTTATGTGTTTATGAATACTTCAACCAGACTCTCTCTCAGAACAGGGTTTGCTAGGTGTTTCTTGAGAAGAGAGCAATTTCTTCCTCTCAGATATGTAACCACTGGCACCAAGAGAATTAGAATTATTACAAATTATTGGCAGGGGTTTCTAGAGGCCTGGTTGTTTTTTAAGGGTTCCCACATGTAAAAATGGTTGAGAAAGGCTGACTTAGACTCTCCAAGGACTTTCCACTTGACTATCCCTGTCCTATAACCAGGCAGGTGAGAGATCCAAACGTTAATGGGTTTTCTGAAATGAAAATGCTAAAATAACATAGCAGAGTTACAAGACTTCCAAGTTGCAGACTTCCTTGCCCTCATTGCCTTTGAAAGTTCATGTGACTTTAGGTACAACGATGGAACTGGATGGAAAGAAGAGAGTATGCTTACATCACGCATCACAAGAACTTAATGCAAAAAAATATTTAATGGGTGAGATCAGGCTGTGGACACCAGAAAATAACGCAGATATTGTTATTCGCTTGTTTTTTATGCATTTCACATTGGCTGGAGGGGCTATGTAGATTATGCTGTGATTTTATTTTCACATGAAATATTGCAACAGTTTTGTGGCAGCCAGCAATCCAGCAGACACATACTGTGCATTTACAAACTTTGGATGTTTTTATTTACCCCTTATTGAGTTGTTTTGAGGGGACAGCGATTTTACACTGTTATACAAGCTGTACACTTACTACTTTACATTGTAGCAAAGTGTAATTTCTTCAGTGTTGTCACAAGATATAATAAAATATTTACAGAAATGTGAGGGGTGTACTCACTTTTGTGAGATACTGTAGATGATAATATATATAAAACTACACATTTTTATATGTATTACCTAAAAATGGTGGAAATAATCTCTGAATATCTCTAAAAATGTATTTCAACATGTCAGAAGACTATGTTTAAGTTTTATATATACAGTATCTCACAAAAGTGAGTACACCCCTCAAATTTTTGTAACTATTTTATTATATCTTTTCATGTGACAACACTGAAGAAATAACACTTTGCTACAATGTGTATTGAGTGTACAGCTTGTATAACAGTGTAAATTTGCTGTTCCCTCAAAATAACTCAACACACAGCCATTAATGTCTAAACCGCTGGCAACAAAAGTGAGTACACCCCTAAGTGAAAATGTCCAAATTGGGGCCAAGGTGTCAATATTTTGTGTGGCCACCATTATTTTCCAGCACTGCCTTAAAACTCTCGTGGCCATGGAGTTCACCAGAGCTTCACAGGTTGCTACTGGAGTCCTCTTCCACTCCTCCATGATGACATCACGGAGCTGGTGGATGTTAGAGACGTTGCGCTCCTCCGCCTTCCATTTAAGGATGCCCCACAGATGCTCAATAGGGTTTAGGTCTGGAAACATGCTTGGCCAGTCCATCACCTTTACCCTCAGCTTCTTTAGCAAGGCATTGGTCGTCTTGGATGTGTGTTTGGGGTCGTTATGTTGGAATACTGCCCTATGGCCCAGTCTCCCAAGGGAGGGGATCATGCTCAGCTTCAGTATGTCACAGTACATGTTGGCATTCATGGTTCCCTCAAGAAACTGTAGCTCCCCAGTGCCGGCAGCACTCATGCAGCCCCAGACCATGACACTCCCACCACCATGCTTGACTGTAGGCAAGACACACTTGTCTTTGTACTCCTCACCTGGTTGCTGCCACACACACTTGACACCATCTGAACCAAATAAGTTTATCATGGTCTCATCAGACCACAGGACATGGTTCCAGTATTACATGTCCTTGGTCTGCTTGTCTTCAGCAATCTGTTTGCGGGCTTACTTGTGCATCATCTTTAGAAGAGGCTTACTTCTGGGACGACAGTAATGCAGACCAATTGATGCAGTGTGCGGCGTATGGTCTGAGCACTGACAGGCTGACCCCCCCCCCACCCCTTCAACCTCTTCAGCAATGCTGGCAGCACCCCATACGTCTATTTCCCAAAGACAACCTCTGGATATGATGCTGAGTATGTGCACTCAACTTCTTTGGTCGACCATGGTGAGGCCTGTACTGAGTGGAACCTGTCCTGTTAAACTGATGTATGGTCTTGGCCACCGTGCTGCAGCTCAGTTTCAGGGTCTTGGCAATCTTTTATAGCCTATGCCATCTTTATGCTAATTCTTTTTTTCAGATTCTCAGAGAGTTCTTTGCCATGAGGTGCCATGTTGACCTACCAGTGACCAGTATGAGAGAGTGATAACACCAAATTTAACACACCTGCTCCCCATTCACACCTGAGACCTTGTAACACTAATGAGTCATATGACACCGGGGAGGGAAAATGGCTTATTATGGACATTTTCACTTAGGGGTGTACTCACTTTTGTTGCCAGTGGTTTAGACATTAATGGCTGTGTGTTGAGTTATTTTGAGGGGACAGCAAATTTACACTGTTATACAAGCTGTACACTCACTACTTTACATTGTAGCAAAGTGTCATTTCTTCAGTGTTGTCAAGGTATAATAAAATATTTACAATAATGCAGGGGGTGTACTCACTTTTGTGAGCTACTGTGTGTGTGTGTGTGTGTGTGTGTGTGTGTGTGTGTGTATATATATATATATATATATATATATATATATATATATATATGTAGTGCCGGGCTCCTGACAAACATGCACTATGGCTTTTCAAAGTTAATGTTCCTAAAACCACAGTTGGGTTTTGGGGTTAATTATGCCAAATTATGGTCTCAGTATCAGTCCGGCTGGAATTGCACTGGGTTCTCCTTGGCCACAGGTGTCGCTGTCACCACCGGCAAGTATGAGAATGCAGTTTAGCTGGGTGTATTGGATACCCCTCTTTCTCTCGGAGCCAATCCAGTGGGAGTGTTCTCCTGCTGTGCTTGCTGGGAGAGGGTATTTAAGGTACTGAGATCACGTGTTTCGGGGTTCCGGTCCAGAAGCCATCTTCTGTCTGTTTGGTCCTGGTCCTCCTGACCAGCCCCCGTGGCCCTCCTGGCCTGGGGTGCAGATCCACGCAGTTCCGAGTCTCTGGGCTGGATAGCCCGAAGCGAAGCAACTGCAGGGACAGGCTAGAATGGAATTCGGGACTGAATTATCCACAAGTGGTCCGGTGCTGTCTCACCTAGGGAGAGGCCCAGTAACTGGAGAAGCATCCAGGGGAGGACTTTTCGAGAGAGGCCCATGCGCTAAGGCTGGCTTCTCAGAAAGCCTGGAGGCTCAGTTGAAGGATGCTAAATGGATTTACACTCATATGTTATCGCCGGACCGGCTGCAAGATACTGGTACTGTATGATAGCTCGCTAAATTTGTCTAAGTCCCTCAGTTACAACCAAGTCTGTGGCAGAGACTTTTGCTCAAGTGTTCTACAACCAAGTCTATGGCAGAGACTTTTTCTCAAGTGTTCTACAACCAAGTCTGTGGCAGAGACTTTGCTTTACCTGACACTCTACCGGCTGCTAGGCCTAGTGAGAGAAGGTCTATCCGGTAGTGGTGGGAATCCAGCTGTGAAACGGTAATTCTCTGGATTTCTATAGTGAGAGACTTTCTATCTTAGCAGTTCCAAAAGTACCTGAACTTTCATCCTAACCCTCTACCGTACATTTAAGAGACTGTTTTATCTTTTTTAATAAATAACCCAAAAAAGGAAGATAAAGTGTCAGTTTTTACAGTTTTCACAATTTCTTTGGGCCATCTACCACGGGAACCCCTAGACGGAGACGAGGTGAGGAAGGTAACGGTAAGCCCAATAAAACCAGCAGCTCCTACGTGGGTTAGTGCTATATATATATATATATATATATATATATATATATATATATATATATATATATATATATATATTGGAATTATTTTATAACCATATACTATACTGTTTTTTTTCCATTTTATTTGACATAAAATAAGTTAATTGGTCTTTCAAATGATGTTTCATGCAATTAGCAATTCATTTAATTAGAATCTTTGTTTATACATATGTAAATATGTAAGTCATGACATACCCATGTAAATGGGTTTTGCAAAGCATTCTAGCTTTCTGACAAGGGAACACAGAAGTATATTTTTCAGCAGAAACTTCCTCTAGCTGGACTGCCGTATGGAGCCCTAAAGAACATGAAGACTTATGCAGCTGTGTATACAATGGGCTATTTTCAGCAAAGCAGTTAAGGTTAACCTGCAAATGTGTAAAAAAATATAAAAAATAAAAGAGCTGAACATCATAAATATGCACATCTAAATATGAAATATATATGCAATCTTTCACATTTACCGGAACATTATATTAAATATATACATATTTATCCATTATACTTTATCAGATGTAAAACAAATCTCACCACAATCTCTAGTGGATCCCTTGGCATGCTTTATATAAAATGCGCACGTTGTGTCAGACAAGGTAGGGTAAAGTCAGATTTGATGTCATGTATTTGTACAGACAATGGAGAAAGTGGAGGAGGAGGAATGCATTAAATCCAGGATCTGGTTCCAGGATTTTATCAAGACCTGCGTCATCCTCAGAATCTGACCACCCAAATGTCTGTCCTGGATTCTCTGACATTTTGCACGGCTGTGGATAGCAGAAGCGGTGCCTTCCAATTTTACTTACATAATTACGTTAGCTCTAGCTTTGTTAGAAAGAATTGCAGTCAGTTTGGATGGCATAATCATTCTTGTGGTGTTAGGATGTTTCCAGACTGCTGAAATCCAGTATGGACACACAATACTTAGTAAGCCACTCTGACTAATGTTCAGTGATTTGGAAGACTGGTTTGGCCAGTTTTATCATTGGGAGCATCACTGCAATGGGGAAAACAAAAAAAAGAAAAAAAAAAACAAAGGAGAAAGTTATCAGCTTTCAGCACTGTCAGGCAGTGCCTTCCAGATACAAGGCTGTTTGCACAGAAGTCAGTCTTACACAATACAGGAAAGTCAGTCCTGGAGCGTAGGCTTGTCCCATCGTGTGTTTTAATATACAGTAAATGTTTTAAATTAAAGTTTGTAAATGTAAAGGTTATGTGTAAAACTGCATATTTTATAGTTTTTTTGTTCCCTGTAAAACTTAAAGGGTGACTCCACTTTTGTGGGAAAAAATAGCAATCAAAAAATAATATAGCATATACAACTGTTACACAAGTCATATTGTAATATTATGAAAAATTACCTTTTTTCAGTCTGCAGCGCTGTAAGTATCTCTAAAATTCAATGCAATATGGCGACCTGGAGACGTTCCGTACAAAATCGGTGTACAGAACGCCCCCCAGAAATTTAATTTCCTGCTTTGTGTGATTGGCTCACTGATTTTCCCAAAAGTCTACACTAAGATACAAGTCAGATTTCAGGCATCCCCTGCAACAAACATGCCTCTCAATCCGCGGATTGCGTGGTGTGCCGATCCGCGGACTGAGCCCATAGGAAAGGCCACGGCTTCGGCCTAGCTCCGGAACAGCAGCCATCTTGGTAGACCCGGTGGCAGCCTAGGTGAGCAGCTCGCTGACGTCATCATCACCACCCACCTCAACTGCTTCTGGATCTGCCTGCTTGTGTAGTGGTAAGCAAGCAGAGTCAGACAATCGTAGGGGAGATGTGGCCATTACAGTGGGGGGAGATGTGGCCATTACAGTGGGGGGAGATGTGGCCAGCCATTTCAGTGGGGGGAGATGGGGCCATTACAGTGTGGGGAGATGTGGCCATTACAGTGGGGGGAGATGTGGCCATTACAGTGGGGGGAGATGTGGCCATTACAGTGGGGGGAGATGGGGCCATTACAGTGTGGGGAGATGGGGCCATTACAGTGTGGGGAGATGGGGCCATTACAGTGGGGGGGAGATGGGGCCATTACAGTGGGGGGAGATGGGGCCATTACAGTGGGGGGGAGATGGGGCCATTACAGTGGGGGGAGATGGGGCCATTACAGTGGGGGGAGATGGGGCCATTACAGTGGGGGGGAGATGGGGCCATTACAGTGGGGGGAGATGGGGCCATTACAGTGGGGGGGAGATGGGGCCATTACAGTGGGGGGGAGATGGGGCCATTACAGTGGGGGGAGATGGGGCCATTACAGTGGGGGGGAGATGGGGCCATTACAGTGGGGGGAGATGGGGCCATTACAGTGGGGGGGAGATGGGGCCATTACAGTGGGGGGAGATGATGTGGATATTACAGATGTATCCCTTAATAAAGAACACCTGATTGTTTAATTCAGAGACTTATTGTACTTAAAAGTGTTGGTCTTAAATAAAATGCACACATTTACTTGTATTTAGTTTTAAACATATTGTATGGCTCTCACGGAATTACATTTTAAAATATGTGGCTTTCATGGCTCTCTCAGCCAAAAAGGTTCCCTACCCCTGCTCTAAGCTATTGCTGGGAACAAGTATCAATACTGAAAATAGGATATATGTTGTTTACACATTGAGATATACTCTTTTATGCAAAGGTTTTTATGTAAAACTTGTACAATAAATATGATATTTTAAACATTTACATTGTTTTTGTGCTCACCTCAGTGACGGCATCACATCCTTTAAAGTCCTGGTTCTATATGGGAAAGTTAACTCTTTCCAATTTTGTGTATTCAGTCTAATAGGATGTAGACATGGGAGCTGTCAAAAAATTTGTTTCGTTTCGTTCCGTTCCATTTCGTATTAAAAAAAAATGTGTAATTCGTGTACGAAATTTAATTCGGATTCGTTAATTTGGATAACGAATAACGACACTCTACGAATAATAACAAATTATCCGAAAACGTATTAACGTTACATAACACAAGCCTATTGTCTATTGTTCACCAATCACTCAGAGGAAGTACGAAATACGAAATTTAGTTTACGAATACGTACGAATCGCTACAAATCGTTAATTTGGATAACGAATAACGACACTCTACGAATAATAACGAATTATCCGAAAACGTATTAACGTTACATAACACAAGTCTATTGTCTATTGTTCACCAATCACTCAGAGGAAGTACGAAATATGAAATTTTGTTTACGAATACGAAATTTCGTACTTCCTCTGAGTGATTGGTGAACAATAGACTTGTGTTATATAATGTTAATACAATTTCGGATAATTCGTTATTATTCGTAGAGTGTCGATATTCGTTATACTGAATCTCGAAATTCATTCGAATCATTCGTTATATCCGCTATAATTTCTTTCATATTAGTTGAAATTAGTTATTTGGTAGTTTGGATTCGGATAATTTGGATCCGAAATTCGTAAACGAAATTTCGTATTTCGGACAGAATTCGTATTCGTAAAAATTCGTAATTCGGATTCGTATGAATGTACGAATTTAGAAAAATTCGTACGAATTTCCGATTCGTACGAAACTAATCGCACATGTCTAATAGGATGTGGATGTGATTTGCTGTCCCTAGAACTGGTTTCAAAACTTTGCTTCCGATATTGAGACAAACAGCTTTTACTTCAGAGCAACAAAAGGTAAGAATCTGCAACAAAGTTGGTTAAAATCCTTACAATGTACATAGATTGCCCAGCTTTGAAAATATAGCCATGTTTTGTACTAGAAAATGTTGTCTCAATTAAATTTGCACAATACATATTTTTTACTTTGGTATCATAGATTATGACAAAGCTATGCTTGGGTCAGAAGACCTACAGCCTAAATGTAAAAATTGCTCTGGTTCATAAGTATACAGGTGGGAAAATCTGAAGTGATTAAAGAGTAACTCCACTTTTGTTGAGAAAAAAACATTCCCCTCTGGGTGATCTATGTACATTGCAAGGATTTTAACAAACTTTCTAGCAGATTCCTACCTTTTGTTATTCTTAAGAAATCCCTGTGTGTTTGTATGTGTCTATGTGAAAAAGGGGTATCTACTGGGAATGGTTTCATAATTATAAATCAGCTGCCGCACTTGCAGGGCTCTAATGAGGAAAATTTGCAGGGTCTGCATCCCTTTAGATATATGAAGGGAAAGAAACGAATGCGCAAAACCAGACTCGCTCAAATAAATAATCACCCTGAGTGGCGCACCGCGGATGGTCATATTAATTGGATGAAGTGGATTTCGTTCGATCTTACTGCACATGCACTTTGGTTTTTTACATGAACTGTCGCTTGGAGATTTGTCCTTTCTGTACCGGTCTTTGATCTTACCACTAGCACTTTTTGAAAAAATTTGCACTTTATTGCTTTATTTGCACTTTATTAGAAATACCCGTTATTAACATTTATATGAACTGTCACTTGGAAATTTGTCTCTATTTTCTGGACTTTGATCTTACCACCAGCAATTTGTGAACACTCTTGCACTTTACTGCTTTGTTTGCACCTTATTAGAAACACCTGTTATTATTATATTATTCAATATGGTGAAGATTACTTGCACCCAGTGGCGGAACTACCGCCATAGCGACACATGCGGTCGCTATGGGGCCCGCAGCCAATCAAGGGCCCGGTGAGCGGCGTTGCTAGGCGGGTGCGGGCCGCGCCGGGTGACACCCGTGGGAAGCGGCAGCCGCACCACTAACGCCGCTCACTGTGCCTTCTATTCTGGAGCGCAGGAGGGACAGCGGCGCAGACCGAAGCCGCCTCCCCTCCTCTCTGTTTACATCCAGAGAGGAGGAGGAGCCTGAGCTCGAGCCTCGAGGGACACACGCCGGCGCGCCGCTGTTCTGAGGTATGCTGGGGTCTGCACTCTGCACTACTCAGCGGGGGGTGGTTTGCACTACCCGGGGGGGGGTGTCTGCACTGAGGGGGGTCTGTAATGGGTGGGGGTGTCTGTACTAAGGGGTGTCTACTGATGGGGGTCTGCACTGAGGTGGGGGGTGTCTGTAATGGGGGATTGTCTGTACTAAGGGGGTCTGCACTGAGGTGGGGGGTCTGTAATGGAGGATTGTCTGTACTGAGGGGGGCCTGCACTGAGGTGGGGGGTGTCTGTACTGATGGGGGTCTGCACTGAGGTGGGGGGGATCTGTACTGATGGGGGTCTGCACTTGGCTGGGGGGGGTCTGTACTTGGATGGGGGGTCTGTAATGGGGGGTGTCTGTACTGATGGGGGTCTGCACTGAGGTCGGGGGGGTGTCTGTACTGATGGGGGTCTGCACTGAGGTCGGGGTGTCTGTTCTGATGGGGGTCTGCACTGAGGTGGGGGTTCTGCACTTGGGTGGGGGGTGTCTGTACTGCTGGGGGGGGGGGTCTGCACTTGGGTGGGAGGTCTGTACTGAGGGGGGGTGTCTGTACTGCTGGGGGGGGTCTGCACTAGGGGGGGTGTCTGTACTAAGGTGGTGTCTGTACTACTGGGGGGGTTCTGTACTACTGAGGGGGGTCTGCACTGAGGGGGGTCTGTAATGTTGGGGAGGTCTGCACTGGGAGGGTGTCTGTACTGAGGGGGGTGGTGTGCACTGGGGGGTGTCTGCACTGAGGTGGGGTCTGTAATGCTGTGGGGTGTCTGTACTTAGGGGGGGGGTCTGGCATTAGTTCATTTTTTTTTTTTTGTGTGGTGGGGGGGGGGGGGGGGCAAAAAACATTTTGCTATGGGGCCCTGTGATTTCTAGTTACGCCCCTG
Source organism: Lithobates sylvaticus (assembly GCA_028564925.1). Taxonomy (NCBI): domain Eukaryota; kingdom Metazoa; phylum Chordata; class Amphibia; order Anura; family Ranidae; genus Lithobates; species Lithobates sylvaticus. The sequence continues at coordinate 121,140,930 of CM053026.1, forward strand.
CTTGCACCTGACCATTATGCCCCCATCAAATCATTCTCTGTAGCTATTAACTTTTGTACCACCACCCCATTCCTTTAGAATGTAAGCTCTACGAGCCGGGCCCTCCTGTACCTTTTGTATTGTACTGTAATTGTGTCCCCCCTATACATTGTAAAGCGCTGCATAAACTGTTGGAGCTATATAAATCGTATAATAATAATTATGCGCACCATTTTTTAGCACAGCTGTGGAAGCGATATTTATTTGTGTTTAGTACCATTATGAATGTTTATTATTGTTTTATTATATTGGAGATTATCAACATTTGAGCATTCAGTACATCAGCATTAGCATGTTTATGGAGTGTTATTTATTCAGTGTATATATCACACCTACTATTGTTTATTTAGTTAGCGCCTTATACCTATTTACTCATCCCTTTAGATATGATTTGCTACTGGAAGTATTGCATCAAAAATAAAAATTTTGTTGCAGGGGATGCCTGAAATCTGACTTGTATCTTAGTGCAGACTTCTGGGAAAATCAGTGAGCTAATCACACAAGCGGGAAATTACATATCTGAGTGGCATTCTGTGAATTCTGTGTGAAAACACCTCTAAGCAGCCATATTGCATTGCATTTTACAGAAAATGACAGAGCTGCAGATTGAAAAGGAAAGGTCATTTTTAATAACATTCAATTACAATACGACTTGAATCGCAATTGTATATACTATATATTATAATTTTTTTTGCCATTTTTTTCCCAATGAAAGTGGAGTTACCCTTTAAATATGTAATATTTAATGTATGTAATTACTTAGAAAAAAACTGGGCTTAGTACTAAAATGAAATCAAATAAATTGAACCCTTGTGAACTCTGCAAATAATTAAATAAAAACATTGCAATAGATTAATGTGTAACAGCCGCACTCAGAACAACACTATAAAATACACACACAAAAACAAAACAAAAAATCAAGAACTGCAACCCTTGTTGTTTGGACAGGGATCGTACCTGTTCTGAGATTCATTGCCAAACAACAAGGATTGCAGTTCTTTCCGAAGGGACAGAAAGTAAAGCATACATAAAGCATATACATCCAGTACATGTAACAAGAGAAATCCTGGATAGAAGAACTTCTTGTTGCTGGCTACTGTATTCTGGTGCACCCTGTGGTTCCTCTGTGAAGACTCATCGTCCAGGTCCACTCACCTCTGAGCTCGTTTAGACCACCTATGATTTGGGGCCTTAGATTTTGGTAGGAGGCTGTGTGTGACTAGGCGGAGGAATGCACCGGAGACATTTTGGTTGCTACAATGCACTGATGGACTTATTACAAATAGTTCACACGTGGTGTTAACTTTATTTTTATTTTCTTAATTTTTTGCTGGAGATATTTTGATGAGTTGGATGGGATTGATGATTTAATTTGTTGAAAGTTCTATTTACTGAAAGATTGGTTAACACTGAAACATACTGTATACACAGTGCAACGGTATTTGTATAGGACACTCAAGTAGTTGTCAGTATATTTTAACTGGTGGGTCCTTTAACCACTTCCATACCACACAGATCCACATCCTGTCAGGGGAGAGGTGAACTGTTCCTTGTATATAGGAACACCAATCGGTCTCCTCCCCTCATCAGCCCCCCCCCCCCCACAGTTAGAATCACTCCCCAGGACACACATTTAACCCCTTCAGCGCCCCTTAGTGTTAACCCCTTACCTCCCAGTGACACTTATACAGTAAATCAGTGCATTTTTATAGCACGGATCGCTGTATAAATGTGCATGGTCCCTAAATAGTTTCAAAAGTCTCTGATCTGTCTGCCACAATGTCACTGTCATGATAAAAATCACAGATTGCCACCATTAGTAGTAAAAGAAAAAAAAATAATAATAAAAATTACATAAATCTATCCCCTATTTTGTAGACGCTATAACTTTTGCGCAAACCAATCATATTGCGCTTATTGCGATTTTTTTTTAGCAAAAATATGTAGAAGAATACATAATTGGCCTAAACTGAGTAAAAAAAATTGTTAAAAAAAAAAAAAAATTGGGATATTTATTACACCAAAAAGTAATGAATATTGTGTTTTTTTTTCAAAATTGTCGGTCTTTTTTTGTTTATAGTGAAAAAAATAAAAAACACAGAGGTGATCAAAAGAAAGCTCTATTTGTGGGGCAAAAAAATTATCAAAATTAAATTTGGGTAGAAGAATACATAATTGGCCTAAACTGAGTAAAAAAATTGTTACAAAAAAAAAAAATTGGGATATTTATTACACCAAAAAGTAATGAATATTGTGTTTTTTTTTCAAAATTGTCGGTCTTTTTTTGTTTATAGTGAAAAAAATAAAAAACACAGAGGTGATCAAAAGAAAGCTCTATTTGTGGGGCAAAAAAATTATCAAAATTAAATTTGGGTACAACGTCGCATGACCGTGCAATTGTCATTCAAATTGTGACAGATCTGAAAGCTGAAAATTGGCCTGGGCATGAAGGGGGTGAAAATGCCCTATATTGAAGTGGTTAAGACGCGGGCTGGTGATTAAACTCGTTGGTGTATATTTTAGATAGATGTAACCTTACTTTTAATTCTATATTAAGAATTAAAATTTAATTGCAAAAATAGTGCATCATGTTTTGTCCACCTTATCTTTGATATCCACTGTTTGTTCCCTATACCCAGACCTCTGTTACTGTGCAATTAACAAAAGATGGCTTACATTAAATGAGTGATGCGTTGATGATTGAAGTACTTTTGTGTTCAGTGAATATAATGATAAAAACAATGAAATTGCTTATGTTCTGTGGTCAGTTATTTACACAGCTTGAACATTTCCTGTAGCTCCCTAGAGTTTAAAAACGTAATTATATTTTCAGCCTCCTTCACTTTGTCTAGTCAATGGTCATGTCTTCCGCAAGCTCTTCACTGCAATACCCCCTCCCTACAATACGGCTTCTTATATGTCCTATTTTACCTTAAAGAATGTCCTTTCTGAGGGATTCCTGGAAGAGAAGTCACACTATATATTTTGTGTTGTTTTTGTACATAACTGTTGTGAACAAGGCCAATATGGCTGAAACGTGTTAACATCTGCTGTATATATTCATCTTTTATGGCGTTACAATAAACTTGGACTTATAAAGGAGCATGTATGGAGTTACAGACTGTCTTCTACCCATTTTCTTCCATTACCGTAATACTCTAATATCACTGCAAATAAATGTGAGATTGTTTCAGTCATTGTTTCAGGCAAAGTTTTTAGCCCAAAAGTTTGGATTGCAAGCCCTAAGGATCTGAACCTCATTTCTATCACAGAGCTTTGGAATGTGGGTCTAGTTAGGTAATGACTGCAGCACGATAACATTACTCCATTACTCCAGCTATCTCCTCCCCATGCTGAAAGCATTTGCCATCTTTTATGTAGAAAAATATATTAAAATGAACAATATTTGAATAGACTCACCATGCTCATCCCAAGGCATTCCATTCAGGCAGTGAAGGTGGTTGGGGCTGCCGCTGTGGCTCCGTAAGCACGATAAGTCCATACATCTATTGAAGTGGGCACTCAAGCCAGGAAAATAATCCATGGGTGTAGCACTGCCAATGCATTTCAGCCTTAGCGGCCTTAGTCATAGCAAACATTGAATTGCATTAGCAGTGCTACACTCATTGATTTTTACCCTGGTGGCAAATAAAAGTTACATTTTATCATACATTTTTGGTCGAGAGCCCACTTCAATATATATAAACTCACCGGCCACTTTATTAACCTCCCTGGCGGTATGATTCTTTCTGGTTTTAGGTGCTGAAAGCGGTACAATTATTTTGCAGGGAAATTTGGCGTTATATATTGTAGACCTGCAATTCTTAGGAATAACTCACTTAAATCTGTCTAAACCAGAGTCTAGTAGACATTCCGGGTATGATAAACACAAAATCATAAATTAAAATATAATAAATAACTACAAAAATTATTAAATAATTTAATCAAATCAAAAACACTGAAATTTGCTCAGTTGCAGAATTGTCGCTGTCATTAGATTTAGTGTTTGATGACGAATTTCCCCACAAATCGCTATCGCTCCATTCTGCAAGTGATTCTAATTTATTATCTGTGTTTTCTAGCTGGTCTAAAATCACTTTTGACATAAAGGGACACTTTTTGGTTGCTATGGACAATCTCCAGTTTCCAGGCAGAAAAAAAATCTATTTATTATATAAAATGACATGCAGGGCACTGGGCAAACCATTAGGAACAAAGGGGGTGTGTATTTTTTTTATACAGTACTGTATGTGTTTTGTGTTTTTTAACTTTTTTAAATTTGGCGCCGGTCTCCGCTCCCGTGCGTCGTAACGTCGCAGAGAACGGAGATAAGCGGCACTCGGCACTGTGTGAATCGAGCGAGCAGACGGCTCGCACACATAGCGGGGAGACATCGCAGGATCCAGGGGACAAGGTAAGTAACTTCCCCCTGTATCCTGCAATGCAAGCCCGAGTTGGCTCGGGGTTTCCGCTTTTGGTACTGAAGTTCCCGCCCCGAGCCAGACTCGGGATTACCACCAGGGGGGTTAAGTACACCTGTTAAATTGCTTAGTAACACAAATTGCTAATCAGCCAACCACATGGCAACAACTAAGTGCCTTTGGGGAAGAAATTAGATTTAAGTGACTTTGAACATGGCATGGTTGTTGGTGCCAGATGGGCTGGTCTGAGTATTTGAAAAAATTGCTGATCTACTGGGATTTTCACGCAAATCCATCTCTAGGGTTTACAGAGAATGGTCCGAAAAATAGAAAATATCCAGAGAGTGGCAGTTGTGTGCACAAAAATGCCTTGTTGATGTCAGAGGTCAAAGGAGAATGGGCAGACTGGTTTGAGATGATATAAAGGCAACAGTAAATCAAATAACCACTAATTACACCCAAGGTATGCAGAATATCATCTCTGAATGCACAACACATTGAACCTTGAAGCAGCAGAAGACCACAACGGGTGCCACTCCTGTCAGCTAAGAACAGGAAACTGAGGATACAATTCACAGAGGCTCACCAAAATTAGACAATACAAGATTGGAAAAACGTTGCCTGGTCTGATGACTCTCTATTTCAGCTGCAACATTCAGAAGGTAGGGTCAGAATTTGGAATAAACAACATGAAAGCATTGAACCATCCTGCCTTGTATCAGCGGTTCAGGCTGGTGGTGTAATGATGTGGGGGGTATTTTCTTGGCACACTTTGGGCCCCTTAATATCAATTGAGCATCATTTAAATGCCACGGCCTACCTGAGTATTGTTGCTGACCATGTCCATCCCTTTATGACTACAGTGTACACATCTTCTGATGGCTCCTACCAGCAGGATAATGCACCATGTCACAAAGCTCCAATCATCTCAAACTTTACTCCAATGGCCTCCACAGTCATCAGATCTCAATTCAATAGAGCACCTTTGGGATGTGGTGGATATCTGCAGCAACTGCGTGATGCTATCATGTCAATATGGACCAAAATCTCTGAGGAATGTTTCCAACACCTTGTTGAATCTTGGCCACGAAGAATTAGGCAGTTCTGAGGGCAAAAGGGGGACCAACCCCGTACTAGCAAGGTGTACCTAATAAAGTGGCCAGGGAGTGTATATAATAAAATTAACATTTTGTATTATTTTATTTGTGGTTTACAGGAATTTAGTACTGCACTCAACCTGGTGCCCATCATAGGTCTTTGCTTCAAGTTCTGCTTCTGACCTGAAATTAGGAGGAAGAGGAATCCCTATAAAGGAATGTTTGAGGTCTCTTGTGTGATGTGCTAAGTGGAGAAGAACTCGGTTTGAAATACAATGGCAGGATGAGATTTCTTTGCTTATATCCTTCCATGGTTTCAAAATATCACAGAGTAACAATAGTTCTGCGAAAAGAAAACACGTTTGTTCAGACACACATTAAAGGGCCATCTGGGTGAGTAAACACAGCGCCTGGCAGTAAAGGGATCCAGAGACCCAAGATCATTTCACAAACCAATTACAAAAGCAACCTACCCTCCCGATGTGAGGACATTTGTCAACATTGTAAAAATATTTCATTTGTTGTCAGTGCAGACAGTGGTGATCTTCAACACAATGGCTGTTTTATAAAAAGGCAAATATTTATAGTTTAACTAATCCTAATTACACCAAAGTATTTTAAAGAGGTGATTATCATGAAGAAGGATACAAACAAAAGGTTTGCATCATCAAAGACTAAACCATTTTGCTTGGCAGCATAAAACACTTAGGAGTTTAGTTATGAACTTTTTAACCCAAGATTCACACTACTTTCACCCGGGATTCACACATTATTATGTTGGTCGAATATACATAGAAAGACAAATAAATCTGTACACAAGTGAGACCATAGTGGGCTTTCCATATTTACACTAAAGGAATTCCCATAACGGGATGCACACAACACTTTTTAATATGCCTGAACTGAAAATGAATTAACAGCTCTCAAAATAAAGTGCATGTGTATCCATAAACAACAATTTGGTGATAAGTGAATAAATGCTATAAAGTTCCAAAAAATATATCCAAATGAAAAGTGAAGTTCCATATACACTCTGTATTATCCAAAAACACTTCTGTGGTCAGAAACACTCGTGACTCAATGTGTCTTCTCCTCACCGACACTCATATATGCATCCTACTCACCAGAGCATGTTGACCCCCATTACAGGTAGTCAAAGACTTTACCTCTACACGAGCCAGTACGAATATCTAGGACTCTAAGAGCAGCATCAGTGATAGTTGCCCCGGACTGTCTTCCTTTCCAAAAGAACACATCCAACTGCTGTCTTTGACTACCTGTAATGGGGGTCAACATGCTCTGGTGAGTAGGATGCATATATGAATGTCGGTGAGGAGAAGACACATTGAGTCATGGGTGTTTCTGGCCACAGAAGTGTTTTTGGATAATACAGAGTGTATATGGGACTTTACTTTTCATTTGGATATATTTTTTGGAACTTTATTCACTTATCACCAAATTGATGTTTATGGATGCACTTGCACTTTATTTTGAGCGCGGTTAATTAATTTTCAGTTCATTTATTGTTAAGCTTTGATTTTTAACGTGCAGCTCTTATTTATAGATATTAGCACATTATTCACTCTTGCGCAGGTGTTGGGCATATTTACTCACACATTTTAATATGCCAACATTAGCTGAATGGGGAAGTGGCAAGTATAGAGTCATATGGGTGTAGTGGTAAAGGTAGGCCTTACTTCAATCAGGGCACAAAAAAAAGAGAAAAAAAGAGGGGCAGGGAATGGGGAAAGTGCTAGGAAGGAAATTGGATAGTAAAAGAGAAGTACTGTACATAAGGAGGAAGTTGTCTCTGTTTATGGTTGCGGTCAAGTTGGGCATCCCATAATTCCTATTCCTCATCCACGTTATTACCCTTAATAAAACAAAAACCTAGCTCAAAGACTGTTTCTTGTGTCTGGATGAAAGTGGGAAATGCTTGTCGCCTGGCTGTGCAGGAGTGGGGAAATCAGTCATCAGCAGCCCTTGTGAGGGTAGTGCTACATGTGGAAATAGGGTTGTTTTGGGGATGACATTTGTATTTTCAATAAAAGCTTGATGCACAACTTGGTAACTAGGTGCTTGTAGTATCCTTTTGAGCAGAACACACGTTAGAATGATGCAGGCCATACACACTAGTTGGTTTTTTGAATGAACATTCTTTTGAATGACATTAGTCAAGCTATTTGAAAGTACTTAAAAATTTTGGTTTAGGAGCAATCCAAATAAATTGTTAGAAATTCGTTTGAGAAATTCGAGAAAAAATTCCATTCTGTTTCTTCTAATTTTCTCATCATTGTAGTCAAACACAACCGTTGATTTGACCCCACTAATGATTAGAAAATCAAACAATCATTTCTAAAATGAAAAATTACAAATGAAGTTCTACTAGTGTACATGCGACATTCATACACTATTACTACTTTTCTAAAATGATAAGGACAACTTTGCTGCTAAATTTAAAAAAAATGCACATGTGCTCTAGTCTGCAGGGTGGAAAATGTATTCCAGCATCAGAAGAATACAGTGTTCATTGGTCACCACATCCCGGTTTGGAATAGAAGAAGTAAAAAACCCCCTTAGGAAATGGGACTTTAGAAGTGACCAATACACCAATGGTATCAAAAAAATATAGATTTATTATGTAAATTTGAACATACAGTAATTAAATTGTCACAAAGGACATAGAATTATGAAGTAACAATTGATACATATACAGACATTAATTACATTTACATCTCTGATGAACCTGACATTTCTGGCTAGATGCCTTTCTTCAGGGATTATTTACAAACAGAACACAAATGTCTATTGAAAAAAAAAAAATAAATATATATATATATATATATATATATATATATATATATATATATACATACACATATATATATATATATATATATATATATATATATATATATATATAAATATATATATATATATATAAATTAAAAAGACAGTAAACTCAGGTTGAAAACAAAAAACTGCAGGCAAATATAGTAAAGACGACTTGCTGAAGTTCAAACTAAGCATCAGAATGGGGAAGAAAGGGGGTTTTAATAAGGAGTTCTGCCCACCCCTGCAAAAATGAAAAGCCAGCAGCTACACATACTGTAGCTGCTGACTTTTAATAATAGGACACTTACCTGTCTGGAGTCCAACGATGTTGGCACCGCAGCTGATGTTTCTGTCACCTGTCGGGTGCTGCCGCCACCATTGTGAGTAAGGGAACCCGGCAGTTTAGCATTATGGCTTCACGCCGGGTCCCTACTGCGCAAGGAACCGCTGCGCTCTCTACTGGCCCAGCGGCGGGGGAAGGAGGAGGGAGCCGAGCTGTGCCGTAATTCGCCGCGGGCCGGACTCCTGGAAGTGGGGATAGGGTACTTGTCAATGATCTAATCTATGATTGTCAAGTATCTTCTCCCCCCAAAAAGGTGCCAAATGTGGCACCGGGGGGGGGGGGAGACAAATGAGCTGAAGTTCAAATTTTGGGTGGCTTTGAATGTGGCATGGTTGTTGGTGCCAGATGGGCTGATCTGAGTATATCAAAAACTGCTGATCTACTGGGATTTTCAGGCACAACCATCTCTAGGGTTTACAAAGAATGGTCCGAAAAAGAGAAAATATCCAGTGAGCGGAAGTTGTGTGGACAAAATTGTCTTGTTGATATCAGAGGAGAATGGGCAGACTGGTTTCGAGATGATAGAAAGGCAACATTAATGCAAATAACTTGTTACACCCAAGGTATGCAGAATACCATCTCTGAACGCACAACACGTCGAACTTTGAAGCAGATGAGCTACAGCAGCACAAGACCACACAGGGTGCCCCTCCTGTCAGCTAAGAACAGGAAACTGAGGTTACAATTTGCACAGGCTCACCAAAATTGGACAATAGAAGATTAGAATACCATTGCCTGGTCTGATGAGTCTCGATTTCAGCTTCAACATTCAGATGGTCAGGTCAGAATTTGGCGTAAACAACATGAAAGCGTGGATTCATCCTGCCTTGTATCAATGGTTCAGGCTGGTGGTGTAATGATGTGGGGGATATTTTTTTGGCACACTTTGGGCCCCTTAGTACCAATTAAGCATTGTTTAAACACCACAGTCTACCTGAGTATTATTGCTGACCATGTCCATCTCTTTATAACTACAGTGTACACATCTTAAATTGGCTCCTTCCAGCAGGATAATGCACCATGTCACAAAGCTCAAATCATCTCATAACTGGTTTCCTGACAATGAGGTCTCTGTACTCCAATGGCCTTCACAGTCAACAGATCTCAATCCAATAGAGAACCTTTGGGGTGTGGTGGAAATCTGCAGCAACTGCATGATGCTCTCATTTCAATATGGACCAAAATCTCCAGTAATGTTTCCGACACCTTGTTGAATCTATCTAATGAAGAATTAAGGCAGTCCTGAAGGCAAAAGGGGATTCAACCCGGTACTAGCAAGGCGTGCCTAAAAAAGTGTCTGGTGTGTGAGTGTGTGTATGTATATATATATATATTTATTTATTTATTTATATTAACAACTATCAGTGAGAAAACCCATTAGAGTAAAACTATAAGCAAACATTTTTTTTTTCATTTTGTATAGAGTACCCTAGACATGTGCACAACAAAAAAATGTGTTTATTTTCGTTCCGTTTTTTTCGTTTCCGTTGATTCGTAAATTCGTAAGTCGTTGGTGTTCGTATTCGTAACGATTCGTACATTCGTAAGTCGTCGGTGTTCGTATTTGTAACGATTCGTATTTTCGTAAGAGTTATTTTTTCGTTGATTCGTATTTCCGTTTAATTCAGTTTAATTTTCGTTTATTCGAAATTCGGACGCATTCGTATTTATTCGTACATTCGTAATCGGAGCATAATTCATAATGTTATGTAATGTGTATGCTATTATTACATTTAAAGAGACACGGAAAATTACGAATCGAAAAAAAAAGTTACGAATGTACGAATTTTTTCGTTCAATCCATTCGAAGCACGTTAAGCAACGCCATTGTAAGAGACACGGAAAATTACGAATCGAAAAAAAAAAAAAAAAAAAGTTACGAATGTACAAATTTTTTCGTTCAATCCATTCGAGGCACGTTAAGCAGCACCATTGTAAGGGACACGGAAAATTACCAATTCAAAAAAAAAAAAAAAAAAGTTACGAATGTACGAATTTTTTCGTTCATTTTGATTTTCGTTGTTCCTGTTTTCGTTTTTCGGATTTTCTTCTTTCGTACATTCGTTGTTTCTAATTATTTTTTTTCGGAATTTTCTCAGATTCGTTCGATTCGAACGATTCGTTAAATTTTTTAGCGAATCGTACGACAACGAATGAACGAAAATAACGAAAAAAAACTAAACGAATTGCACATGTCTAAGGGAGGGTTATAAGCCCTGCCAACAGGGACAGAGGGTGGGTGGATGGGTGTGCCAGACTTTATAATTGGCAGCCTAGTGGCCAATGACAGGAGGTGGCACCCTTGGTTGCCGATGCCTGCCCTTTACCTTTAAGCAGCCATGTCATACACTTCCAAGTGCTCGGCTACAAAGCTCATAACACGAACTGCACTGTGTGGATGTCTCAGGTTACATGGAAGTGTTAAACATCTCAATAAACAATGCAGAAATTCACCCCACCAATCTAATATTACACACTGATGACCATTCATAGGCTTTCATAATCTGCGCTAAAGGCATAAAGAGTATGAAGACTCTCATATTTCCACTATATCAGTTTAGGTTTAAACTTGCAAAGTTCTATCATGAAATATCTATATGTCTTCTAAGTTAGTGCCTTTGGCGGAAAATCTTAACCACTTCCCGACCGCCCCATGTACATATACGTCAACAGAATGGCACGTACAGGCAAAAGGACGTACCTGTACGTGCCATTCTTCAGGCGGTTGGGGGGTCCGATCGGACCCCCCTCCGCCGGCGGGGACGGTCGGGATCGTGTCAGGAGCGATCCGGGACGAGGGGACGGCCAGTGGTTTCTGGCCACCCCTTCGCGATCGCTCCTGGCGAATGAGAAGCTTCCCCTTCCTGTCTATTGTATAGACAGGAAGGCGGAAGTGATGTCACGCTCGGTGCGCCGGTCTATGTGACCGGAACGCCGAGGAGAGAACATGTACAGGTTAGTGCACAAACAGTACACTGACACCAGTACACATAGGCACACAATCCACCCCCCTGTCACCCCCTGATCACCCCCCAGATCACCCCCTCCCCCCCCAGTCACAGTGTCACTAATTGCAGTGATCATTTATTTACTGATCACTGCATTTAGTGTCAGTGTGACTGTAATAACTGTCAGGGCAGTTAGTTTTAGGTCCAAGGTAGCCCCCCACCCCCCCTACTAAAGGTTTAAACCCCTGATTGCCCCTAGTTAACCCCTTCACCCCCTTTTGCCAGTGTCACTAAGCGATCGTTTTTCTGATCGCTGCATTAGTGTCGCTAGGTAACCATTTTTTTTTTTTTTAACCGCCATGTTTATATAGGTTCATAAATAGGTTTATAGGTCAGGTACCCCCATATTACAACCTAAATAAAGGTTTTAACCCCTTGATTGCCCCTAGAGTTAACCCTTTCACCAGTGATCACCGTATAACTGTCACTGGTGACGCTGGTTAGCCAGTTAGTTATTTCGTTATTTCGGTTCCCCGTCAGGTTTTTATATAGCGTCAGGTACCCCCATATATTACCTAATAAAGGTTTAACCCCCTGATTGCCCCTAGTTAACCCTTTCACCCCCTTTTGCCAGTGTCACTAAGCGATCGTTTTTCTGATCGCTGCATTAGTGTCGCTAGGTAACCTGTTTTTTTTTAGGTTAACCGCCATGTTTATATAGGTTCATAAATAGGTTTATAGGTCAGGTACCCCCATATTACAACCTAAAGGTTTTAACCCCCTGATTGCCCCTAGAGTTAACCCTTTCACCAGTGATCACCGTATAACTGTCACTGGTGACGCTGGTTAGCCAGTTAGTTATTTCGTTATTTAGGTTCCCCGTCAGGTTTTTATATAGCGTCAGGTACCCCCATATATTACCTAATAAAGGTTTAACCCCCTGATTGCCCCTAGTTAACCCTTTCACCCCCTTTTGCCAGTGTCACTAAGCAATTGTTTTTCTGATCGCTGCATTAGTGTCACTGGTGCCGCTAGGTAGCCAGTTTTTTTTTTGTATTACTGTTACGGGTGACGCTGGTTAGTTAGCTTGTTTTTTATACTGTCAGGGCACCCGCCATTTATTACCCAATAACGGTTTAACCCCCTGATCGCCCGGCGGGTGATATCAATTAGGTTTTAGGGTCAAATAAGGTCTGCGTCGCCCCAGGTTAGTGCCAGTACCGCAAACACCCACGCGCAAAGCATACACCTCCCTTAGTGGTATAGTATCTGAACAGATCAATATCTGATCTGATCAGATCTATACTAGCGTCCCAGCAGTTTAGGGTTCCAAAAAAAACGCATTGTTAGCGGGATCAGCCCAGATACCTGCTAGCACCTGCGTTTTCCCCCTCCGCCCAGCCCAGCCCACCCAAGTGCAGTATCGATTGATCACTGTCACTTACAAAACACTAAGCACACATAACTGCAGCGTTCGCAGAGTCAGGCCTGATCCCTGCGATCGCTAACATTTTTTTTGTGGTAGCGTTTTGATTCAGTCGCTTCAGTCAGGAGCTTTTTTACCTGTGAATCTCAAAAAAATAAAAAAAAATAAAATAGTTGTCGTTTTATTATTCTCTCTCTCTCTCTATTCTCTCTCTATTGTTGCTCTTTTTTTACTCCATTCTATTCTGCAATGTTTTATTATGTTTTATCATGCTTGCTTTTCAGGTATGTAATTTTGTTTACTGTGTTTCAGTGTTAAGCATTTTTTTGTTTTCAGGTGCGCCATTCAGTTGCAACGCGGATTTATTTATCTTGACAGCAACAGCGTTTGCTCCCACGATACATAAAGCCGCGACTCCAACGCTGTAGGAGGTGATTTCACCACCACAGTTAAAAAAAAGAGCATATATGCCGAAGCATGGGGGCAGCCGGGGGGGGGAGGAGCGATTGGCTCCTAATGCCACGTACATACGGTCGAAATTCCGACCGTGTGTACACGGCATAACTTTTGCGGGAGAATGCCCCCATGCATCGGCATATATAAATGGTGCATGTATGCCCATCATTAGAAGTGGGTGGATGAAGGGAGGTATTCTAATGGTGGGCATACCCACCAATCAATCTCTTTTTTTCGTTCAGCCAAGAGGCTGCATGAAAAAAAAAAGATTACAATATATGTCCAGTATGTTGCTGGACTTTGAATGGTTATACCAGAATGATGCCTGCAGGTTTAGGTATCATCTTGGTATCATTCTTTTCAGCCAGTGATCGGCTTTCATGTAAAAGCAATTCTAGCGGGTAATTAGCCTCTAGACTGCTTTTACAAGCAGTGGGAGGGAATGTCCCCCCTCCCGGATATAAACCGCGCCATTGGGAAATTGGAAAAGCATTTTATCACACCAATCTTGGTGTGGTCAGATGCTTTGAGGGCAGAGGAAAGATCTAGGGTCTAATAGACCCCATTTTTTTCAAAAAAAGAGTACCTGTCACTGCCTATTGCTATCATAGGGGATATTTACATTCCCTGAGATAACAATAAAAATCATAACAAAGAAAAAAAATGGAAGGAACAGTTTAAAAATAAAATAAAAAAGCTAAATAAATAAAAAAAAAAAAAAAAAAAAAAAAAAAAAAGCACCCCTGCCCCCCCTTTTAGGGGGGCGTGTCCTGACGTGAACCGCGGCGGATGCTTTTGCTGAGAGCTCCGGTCACCCTTGGAGCAATCCATAGCCATCCGCACACCCACGCTTTAAAAAAAAAAACATTTCAAGCACTACAATTGATTCAGCCCAGCACACTGCTGTGTCCTGGGCTGTTTTTCTGAGCAAAATCGGCCTGAGGACGCCCGGGATACACTACCTCCAGACGATCGCGGCCGCCGCCATCTTGCCTCCCCAGGGCCTCCAGGAGATCGCTTAAAAAACACTACTTCACGAGGTAAGGGACCTCCATCCGTCCCCCCCGACACCCACTCACCTGTCAGGATCATTCCGGAGGTGGTGCTGAACCTCTGTGACACCCGTGGAGGCCGCGGCCGGGCCCGGCCTGGTGCGGCCTAGCAATACCCCAGGATCCCCGGCCTTTCCTAAAGCCCCGTGCCCGCGGGTGAGCTCCACGGCCGTTCCGTTACCCCACAGGGACCGCAGACCACCCAAAGGACCTTCATATACCTCCACCCACTACTCTCCCACCTACCTGGGTCATCTTGGGTGTTGCCCCGGCCGTGAACAAGAGCAGTCGCACAGGGACCGAGCTCCGCATCGCCCGAGCTAAATCCGGCTTAATCCTCAGCCATCAGGCTTCCAGCAATCCCCCTGCTATGTGAGGAGACTAACCAGCTAATCCCCAGTACCGCTGACCATCCCGACGGTGCCAACAGCCACAAATTCCGGCCCTGGGACGCCACGAGGGTGACAGCGCGGCAGGCCTCCGACCGCCATCTTGCGGCCTATACCACACCGGGACCAGACAAGCCGAGCAGCGGAGGGCCGCTTGCATCCCCCCCCCCCCGCTGGGGCACAGGAACCAGCCGACGCTTGGACCGCAGGCACCGCCGGCTGCCACACCGGACACTTCAGCTGAAAGGGCTAAGGAGAAGACGCCGCAGATCCGGGCCTGGTCGGGTGAGTGATTAGGGTCGAGGACACCCTTTAAAAGCCTTCTACACGCTGCTTCCTCCCCATTTATTGTCCTGCACCAGTGGCATCCATCCCGAGGGCCCCCCCCCCCCCCCACAGAGGATTCAATAGGGACAGAAGGGAGACCCGTGAATTGGCCCGGCCCGCTATACCTCCGGAAGGAAAGTCCGCGGCGGCGGCCATCTTGGTACTTCAAGTACACCCAAACTGCCCCAAACAGGACCAGAGAACGGGCAAAGATCACCAACTAGCCACATATAAGCACCCTCCTCACTCTTTACCAGTGTACCCTTACTGGTTGACATAAGTATATACCGGAAATGGGCCCACAAAAGCGTGAACTCCTTGCTTTGTGCAGCACACAATGCTAAAAAGATGTAACTGAGACGTGCTCCATCCAGCATTCAGTCCCAAGCTCCAAATATGCCAGCAAAGACGCCGAAAACCAGATCCGTAATTGCAAAAAAATCTAACAAGAGTCTGGCAATAAACCAAGCGGTTACAGGCTCAATACAGAAATTTTTGGCCACCAGCAGAACAGGCTCAGGCGCGAGTGGCAGCCAATCTAGGTCCGCGAGGCGTAGCGCATCCCCTGTCTCGCTGGCTGCTTCCGTAAGGGAAAGCTCGCCTGCGTCATCCTACTGCTCGGACCTTATGGAAGACCCTGGGTCCCCCACGGGATCTGAAATGACATTCCTGATAAGCGGCATTAAGAAGGAATTAGCCGGGATGTTTCACAGCCTAGAAAAATCCATAAAAAAGGAAATCACAGGTGTAAGAGCAGATATGGCGCACATTCTAGACAGGGTTGAAGACACGGAACAGAGGCAGGACTCGCACGCTGTGGCCATAAGAGAATTACAGGAGACTGTTTCACAGCTTGCCTTCGCCCACCGTGCCTCGCTATATAAGCTCGAAGACCTCGAGAACAGAAACCGCAGGAACAACTTGCGCATTAGAGGGCTTCCGGAGGCAACCGGCGATAACGACTTAGAACCGTCAATTCGTGGGGTCTTTAACACAATACTGGGAAAACCACCCACGGACCCACTGCAATTTGACCGAGTTCACCGTGCGCTTAGACCCCGCGGCACTAACACCGAACAACCCAGGGATGTCATATGCCGTCTGCATTACTTTTCAGACAAGAACGCCATTACGGTCAAATTGAGGAACACCCCCAACATTGATTTCCATGGAGCGATTCTAAGCATTTTCTCGGATCTATCTAAAGAAACACTAGATCGCCGCAGAGCCCTTAAGCCACTTCTGGAGCACTTACGGTCAAACGGGATCATCTACAGATGGGGATTCCCGGCATGCCTTATCGCCACCAAAAATGGCCGCTCTTATACCCTCAGATTCCCAGAAGACCTGCCACAATTCTCAAAGGATCTAAATTTACCTCCGATAGATCTACCTGGCTGGCATGACCCGGTCCCAAAGTTTTCCACTATCCAGGACTCCCAATGGCAAAAGCCGCCCACAAAAGAAAGGCACTCATATGTGCCGGGCTCCGCACAAAAGCACGGATGAGGAATGAGTCTTTAAATACCCTGAGCTAACTTTTTGGTTCCCTTCACGTTATTTTTCTTTCTTGCCTTGGCTTTGTGACTGCTCTACATGTTGCAGGTACTCCAATCACAAGAAGCACCTCTAGTAGGAACCCACCGACAGTGTTAAAATTTCTGCGCCCACCTATATGCCGGAGAATAGACTGCCTTTTGGTAGCACCTGGGAAACCCGGTGGACGACCACAGATAAAGACTCCCTACTGCTAGATGAGTATTCCTGCCAAAAATAATGCTTAACACACAATGCCATGTTTGATAAAAGTAAAATGGTTAGAATTGTTTTAAGGGTTTTATTAACGTTTACTTTTGAAGCAAAATCCTTTCTCCCTTAGGTTATAAGCACTGTTGCTGAATGCTGGTGGAGCACAATGCTCCCATGTGCCTTTCACACGGTACACCCCCCTACCCACGTCTCCTTTTGGGGAGGGTGAGAGCGTGCGGCCCTCGTTTGTTGCGGTCCATGCTCCCCTTAGAGCCATGGATGGTTGCCCGCTCTCTCATCCCCCACAGGGATCACCGCAGGATTCTGCGTGACATGACACGAGTTCCCACATGTGTCCACTTGGACGTTGTTGTTTATGTAAATCTGAATCTATCTTCTCTTCTTTCTTCTCTAACCTACTATACCTCTCCCCCCCCCCCCCCCGGGCTGGCATGCATGTTGTTTTAGGCTGGAGGGTCACGTCCTACCGATATAATGGCCACGCTTAAAGTCACTTCTTATAATGTCAGGGGATTGAATGTAGCGGCTAAGAGGCACCAGATTACCCGAGAGCTACGAAAGACAGCCACTTCCATAGTATTCCTCCAGGAAACACATCTAACTCACACCACACAGGTTAAATTGACCTCACCCTATTTTCCACAGTGGTACTACAGCCTCTCAGATACAAACAAAGCTAAGGGGGTGGCCATAGGCTTCGGTAGAGATGTACCCTTTAGACTTGCAACTATGCGAGCGGATGACCATGGTCGCTTCCTCTTCCTAAAGGGCTTTCTGGGCAACACCCAATGTACATTAGCAAACATTTACTGCCCGAATCACAACCAACCCTTCTATTTCACCCAGATCCTCACCGAGCTGACTGCTTTCGCAGAGGGCTTAATAATACTAGCAGGGGACATAAATATGCCCTTAGATCCCGCGATGGACACCTCACAGGGGCGCTCCCACATCTCTTTTAAGCGCCTTACCCTAGTTAAAAAAAAACTTACAGAAGGGCAGTTAGTAGACGCATGGCGTATACTGCACCCTAAGGACAAAGACTTCTCTCATTTCTCAAAAACGCATCAGTCTTATTCCCGCATAGATAACATTTTCATAGACCACCACCACCTCACGCAATTACAATCTGCTAGCATAGGCACTGCAACACTATCAGACCACGCACCCGTCTCGATTAACTTGACCATGCCCTCCTTGGCCCGTCACTCCTACAACTGGAAGCTCAATGACTCTCTCCTCTCCAATGAAGCGGAAGTCGCATTGTTATCTACACAGTTATCACAATATTTTAAAGAAAATAAACCTGCAGATACCTCCCCTGCAACAGTCTGGGAAGCCCACAAGGCCACCATGAGAGGCCGCTTCATTGAGCTGGGAGCTAGGAAAAAAAGAGAACACGGCCAACAACTCGAGCGGGTCTTACATGACATAGCAGAGCTCGACAAACAACATAAACTTACTCTACACATTTCCCATCTAGAGGCACTTACACTGAAGCGAGAAGAACTGAAAAATCTTCTAGACCTAGACAAGAAAATTCCAACGCTATTCACAAAAGTTATATGAATGGGGGAACAAGCCTAGTAGACACTTAGCGAGATCCCTTAGGGAACAGCAGACTAGGTCATTTATCCCGAAAATAAAACTAGCAGACGGTAACTTGGTACATGCGACTCCGCACATTGCTAAGGCCTTCAGGGAATACTACGCTGACCTGTATAATGTGAAAGGTGATCTGCCGTCACTGACCACAAAAGAAAGGCGGCGTCGCATGCTTACATACTTAAAAGAGGCTAATTTACCAAAACTGCCACCCGTAGCCCTTAGGGAACTGGAAGCTGAACTCACAGTTGAGGAATTCCAGACAGCCTTGAAATCATCCCCGACAGGTAAAGCCCCCGGCCCTGATGGTTACACAATCCTGTACTATAAAAAATTTAATGACGTCCTCCTGCCCCACCTCACGTCCTATGCCAACTCTATCTCACAGAACTCGGGTCTTCGACCAGAATCCCTTACAGCACACATCACAGTTATCCCCAAGCCGGGAAAGGACCCTACTCAATGTAGCAGCTATCGGCCAATTTCCCTACTAAACGTCGACATCAAATTATACTCAAAAGTCATGGCCAACAGATTACTCCCCTTGATACCCAGCTGGGTCTCCACAGACCAGACGGGATTCATGCCTCACCGAGAAGCCAAAGATAACTCCCTTCGGGCGATATCCCTGATTCAATACGCTCAAAGGTCTGCCCAGTCCACCCTACTTATATCCACGGATGCTGAAAAAGCGTTTGATAGAGTGGACTGGGACTACCTAAAGATGACCTTACGTCACTTCGGGCTGGGGCCTAAAATGTTTCACCGCATTACCTCCCTATACACCTGCCCAACGGCACAAATTCGCATAAACGGAACTCTGAGCGACTCATTCCAATTGTTTAATGGGACCAGACAGGGGTGCCCCCTTTCACCCCTCTTATTTGCCATCACCCTAGAACCCTTCCTGGCAACGGTAAGGCGTAATATAAACATACACGGGATCCGGGTAGGAAACAAAACTCATAAATATGCAGCTTATGCGGATGATATTTTATTTTTTATCCAGCAGCCACACACCTCTTTGCCCAATTTAATGTCAGCCTTCGCTACATATCAGACAATGTCCAACTTTAAAATTCATTTATCTAAGTCCGAAATACTGAACATTAACCTACCCTGCAGGGAGGCAGAACGATTAAAACCCCTCTTCCCCTTTAGGTGGGTTAACAGAAGCATGAAGTACTTGGGAATAAACCTCACGCCCAATATTCAATCTCTCTTTAAACACAACTATATCCCTCTGCTGAATAACATCAGAAGCGACCTCAAAAAATGGAGAACGTTAGCACATTCCTGGTTGGGAAAGGTGAATATAGTCAAGATGAATATACTACCTAGAGTTCTCTTCTACTTTCAGATGATCCCACTGGGTGTCCCCATAGGGTTCTTTTCCCTTTTACAGACCATGGTCTCCCGCTATATTTGGAGGAACAGTCACCCTAGAGTATCCAAGGACGTGCTTTTTCAGTCCAAGGTGTCTGGGGGACTGGCTCTCCCAAATTTTAAGGCATATTATAACGCAGTGATTTTGTCTAGGATCTCTTAATGGAAGTACGCCGCTAACTCTAAACTGTGGGTGAGCTTAGAGTACGCTTTAAGCAACACAGACCTAGCAGTTACTCCCTGGCTCCCACGCCCCTACAGGCATCTCTCTTCAAATACCTCAGCATTAACCACCTCCACCCTGGATATTTGGGACTCTTTGCATAAGAAACTATCATGGTCATACGCTTCACCCTTACTACCTCTCCTGGGTCATACATATTTCCTTCCGGGTCAATTGGACCCTGGCTTTCAGTCATGGTCTCCAGACAGACCCCTACTACTGCACCATGTTCTGCAAGCCAATACACTCAAACCGCTAAAGGACATCCTTGGTCCCAAGCCACCTCTATTCCTGGATATATGGAGGTTCAACCAACTACAACATTTCCTTTGTACTCTTCCGCAGCCACTAAGAGGAGCACAAGACTTAAATGGTATTGAGGAAATACTATACCCTACGGACCCTCCGGAACGCTCTATCTCACTATTCTATAAATCGCTCATTAGGCTCCAGGATGACAAACACCCCCCCTTCCTTGCTAAGTGGGAGGCGGATCTGGGTTCCTGCCTCTCGCATAACCAAAAGGACAAGGTCCTACAGCTAACCCACATCTCCTCAATTGCATCGAAAATGACCGAGGTCAACTACAAACTACTAACTAGATGGCACTATACCCCATCAAAACTCCATCAGATGTTCCCCGCCAATTCCCCGTTGTGTTGGAGGAATTGTGGGAACAAAGCAACTCACGCTCATATATGGTGGTCGTGCCCTCTTGTTCGCCCATATTGGGCCAGCGTCATCCAAATTATACAACAGATCTCCAATGTCAACCTCCCCTCCGATCCATGGATCATCCTTTTTCACGCAACCACGGAACCAATCGGTAAATACAAGCGCTCCATAGTCCCTCATCTACTGAACACAGCCAAGGCACTAATACCTGTGTACTGGGGTCAACCTGAGACCCCACCAATAAAAAAGTGGTTCCAAAAAATCGCTGAAGTCCATCTCATGGAAGAGATTACCCATCGAGATAGGAACACCTCCGATCGTCATACTCTAACCTGGACCCAGTGGACGGACTTTCAGAACACCACGACATATAAGGAAATAATTGTCCACCAGTCCTGAGCCCGTTCACATACATAAGGACAGGCTCTCTACAACATAGGTCGCCTCGGTTAAGGGTATTCCTTGACCCATACCTGACCACTGTAATGTGGAACAATAAGCAAAGTGATTTATGGCATACGATGTAACCTGCATGTCAGCCCCCCCCCCCCCCCCCCCCCCTTTTCTTGCTCTTTTTTCCTCCTTCTCTCTATACAGTCTCTTTCTGTGGTTCCTGCTTTCCTGAACCACCTATGCCAAGACTAGACACTTAAAACGCCCTATTTGTACACTTACTGTTATGATTGATGAAAAGCGTAAGTACTTTTTGACGGTTAGTTCAAATGCGTATGGATGTATAATCTGCCCTATAGTAGAGAGTTTGGACTACACCAGCTACTCTGTGTAGTTGCACATCCGCTGAAATTATCCATTACTCTAACATAAACTGTATAGTCTGTATTGAATGTTCATACGCTTTGTATTCTCTGTTTTTCTTTCAATAAACATTTATTAAAAAAAAAAAAAAAAAAAAACAATATATATAGTGTTTGGGGGTTCAACGTAATTTTCTTGCAAAAAAAAAATATGTTTTCATGTAAACAAAAAGTGTCAGAAAGGGCTTTGTCTTCAAGTGGTTAGAAGAGTGGGTGACGTGTGACATAGGCTTCTAAATGTTGTGCATAAAATGCCAGGACAGTTCAAACCCCCCCCAAATGACCCCATTTTGGAAAGTAGACACCCCAAGCTATTTGATGAGAGCAATGTTGAGCCCATTAAATATTTTTTTTTTTGTCCCAAGAGATTGAATAATGAAAAAAAAAAAAATATATATATTTTTTTTACAAAAAGTTGTCACTAAATGATATATTGCTCAAACATGCCATGGGCATATGTGGAAATACACCCCAAAATACATTCTGTTGCTTCTCCTGAGTACGGGGATACCACATGTGTGGGAATTTTTGGGAGCCTAGCTGCGTACGGAACCCCAAAAACCAATCACCGCCTTCAGGCTTTCTAAGGGTGTAATTTTTTTATTTCACTTCTCACTGCCAATCACAGTTTCAGAGGCCATGGAATGCCCAGATGGCATAAAACCCCCCAAAATGACCCCATTTTGGAAAGTAGACACCCCAAGCTATTTGATGAGAGGTATGGTGAGTATTTTGCAGATCTCGCTTTTTGTCACAAAGTTTTGAAAATTGAAAAAAAGAAAAAAAAAATTTTTTTTCTTTACTTTCTTCATTTTCAAAAACAAATGAGAGCTGTAAAATACTCACCATGCCTCTCAACAAATAGCTTGGGGTGTCTACTTTCCAAAATGGGGTCATTTGGGGGGGTTTTGTGCTATTTTGGCATTTTATGGCCTTCGAAACGGTGATAGGTAGTGAGGAGTGAAATCAAAAATTTGCACCCTTAGAAATCCTGAAGGCGGTGCTTGGGTTTCGGGGCCCCGTACGCGGCTAGGCTCCCAAAAAGTCCCACACATGTGGTATCCCCATACTCAGGAGAAGCAGCAAAATGTATTTTGGGGTGCAATTCCACATATAACTATGGCATGTGTGAGCAATATATCATTTAGTGACAACTTTTTGAAAAAAAAAAAAATCTTTTTTATTTTTGTCTTTATTCAATCACTTGGGACTAAAAAAAAAAATATTCAATGGGCTCAACATGCCTCTCAGCAAATAGCTTGGGGTGTCTACTTTCCAAAATGGGGGTCATTTGGGGGGGGGGGTTTTGTACTTCTCTGCCATTTTAGCACCTCAAGAAATGAAATAGGCAGTCATAAATTAAAAGCGGTGTAAATTCCAGAAAATGTACTCTAGTTTGTAGACGCTATAACTTTTGCGCAAACCAATAAATATACGCTTATTGGCATTTTTTTTACTAAAGACATGTGGCTGAATACATTTTGGCCCAAATGTTTGACTAAAATTGAGTTTATTAGATTTTTTTTATAACAAAAAGTAGAAAATCTCTTTTTTTTTCAAAATTTTCGCTCTTTTTCCATTTATATCGCAAAAAATAAAAATCACAGAGGCAATCAAATACCATCAAAAGAAAGCTCTATTTGTGGGAAGAAAAGGACGCAAATTTCGTTTGGTTACAAAATTGCATGACCGCGCAATTACCAGTTAAAGTAGTGCAGTGCGAAATTGAAAAAAAGACCTCTGGTCCTTTGGCTGCCAAATGGTCCGGGGCTGAAGTGGTTAATGAATGTTCTTAGAGCTCTTGCACACAATTGTTAATCCTCCTTCTTGGGTGAAAACAAAGAAAGTAAACCAACAACAACAACCAGCACAGGATAGGGAAAAACTCAACTCACGGCTTGTAAACACAGTGCATGCACTCAACACAACATTACAACATCGCACCCATAACATTCACATATGACAAGTGCACACTCACCCACATCAAAGAATCAGTGAAAACACAAATAAAAGCTGACACTAAATTTACGCTTTTGGTACAAAAGGATTGCAAAGTTATTTTCAATGAAATAAAGGTGTTTTCTTTTTCAGGGTTACCTATTTTTATTGTGACAAAATGCAAGAAAAAAAAATAAAACTAAAAATTAAAAAAATGATGATTAACCACTTGCTTACTGGGCACTTAAACCCCCCTCCTGTCCAGACCAATTTTCAGCTTTCAGCGCTTGAATGACAATTGCGCGGTCATGCTACTCTGTACTCAAATTAAATTTTTTTCATTTTTTCCCCACAAATAGAGCTTTCTTTGGGTGGTATTTGATCAACTCTGTGGTTTTTATTTTTTGTTAAAAAGATTTTAAAAGCCCAAATTTTTTTTAAATATTTTTTTTTAATATAAATTTTGCAAACAGGTAATTTTTCTCCTTCATTGATGTACGCTGATGAGGCGGCACTGATAGGTGGCAGTAATAATGGGCACTGATCAGTTACACTGATAGGCAGCACTGCTAGGTGGCACTGATTGGCACCACTGGTGGGCATTGATAGGTGGCACACATGGGCACTGGCAGGTGGCACTGGCAGGGGGTACTGGTGGGCACAGATGAGGCATAATTGCCTCTTCCTCTTCGGGACTGATGTCCCTTGCAGATAAGCCGGTGATCGGCTTTTTTTTCTCCTCACACTGTCAGCGTGAGGAGAACAAAAAAAAAGATTACAACCAATGACAGCTGATCACGTGGCAAGGGCCCGGGACCGTCGGATCTGTGATCACCCAAATCTCAGTGACTCTGTGATCACAGCGCGCACCGCGCATGCTCTGCAGGGGGTGCGCGGTACGCGTGCACAGGGGAGGACGCCATATGACGGCCTCCCGGAAATTCAGGTCCTCTGTGGCCGTCATTTGGCTAGATATGAAAAACATCAACAGAAAAGTAATAACTAAGGGTAGAAGGAATTAATTAGGACTGGTTAAGGTTAGCAAAGGCCTTAATCATGTGACCAGAACAGATTAAAAGTAGGTAAATAAGCAGATCTTATACAGGGTATGCAGGATAGGTAGGAGGAGTGGGGAAGGAAAGCTCATCTCCCAATTTAAAGCGTAACTCCACTTTTGTTGAGAAAAAAACATTACTCTCTAAGTCAGGGATCTTAAAACTACGGCCCTCCAGCTGTTGTGGAACTAAACATCCCATGAGGCATTGTAATACTCTGACATTCACAGACATGACTAGGCATGATGGGAATTGTAGTTCCTGAACAACTGGAGGGCCGTAGTTTGAAGACCCCTGCTCTAAGTGATCTATGTATAGTGCAAGGATTTTAACAAACTTTGTTGCAGATTTCTACCTTTTGTTATTCTGAAGAAATCCATGAGTTTTTGTGTCCATATGGGAAAGTGAATCTAAAGGGAGTGGTTTTATAATTGTCAATCAGCTGTGCACCTGCAGGGCACTAATGAGGAAAGCTGCTGGGTCTGCATTCCATTAGGCCCGATTTCCTATTCCTATTGTATCTCACCAAAAATGAAATTTTTGTTGCAGGGATGCCTGAAATCTTTAAAAAAAATAAAATCCAGAGCTGCAGATTGAAATGGAAAGGTCATTTACATTTTTAAAAACTCTCAATTACATTATGACTTATGTTGCGATTGTATATGCTATATCATTTTTTCTTTATTTGCTATTTTTTCCCCCACGAAAGTGGAGTTACCCTAACCACTTCCCTATGAAGACAAAGTTTCAATTTTTCACACTGCTTAAAATCTTAAAAAAACCCTGCCTCACAACAAAAAACCTACATACTGTATTTTCTGAAAGCAGAGATCCTATGGAATAAAATGTTGGGCAATATTTGTGCAATTGCTTATCAAATGCATTTTCTAAGAAAAAAAATACACTTAAATGATTTTTAGTGCACACAAAAAATACAGGCATACCCCACTTTTAAGTACACAATGGGGTTTATTTACTAAAGCTGGAAAGTGCAAAATCAGGTTCACTTCTGCATAGTAACCAATGAGCCTGATTTTGCACTTTCCAGATTTAGTAAATAAACCCCATTGTGTACTTAAAAGTGGGGTATGCCTGTATATAAAATAAAGGGTTGTGTCAATTAAGTAGATACCAAACATATCAAGTTACAAAATTGCATGTACTCCTGAAATGGTGAAAAACGATGGTACCCATAATTGTCCAGACGTGACATTTAAAAGCTATCAATCTAGAATTTACCAGGAATAATATCCCCAGAATGATTGTGGCAATATCTCACATGTATGGTGCAATGCTCTTTACACACCGGCGCACACCCTACGTGTGCATTTGCATTTGGGTGTATGGCCGGGGCAGCGGGCGTGCTTTTAGTTTTTTTTTTTTATTCTTTTATTTCAATTTCTTTAACAATTTTTAATTCTTTTATTGCCATAACAACATCATTATTTTGCATCATATGTCTTACACTTCAGTATTTTTTAAGCAGTAGAAAGGTCTGTCCCCTGCCAGCAACTGGAGAGTGGGAACCTTGGTCTCTTTGTGGAAGTGGTGGTCTTTCTGCAGAGGTCCAAGTCACCCCTTACTAAGTTAAACCTAAGGCTCAGTTCACATATATACGAATCGGATGCGTTTTTAATCTACATCCGATTTGCATAACATGTGAATTAGACTGGCTTTTTAAAAGCCGGTTCACACATGTCCGGGTCGGCTGCGGTCTGTTTTTAAAAAGGGCCTTGTGTGATTTTGGGTCCGGTTTAGGTGCGACTTCAAGTAAATATTTGCTCCTGAAAAGGTGAACAAAACCGGACCGGATTCCAGACTGCAAACCGCAGCCAGACATGTGTGAACCCAGTCTAATGCTCATGCTCCCTGCTGATTGGACAACTCTGGCTCAGCAGGGGTGTGTTGGACCTCTACTGAGAGATTACTGCAAAGAGCAGGAGCCCCAATCTGCAGCTGATGGCAGGAAACAGGCTTTTTTTTTTTTCTTAGGCTGAGGCTGCTTTAGCCAGAAAGACTAAAATACTTTAAACAATTTCGGCTGACACTGATGGCTTAGTTCATAGCTCCCAACTGTCCCTGATTTGGAGGGACTGTCCCTGATTTGGAGCAATGTCCCTCTGTCCCTCTCTCCCCCTCATTTTGTCTGATCTCTATAGATGTATATAAAATGCACTTTTTATCTTTTAAAAAGTGTTTCCCAGTGCTAAACCTTTCATCCAAATTGCTGCATTTTTAAAGCCAATATAAAGGAATAGTAGTGGTAAAAAAAAAATCTTTGTAAATTGAATTAACCCTTTTTTTTTTTGGTTAATTCTCCTTTAAGGGTGTGTGTCAGGGGGTGTATCCCAGGCCTACATACGTTTGCAAGTAGGTGTCTCTCATTCCCATCTCAAAATGTTGGGAGATAAGTTAGTTGGACTTTGAAATGTATGTAAACCCAGTCATTATAATGCATATAAGCATGTTATTATAAAAAAAAAAAAAGTAATTTTATTTTAAAAATATTTTAAAAAGCAGGGATCCTATCATAAAGGTTCTTGTTCAGGCACTTCCTGTTATGGGGTAACAACTGACTCCCAATTGTTCTCATGCACTGTGAAGTGTAAAATGGTCATGCCAACGCACACTACACAGGCATGGTCCACTCTTGTCACCAAAGTGGTATGCCCTGAGAAATGCCGAAGCGTGTGTAGACAGGAAGTGTATGCAAAGAGACATTTTTTTCAATCCATGTTTTGACTAATCTGTGTGTTAATGCCATTATTTACACTTTCAAATTATTGTATTACATTTTTTTACTGGTGAAACCCATTTGGCATCTTTTACATAACCTTAATAAAAACCTGATTTGAAAAAATAAGCTGATATTGAGCAAGATACAATAGACTGACTCCTTTCATGATTGTATGCCAGTTCTCCCCTATAAAATCTACCTGAACAGCTCGGCTGGCATTGTAATCAGCATACTAGTACCCTACATTACAATTCCTGGGAATGCGCTGATCTTAAAGTGATAGTAAGGGTTTTTTTTTTTTTTTTTTTTTTTTTAAATAACAAACATGTCATACTTACCTCCACTGTGCAGCTCGTTTTGCACAGTGTGGCCCCGATCCTCCTTTTCTGGGGTCCCCCGGCGGCTCTCTTCTGGGGTCCCCCGCATCAGATAACCCCCTAGGAGAAGTGCTCTCCCAAGGGGGGTTACCTTGCAGGTGTGCTCCCGAGTCCAGCATTTGCGTCCACAGACACAAATGCCGGACTCAGCTCCCCCGCGTCATTGGATTTGATTGACAGCAGCAGGAGCCAATGGCTGTGCTGCTATCAATCTAGCCAATCAGGACACGAGACACCGGCTAGAGCTGGTGTGCTTGTCCCCGGTGCGAGAAAGAGAGGGTTCAGGTAAGTAAAACGGGGGCACTGGGGGGCTACTGCACTGCAAGAGGTTTTTCACCTTAACAACCCCTTTAAGCTTTCCATTATATTTAAACTTACTGATGTAGACCTCAGCAATAAGCCAGGTTAACCCCAATCATGCAAAATAGATATTAAAGCATTAGTTCACCTTTACAAAAAAAAGAAATACACATTTTTTGCAGGTAAAAAGGGGGTAGAGGGGTCAGATGCTGAACATGTTCAGAAAGGTGAACTTATCCTTTATTGTTCCTTGCTAGTGCATGTGATCAATGCGGCAAGGGCCTGTGTCCCCCTGATGTCAAAGCCTCCAACTCTTCCTTCTGTGGGTGTGAATATTTGAGGTCCAGGAAAGCAAGACTATGGAAGACCTTACAGCTTGCCTTTATCATAGGGAAGAAAAGTTTCATCACACTTGGTTTTACTGGATTGCCTTTACAGTACAGCTTTTAACCCCAAGTCCTTTCATGGTGTGGGACCAGACCAACCAACCTCACCCTCCACCCCCTTCTCTGTGCTTTAAATCAACTATAAACTAAACGATTAACAAATATTCATGCCCACCTCTCAATTTCACTGTTGTTGGCACATCATCATAGGTTGTGTACAGCCAAAGATACTCTTCTAAGGAGTGCACAAGAGGCCTCCAACGGGCAATCGGGTGCACAGACTCACTTTTCTTACTATTTAAATCGCAAAGTTTATTACAAATGGATGCCACTATTTTCTTTGATATGTCGAGTACAACAAGTTTTGTGTATGTTTACCCCCCCCCCCCCTCCCACCGCACATTTGTCCATTTTAACTATTCCATACAATTGTTTCCCCTTTTACCCCTTAAAGAAATAGCAGCAAAAAAACTGTTTGATTTTACAAGCAATTATTGCTAGCGGCTATTATAGCCGATAGCAATAATCACTGTTTCCCTACAGGGAGAACACAATGGCTCACAGCAAGTGTTGATGAGGGAATTGAACAATTTTTTTTTTAATCAGAAAAACGTTTATTGAGCAAAATGCAAACGGATACATAAACAAGTGTAGGGTGCAACATGCACCATATTCACGGATAAAGCATTTGACATTGCTGATCGCATAGTGACAATTAAACATTGTAAATATACCAGGTTGCCTACGAAGTACCAAACGTTGCAGGCCAGCGGAGGGCATATAGGACTGGACCTGCGGGGTTAAGTTTTGGAGGTTGGCGAGGAGTCCAGGAGAGTGCATTTACATGGCGGGCAGGACTGTACTTAGCCAATGCTATCAGGTGAACGCGTCTGAGCAGGGCAAGGCTAGATGAATGTGGGTTAGTTCTGTTCAGCACAGGTGGCGGAGTCCCCCACCCATCTGTCCCAAATTTTATTGAACTTTGCCGGGCAACCCCTATGCTTGTAGAGCACCTTTTTGTAAGGGAGGGTGGCGTTGACCGCCCCCTTCCATTGTTGTATAGTGGGGGGTGTTGTTCTAATCCAGGTGCGAGCGATGAGAAGTCTGGCCAGGAAAAGTGATTCCTGGAGAAATGTGCTAAGGTGTTTTTCCTCTTCTGGGAGGGGGAGGATGCCGAGGAGGCACTGGCGGGGGCATAGGGTCAGGGGAGACCCCATTTGGTCATGGAGGAACTTGACAATCTGAGACCAGTATTCCTGAAGTTTTGGGCATGTCCATAGAAGGTGGTAGAAGGTGCCTCGTGGATCACCGCATTTGGGGCAGGATGGGTTGGAGTCAGGCTTGAATTTGGACAGTCGGGCGGGGGTAAGATAGGATCTATGAAGCATATATAAGTGGGTGAGCCTATCTGACAGTTTGGGGGAGACCTTTTTTGAAGCAACTAGTGCATCTTCCCAGTCATCGTCCTCCACCGTCCCCAGGTCCGCCTCCCACCTTGTTTTGAGATGGAATGCCTGCTCAGTGGCTGCTGGTGTTATGAGGTGGCTGTAGAAAAAGGAGGTCAGTCTCTTGGAGTCACTGCTGCGGACCACATTAGTGATTGGTAGTGCCTCGAGTCTGGGGATAGTTTCCCCGAATCGGGAATTAAGGGCGTGGCGGAGCTGGAGGTAGCGAAAGAGCATGCGACCGGGGAGGTTGAACTCATCTTTGAGGGCTTGGAACTGTCTAATCCTACCATGTGATAGGACCTGGAAGAGGAAGATAATGCCATAGCTTATCCATTGGTTTTGGTCCGGGACAGTGCGCAGCTCTGGGAGTTGGGGGTTATCCCACAAAGGTGTATAGGTATGGAATGCGGGGGCTCTGGTGATGGTGGTGGCTTGTCGCCACACCTTGCAGTGGTGGAACAGCATGGTGCCCTTGGAAGTCAGGGGCCTGGAGGTGCCTCGCATGAGGATGCAGAAGGGGTGGATGACTTGGTCGAAGTGTGGTGAGCATATTAGGGTGGTATATCGGTCTTTGTCCGCCTGGTTGTAGTAGTAAAAATTTGACAGTTGTGCGGCGATGTAGTACAGAAAAAGGTCCGGGAGGGCTGTGCCACCTAGGTGGGTGGGACGTTTCAGGGTGCTCCAGGAGAGTTTGTGGCGGGATGTGCCCCATACAAATGTGTTGAGAATGGCCTCCATTGCCTTGAAGGTTCTGGGGGTATGCTGAGGGGGGCATGCCAAAAGAGATAGAGCAGCTTGGGGAGGAGGATCATCTTAACCAGGTTGATCCGTCCCATGACCCCGAGGGGAAGACGGGACCATACCTGGGTTTTGGTTTTGAGCAAGGAGAACAGGGGTTCTATGTTTAAATTGGCGTAGTCTAATAGGCTTCTGGAGCATTGTACACCCAAGTACTTGATTTGACTGGCTCTGACGAGGGGAAGTGCTGCCTGGGGTGCAGACGGGGCTCCCAGATCGATCGGGAGGATCTGGGATTTGGTCCAGTTAATTTGTAGTCCGGAGTACTCCCCAAACTGCTCTATCAACCCCAAAGCTGCCGCCAGGGAGGGGCCCGAATCTTCCAAATACAGTAGCATGTCATCCGCGTAAAGACTAAGTGTCTCGACGAGGGATCCAGAGCGGAGGCCTTTGATGTGGGGGTGGGTGCGGATGGCGATGGCGAGTGGCTCCACCGTCAGGGCGTAGAGTAGGGGGGAGATCGGGCATCCCTGGCGGGTGCCCCTGGACAGTGGGAAAGGATTAGAAGTCCTGCCATTGACCTGGATTCGGGCGGTGGGGGCCTGGTATAGGAGCTGGAGCCACTTTATGAATTTGGGGCCGAAGCCTTATCTGTACAGACACTCCCAAAGATAGCTCCACTCAACGGAGTCAAATGCCTTTGCGGCATCCAGGCTCACCACCACCCTGGACCCAGTATTGTCATGGACAGCCTGGAGATTCATAAAGAGTCTTCGGAGATTGAAGGCGGTATTCTTGTTGGGCATAAACCCAGTCTGATCTGGGTGGATCAGGCTGAGTATAACTGCGTTGAGTCTCAGGGCAAGGATTTTGGCTAAGATTTTTACATCTAGCTGGAGGAGAGAAATGGGGCGGTAGGATTCAGGGTAGAGGGGGGTCCTTGCCGGGCTTGGGAATAAGAACTATGAGGGCCTCCCCCATGGAGGGGGGGAGGGTGGCAGTGTCGAATATGTGGGCATAGAGCGTTTGCAGTTTGGGGACCAGGACTTCCTGGAATTGTGCGTAGAACTCCAAGGGCAGGCCGTCTGAGCCTGGAGCCTTGGAGGGTGGGAGTTGGGCAAGTGCTTCTGCTATACACTCGGAGGTGATAGGGGCTTCCAGGATAGATCGTTGTGTCCGGGTGAGTGTGGGAAAGTCGATGGGTTGCAGGAACCGAGAGAGTTCAGTGTGCGTGTGGCGTGCCGTGGAGGTGTATAGGGTGGAGTAGAACAGCCTGAACTCCTCCGCCACTGAGTCAGGGTCCGACGTCACCTCCCCAGCTGCAGTCCGAAGCTGAACAACGACCGGGGGGCTGTGGTCCAGGTGAGCCATGTAGGCTAGTAGTTTGCCCGCGCGTTCACCGTGTTCGTATATCCGCTGTTTACAGAAGAAAATGCCCTGTTTGGCCTTTTCAAAGTGTAAGTGATTGGTCAGCCTGGACTGCAGCCGGAGAAGGGAGGCGTTTGCCGCAGAGGGGTCGGCAAGGAATACTTGTTCGAGGGAGTCAAGTCTTTCTTCGGCTTGCTGGAGTACTAGCTTGGAAGTGGATTTTTGTCTGTTTATGCGCGTGGATAGGATAAGCCTGGCATGGAGCTTAAAAGCTTCCCAGACTGACCCAGCATTTGCCGTCCCCATATTTGTGCTAAAGAAGTGGATCCATTCTCTCTGCACGGCATCTAAATCGGACAGAACCGTGAGCCAGAATGGATTCAGTCTCCAGATTCGGGGGGGAGAGGTGGTGGGTAATTTCAGTGTCATCCAATATGGGGAGTGATCCGAAAGCACCCTAGTGTCGAATCGGAATTGAACAATTTTCTTTCCTGCAACCTGTGGTCGCTCCTTCTATGGCCGGCTTTCTAAATGGGGGAAAACCTCACAGGAAAAACTGATAGACCTTTGACAGATGGTCATAGGTGAATTCACTGATCATATATTTAAGAATGTTAAAGGGGTTGTAAAGGCAGAAGGTTTTTATCTTCGTGCATTCTATGCATGAAGATAAAAAAAAAAAAAAAAAAAAACCTTCTGTGTACAACAGCCCCCCTAATACTTACCTGAGCCCATCTTTATCCAGCAATGTTGTAGGGGTGTCTCAGATGCCCGGGACTCCCCTCCTCATTGGCTGAGACAGCAGTGTGACGCCATTGGCTCCCGCTGCTGTCAAAGTGTGTCAGCCAATCAGGAGAGAGGTGACGGGTCAGGGCTACATGTCTGAATGTACACAGGTAGCTATGACTCGGCTAAGGTGCCCCTATAGCAAGCTGCTTGCTGTGGGGGCGCTCAACAGGAGGGAGGGGCCAGGAGCACAGAAGAGGGACCTGAGAAGACGAGGATCCCGGCTGCTCTGTGTAAAACCATTGCACAGAACTGGTAAGTATAACATGTTTGTTATTTTGAACTAAAAAAACAAAAAAGACTTTACAATCACTTTAATCTTCTCTGCACTAAACGTTCTAACCCTATTTGTTCTTATAGTTTCATAGCATTGAATGTACAGTACTATTAGTCACATTTTGTATGAGGAACATCCTCTATAAAGACCTCCATGCTGTTGATTGATCAGGAATAGTCAGCAATGCCCATCTTCTAGAAGATGGCTTATTTTCACTAGAAACTAAGGAAACAGCCATGCAGCCAGGAATGTTGTTCCAGCCTTAAGACATTATTTCCTCGCTTTTTACTTAACGTCTGTGTATGATGTTTTCAACCTCTTTTGAATTTCCTCTTATTGTTTAAGTCCAAGTGCAAGAATGCAGATGGGCAATCTCATGATACTTGTACGGAAGTGACGTGGCCCTAGTAATCCCCACAACAATGAAGGTCCATAGGCCGACTTATGGTAAATGCGTGTGCTACCTCTGCCTAATATAATTTCAGAAACTCAAAGGAAGAAGCACACAAGTCAGCAGAACTTTGTACTGCACAATAAACACTTGTTAGATGAAGTCATATGCTGGAATCATACAATGTGTAGGACACAGAAGCCGCGTTGGATCAATCTGGGTAACGCTATCTGAATAGTAAGAGGCTCTTGGTCTTTATCAGGAACCTTGATTAAACTCGGTGACGCCTGCTTGCTTGTTTAAAATAACAGCCATCATTCCCGTTAAAATCTGTTTAACATCGCCATACTGAAACTGAAGCTAAAGGCTTCAACAAAGCTACTCAAAACTTTGTATTGATCACCGTACACATTGATGTTATGTAATCTAAAGCCTGTGTGAACAAGGCCTTAGAATGCAAATAAAGGGATTTGCGACACACATCTAAATTACACCAACGTTAAAGTGATTGTAAACGATCACCTTGTAAAACAACCCATTCAGTTTAAAATTGAAATGAAAGGCAAAACATTTTTGTATAAGTATTAAAAAAAACAACATTATAAATACCTTTTTTTAGAAGTGATCACATTTCCTCTGTTCTCAGCTGCATAAGAGCTGGGGGAGGAGAAGCAGCATCACACCGAGCTTGCCAGTGAATGGCTGTGCAGCAGGGGCGTGTCAAGTCTGATCATTGGAGGAGAGTACTAAGAGCTCCCAGCATAGCTCGAGAACTGACCACGAGTGTGCTCTCCTGCTTAGTGTGGTCTGTTTTTAATAGGGAAGCAATGGGACTGGCAGGAACACCAGGAATTTCACATAAAGGAAGCAATACAAAGAACAGGATACTTTTTCATACAAGTACATGGTACACATGCACAGGCATATATCAGGAAAATGAAGAACTAGTCAGAACACCGGCAGCACTCATGCAGCCCCAGACCATGACACTCGCACCACCATGCTTGACTGTAGGCAAGACAGACTCGGCTTTGTACTCCTCACCTGCGTGCCGCCACACACGCTTGACACCATCTGAACCAAATGAGTTTATCTTGGTCTCATCAGACCACAGGACATGGTTCCAGTAATCCATGACCTTAGTCTGCTTGTGGGCTTCCTTTTGCATCGTCTTTAGAACAGGCTTCCTTCTGGGACAAAATGCAGTGTGCAGCATATGGTCTGAGCACTGACAGGCTGACCCCCCCACCCCTTCAACCTCTGCAGAAATGCTGGTAGCACTCATACATCTATTTCCCAGAGACAACCTCTGGATACGACGTTGAGCATGTGCACTCAACTTCTTTGGTCGACCATTGCAAGGCCTGTTCTGAGTGGAACCTGTCCTGTTAAACCGCTGTATGGTCTTGGCCACTAAGCTGCAGCTCAGTTTCAGGATCTTGGCAATCTTCTTATAGCCTAGGCCATCTTTATGTAGAGCAACAATTCCTTTTTTCAGAGAGTTCTTTGCCATGTTGAACTTTCAGTGACCAGTGTGAGAGAGCGATAGCACCAAATCGAACAGCCTTTCCCATTCACACCTGAGACCTTGTAACACCAATTAGTTACATGAGGGGAAAATGGCTAATTGGGCCCAATTTGGACATTTTCACTTAGGGGTGTACTCACTTTTGTTGCCAGCAGTTTAGACATTAATGGCTATGTGTTGAGTTATTTTGAGGGGACAGCAAATTTGAACTGTTATACAAGTTGTACACACACTACTTTACATTGTAGCAAAGTGTCATTTCTTCAATGTTGTCACATAAAAAGATATAACATATTTACAAAAATGTGAGGGGTGTACTCATTTTTGTGAGATACTGTAAGTTTAGGTTAAGGAAAGAAAATCTCCATGGGCACGATCCCGCGTTGCTTTCCCCCAGCTCCTGTGGGCTCCTCATTGGACGATTGATAGCAGTGCAGCCATTGGCTCCCGCTGCGGTCAATCAAATTAATGACGTGGCGCCTGGAGGGCGGGGCCAAGTGATGGTGGCTATGGCCGCCAACTGTATAACACAGGAGTACGCCCGCAAGCTAACCCCCTTGGGAGAGCGCTTCCCAGAAGGGGGTTAGCTCTTGCGGGGAGAAGCCAAGACAGCCACCAAAGGACCCCAGAAGACAAGGATCGGGGCCACTCTGGGCAAAACAGAGAGGAAAAGCCTGTCATGGGTGAGTTATTTTTTTTTACGCTAGTAATATCTTACTCTGTGGACCTTTGTAACAGTATATTAGGGAGGAAAGAACCCCTTACTTTGACAAACCCCCACTAACTGTCCCACCACTGGAAAGACCTCCAGAGAGATTTAAGAGGATATCAATTTTTTTTTTTTTTAAGGCCTCCCTTGCCTGGTGCTGAAAGACACACAGATGGATAACAGCATAAAAAAAGCCACGCAGACATGGGTATAGCACGTGTGGGTAATAAATATAGCAAACAAAATATCACTCATTTATCAATAGGTGACAAGGCAAAATACAGGAGCATTACAACTTTGAACCTACTAGAAGGCAGGGTATTAGAAAATAGCAATGCAGCGAATTACTGGCAAAAGGTCATCACAGACAGAATTTTTTTCAGATCTTAAACCGGTAGTGACAACCTACTGCCACCTAGAGGCACTATAATGAAAAATACAAACCTAATAAATGCTAAACATTTGGTCTTTCATGCTTTCCACTGGGATCCTGGCAGCAAAAGGGAGCCACTAATCAATAGGCACATTCAGGAGGGCGCTTTCATTTTCAGATTATCTGCACCGTTCTCTGGATCATCAAATGGCGATAGGTTTTAGTTGCTTCTTTTGCATTCACTTTTCTATAAGTAATTCAAAGTATGGCCTCATAAACCATGAAAAATGTCAGGCGAAGTAAACAAAAGGAAAAGAATTCACCAAATGCAAAATTCAACAACACTCCATGCAATTGAGGAGACACACAGGGCAGCTGCTGGATTTAAAGCTTGCATGCCAATTACAAAATAGAAGGGGTAATGCAAATTTTTACTATAAAGAAACAAGCGCGACCGGCCTTTTTTCTGGTTAGGTTTGCGACCAAAGCAACCAGTCCAGTTTTAGCTTCCATTCTTTAACCTGCCCTAGAAAAAAGAAAATGGATCTGCTGAAGATTTTTATATTTTCTATAGTAAATCAACCATTTTGAAAAAAATGCACACTGACGTAGTGTAAAGAGTAGTTGGATAAGATTGTCACCTTCTTATTCACAGTTCCATAGTTTCTTGTTGGCAATTAACAGTGTAAATATTTGCCATCACACCTTGGATCTTCAGATTAAGTCCAAATGGTTTGTTATTGAAGAACGATCGCATCACAAAACAGAAGTGTAACGTTTTAAAGCCACGCAAGACCCGTTGAACAATCGCATCACAAACCGAAGAGTGCAACGGGTCTTGCGTGGCTTTAAAACGTTACACTTCTGTTTTGTGATGCGATTGTTCAATAACAAACCATTTGGACTGAACCACTTCAGCTCCAGAGGATTTTACCCCCTTCTTGACCAGGCCATTTTTTGCCATTCGGCACTGCTATTTTTAATGGCGATTGCATGGTCATGCAATGATGTACCCAAACAAAATTTTTATAATTTTTTTTCCCCACACAAATGGAGCTCTCTTTTGGTGGTATTTGATCTCCACTGTTTTTTTTTTTTTTTTTTTTTTTTTTTGCGATATAAACTTTATTCTGAACAAAAAAATATTTTCTTCTTTTGGCTATAAGACATATGCAGTAACAAAAAAAAAAAAAAAAAATAATAATAATCTTCAAACATTTGGGCCAAATTGTATTCTGCTACATATTTTTGATAAAAAA
The DNA here is from genome assembly GCA_028564925.1 of Lithobates sylvaticus. Lineage (NCBI taxonomy): Eukaryota > Metazoa > Chordata > Amphibia > Anura > Ranidae > Lithobates > Lithobates sylvaticus. The sequence continues at coordinate 121,178,407 of CM053026.1, forward strand.
AAAAAAAAAAAAAGTGTATATTGATTGATTTGCATCCAAGTTATAGCGCCTACAAACTATAGTATGTGTACTGGAATTTTTAATGACGGCAATCAAATTATAGTGGGACTGTGATAGTCAATCCCCCAGATTGCCTGCCACACTAACTACCACTGACATCACCAGTCACACTAATACAGTGATCAATGCTACAATATACACAGTGACAGTCACCATTGTCATTAGTACAGTACGAATGACACTGGTTGGGAAGGAGTTAAATATGTGCCTAACTTAATGCGTAAAGTTTGCTGCTTTTTACTAATGATATCTCAGTTTCTCTGCTTTGCAGGGATGAGAAACCAGAGATCACTCCCTGTGTACAGAGCTCTGTGTTGAACGTCAACACAAAGCTCTCGGGTGTAAATGTATACAGCCAATCAGTAGGTCCCAGCCATGAATCATTGGCTAAGACTTGCATCCAGGCTCCCTAAAACCGGAAGTAGGCGATGTACCAGTACGTCGCTTTGCCTACAGTGGCTGGCCATTCACAGTACAAGTGGTTAATCTGAATGTCCATGGTGTGCTGGTAAACATTTACATGGTACTGTGTGTGTTCGTTTCCAGCTGGTGGTTGCTGCAGAAACCATTATTTTAGATCATTTTCCAGGAATGTGTGCAATAGGAAGATAGACGATTACTTGTTGGCAATTAAGATACAGATACAGATTTCTAGATTACAGACTAGCTGCTGTCTGTATATCAAAATACACAGCTAAAGACTTGCAAACATACCTGCAATACCACTACTCACATATTAAATACATGTTATTTCCAGGCACGTGTATGTCTACGACTACAGAAAGCTCATCTATAATGGCTTCAGTCACTCCAGTGTAACACAAGAAAAGCAGGCTGATAGCACTACTAAATGAAAAAACTCCCGTCTCTTGTGCTCCACACTACTTAGGGCTCCCCGGCTGTAAAACTGGAAATGTTAAGCTTCATTCTGTGAATACTAGTACACAGATAAAAATATAATGCATGGCAGAAGCCATCTGGTGTTTCTCATACGATAATTTCATTTTAAAAGTAAACAAGAAGTATTTTGTACCCGAAATCCACCTGGACGTGAAATGAAAACAGCCCAAACATCCCATTTGTTGTTCGAGAATAACATGGATGTTCAATGCCTTTGGCAGCTCCATGGCAGTGACCCGGCCTGTATGGTACAATTGCCATCACAGGCAGGAGTTATCACAGAAAAGGATTCACCTGCCACCAATTGCAATAAAATCACAGAAATGTCAAAACTTTCTTTAAAATTTTATGAACATCGTTCCAGTCCTTTTCAACCTGAATGGGATTTGACAGCTTTTTGACAAATTATATGAAATTTACATTTCCCTGCATATAAAATGTTTTAAAAAGTGGTATAAAAAGGTCCATTGGCAACTGGCACATCAAGATGAAGCTGTAATGCCTGTTGAGGTATTCTGCCCAGAATTGAATGATTTGGTCTCCCCAGAAATGGTTTCCTTTTTACTTGTCATAGTTGCAAAGAGAGTGTCCATCATCCCCAACACCTCCAGAAGTTCTTCTTGGTAATGGATTTCCTTTTCTAGCGTGTCTTGGAGTCTCAGGAATAGTTTGTCGATTACAGATGACTCGTTGATAACAGATGAATAAATATCTAAGGACAAATCAAGATAACCTCATTAGAATCGAAACATCAATGACCAGCACTGCTGGGGATATGAGAGATTGTGACGGAATAAAACCATGCTTACCAATAACTTGTTCTGCTACATTTATCAGTATTGGGGAGAAGCGGGGATCTACCACGTTTCTGTTGAAAAAAATAAAATAAAATAAAAAATCAGTTATTATGGTTACTTTAAAATGTACGTCATCAACATAACTCCACACTGCCTTAACCCCTTCCTGCTATACGCCTGCACAACTTCATGTGCTGGGTTAATAAAAACATTCCCCTTCTAAGAGCCACCAGCCAATACTTTGCGTGCCTGGAGTCTCTCAGTCCCGGCTGTCACCAGCAGTTTGGACCCACACTAAAGCTGATACCAAGTTCTTACAAAGAGCTTAGTTAGGAAAAACTAGTACATTAATGATTACAGAGATGCATTATTTTGTCTTTTACATCTGTATGGAGTTCAACTTGGAGGTCAGTTTTTCAGCACATTTTTTGTACTGAAAATGCCCCCCTCGGCTTATACTAGAGTCAAGCATTTTTCTGCTGCAGAAAATGACGACATTTTCCGAACCGACTTTGGGACCCTGTATCTCGGAGCCACTTGGTGCTAAATTTGGTGTGCAAACCCAGTGGAACTAGCACTACAACATATCCAAATCTGGGGTTCCTAGCACCAAGTGACCCCGAGATACGGGGCACCAAAGTCTCTGCTGCAGAAAAAGGCTTGACATTTTCCGAACCGACTTTGGGGCCCCGTATCCTGGGGCCACTTGGTGCTAGGAACCCCAGCTGACAACTTGATATAAAAAAAAAATGTAGCAATCTCACACCATTGCATTCACATGTGCCAGATTCAAAACAAGCCAAAAGTTATCACAACAAGGAATGCCATGCACTGGTAACTTGATCTAAAGCGGTCGTGGTGGACCCAGGGTGTACGGTAGTTGTTTAACAATCTCACCCACTCCTCGTCCCCAGCCTACACTTCCCGATGCAGCGTGTCACGTCACAACATCCTACGTCACGCTTAGATGGTTGTCATATAGCCACGCTGCATCGGGACGCTTAGGCTGGGGACGTGGAGTGGGTGAGACCCTGGGTTCCGCCGCGACCGCTTTAGATCAAGTTACCAGTGCATGGAATTCCTTGTTGTGATAACTTTTGGCTTGTTTTGAATCTGACACATGTGAATGCAATGGTGTGAGATTGCTACATTTTTTAAATAAATTGTTTTGTACTATATCACACTATTGGAGCATTTTTTAATTTGCATGTGGAGCAATTAATCCCTGGAAATAAGGAACCTTGTCATACACGGTTGGAGTTTGGAGATTTAATTTAACCCCTAATATGTGTGGGTTGAGGCAAGTTGAGCCAAACACGAAAGTGGGAGGCAAATGCAGCTGGTGAGTGCGATTCTTTAAGGGGAGTGGAAGCACAATCACTGAGGTGTGGTGGAAGATCACAAGAACGTCACGACACATTGAATATTTGATTTCACACCATTCATTGGATTTATTCACTGTTTATTAGCACTCTAGCAATAGTGACTACAATATTCATACACTTGCCACAGGGTGTTGTGTTATGAAATGTATGCGCTTATTCATTTAGAATTTATTTATTTATATATATATATATATATATATATATATATATATATATATATATATATATATATATATATATATATATATATATATATATATATATATATATATATATATATATATATATTACACACACACACACACACACATATCCATTTTCTTTTTTTTTTTTTTGTATTAACACTCTAGCAATAGAGACTGAAAAAGTCTTACACTTGTCACAGGGTGTCGTGATATGAAATATATGTGCTTATTCATTTAATTATATATATTTATGTATTGATAACTAGGTATCAATAATGTGTCGATATCACTTATATATGCACATTTCACCAATTATTAATTTCACATGCTTGTTTATTAGTTTGTTTAGTGCCATTATTTATTCCACTATTTTATTAGAGGTTTAAGTATTGTTTTGTTTACACATTTGTTTTAAGTGGCAGCTACAGGAATTTTGTAATTATTTTGCACTTAGTAGTAGCGCAGTAGGGGGGGGGGGGGGGGGGTAACATGTGTGGGGGGAGTGTACTTGGTTTACCATCAGTTTTAGGGCTCTTTCACACGGACGGTCCGTATGTCCGTTTTTGGATGACAAACGGACATACATGCATCCCTATGAGATAGCGGGTGTCAGCGGATGAGCATCCGCTGACACCCTATATCGTACGTGTCCGCTATGGTCCGTTTCTGCAGACGGAGGAAAACCCTATTTTTCCATCCGTCTGCAGAGCGGATTGGATGGTGACGGACTCTACGGTCCGTCGTCCCCCTATCTCCCATAGGGGAGAGCAGTGCTCTGACAGGTCCGTCCCTGCACAGAGTGCAGACACGGACCTGTCATCTTCCTGCTCAGCGGAGATTGCTCCGGCGATCCCCGCTGAGCAAGCGGATATCCACGGGGCGGATCAGCACTGATCTGCCCCGTGTGAAAGAGCCCTTAAAACTTACAAAAATCGGCAGGGGGGGGGGGGGGGGGAGGGGGAATCAGATAATTATTTTCCCCAGTGTAATTGCAATCAGCAGTGAGAAGAAAAAATAAAAAATAAAAAATTTCACACAAGATGCAGCTGGATACGTACTTTATGAGAAAGGTCAGTATGGAAGTCAGCTGTTTCTCATCTCTTCCTGCCAGAGCATTTTTGAGGGTTCCTCTTCTGTGAATTTCATTCATTACAGCCACTGTCACCTCTGGGGTTCCATTTCGAACATTGGTCTGTAACAAAGGAGAGATGAACATACTATAATGGCTTATACACAAATGCATGCAGTATTAGTTGTGGTGAAAATGGGCTTTACTACAACACATCGTACATACATTAAAAGGTGTCATTTGCTTTTAAAATTGCACCCCAAGACAATGTACTGCAGTGCTTTACAATATATTGCAACATACTACTTTGCATTGTGGTGCAGAGGTTTGGGAAAATTGTTTTTTTTTTTTTGGTCTGTCCGCTGCTATTAAAGTGTTACTAAACCCAGGACCCTGCATTCACTACATCCCACAGTACACAGAATATGGAAATGCAATTATTTTAGTAAATACAAACTGCTAAATACCCTTTCTCATATGCAGTTATAGCAGTCTTGTAACTTCTATCAGTGTCTGGCAGAGCACTGGTTAAAGCTTGTAGGATGGGTTTCATTCTCCCCTTATTGTCCCATGAGGCTGCAGGACCCCTGAGCATCTGTCTGGACAGTGTCAATTGGCCCTCTGCTGATCACATGCACTCTCCCAGGGAAAAAATAAATAAAATAAAAAATCTCTAGCAATATACACCAAACTGAGCATGTGCAGCTTGCCCCCAAGGCTCTGTTCTATCAGCAGATTGGGGACTGAAAGGAGAGGAGTAGAGAAGACAGGATCAAACAGCCCTTTTACACAATGCAGAGGATTAACCCCTTAGGTTCCTCAGTGAGTATAACAAGCATGCTTTACTGCATATACAGACTGATTTTACTGTTGTGGGTTTAGTAACACTTTAACCACTTGCTGTCCAGGCTAATTCTGACATGTCTCTCACATACATGTAAAAATATGATTTTTTTTTTTGCTAGAAAAGGACTGACCACTCCAACAATATATATATATTCCCTGAAAGCAAAGACCCTGGAGAACAAATAAAAAAATAAAAAATAAAAAAAAGGCAGGCGGTCCAGCTTTTTATTTTTATTTTTTATGTCACATGATGATTTTTGCGCAGCAGTTTAAGCAAATGCACATTTTCAGGAATAATACACTTAAATTAAATTTTAGTGTACACAAACAAATATAACGTCTGGATTTCCACCACACATCGTTTGGTGTTGAGGCCAAATCATTTTAATCCAATACAGCTCACCATCCAAATAACACCATTCCTACAGTAAAGCATGGAGGTGGCAATATCCTGTCATGAGGGTGTTTCTCTGCAGCAGAGACTGGAGCACTTGTCAGAATAGAAGGAAAAATGGATGGGGCAAAACACCGTCAAATTCTTGAGAAAAATCTGCTGCCCTCTGCCATAGAGTTATCAATGGGAAGAAGGTTTAACCTTCCAACATGACAATGACCCAAAGCACACAAATGTCCTTGCATAGCATAGTCAGAGGCCAGATTTAAACCCCATTGAAAATCTGTGGAATGACTTGAAGACTGCAGTCCACAAACGGTCACCATCAAATGTAACTTAACTCAAATATTAAATATCAAATACTGCAAAGAGACATATCCCAACAGACTAAAGGCTGCAATTAAAGTAAAAGGCTGGTTCAACAAAATACTGACATAAGTGGGGGATCCTTTTTCCAACTCTGTTTTTGAAATGTTTTTTTTCCTGCCTTGGGTGTTCTATCTATCTTTCACTTGGATGTTAGAAGTTGCACTGAGTAAATACAGCTGGATAAATCAAAAACTGTCTGTCTTCATTTCAGGCTGCAAAGCAACAAAATGTGAAATTAAAGGCCCAGGGGTGCCTCTTTTCTATAACCACTGTAAGTTGATTTGAATATTAGTATGTACTCTGGGGTTGCCCTGCAGCAATATTGGTAACTTTAAGGCCACGTAGGGTTACATTTTATTGTCTAAAAGTGTAGAAAAAAAAAAATGTTAAGTTGTTATTTCTTAAAGCTTTTTTTTTTTTTTTTTACATCATATTCTACCCTTTTGTTTAGGGTAAACGCTCCACTACCGTTCATCCTCACCATGGCAAGGTACGTCATTTACATTTTCCCATTGGCTCCTGGGATAGCAGTGTCATCAATCCCAGAAGTTAATGGGCATCACTAGTCTTCCTTCGGGGTTGCTTGATTGATGGGTTGCAATAGCAACGGGGCGGGAACTTCCTGCAATGCCACCATTACTTCGGCAACCTGCTATACACAGTGGGCCGCGATTCGTTTAAACTGCACATGTGCGAGATCAGGAGGCGCATGCTGGACTGCCAGCTGCACCTAATCCCGGAAGAGACTCTCAGCAGGCTTCAGATGCCCACAATCAGGATGGCTGCTTGCTAGATCAGGAGGAGTGTAAAGTGATTCATAATACCTGTATAAAAAAAACACAGGAAACGTCATATGCAGCACATGCCTATTTTTAATGCATAAGTGTCGACTATTTTGGGTTTATTAAAAAAAAAAAAAAAAAAAAAAAAAAAAAAAAACACATGCCTATTTTTAATGCATAAGTGTCGACTATTGGGGGGGGGGGGGTTGTATGAAAAAAAAATAAAAAAAAAATAAAATAAAAAAAAAGATGGAATCCTGCTTTAAGTTATGCAAATTCTAAACCATTAGTATTTTCTCAGTTTCTTAATAAAAAGAGCAATAACCTTGTCCCTTACCTCTAAAACAGCATCGAGTGCCGCGGATACCTGGAATCCTCTGAGCAGCCTGTCATATTTTCTTATGTGCTTCTTTACTGGCTTACTGATAACGCTGCCATTGCCCTTGTGGAGTGTGCCCTGATTCCTTCTGGATCTGCATACCCCCTATTTTGTAAGCCTGCTCTATGGCTTCCCTTAACCATCTGGCTATTGTACTCCTTGAAGCCTTGTGCCCTTGCCTGGCTCCAGTGTATAAAATAAATAAAGACTCCGTCTTTCTGATTGACTTTGTTGCCTCTAAATAATGCAGGATGCATCTCCTGACATCTAAACTATGAAATTTCACTTCCTTCTCCTGAGAAGGATTCGGACAGAATGATGGTAATACAATTTCTTGACCCCTGTGAAATTTTGAGGCCACTTTAGGTAGAAACCCCGGATCCATTTTGAAGACTAGACGATCCGGAAAGATCTGGCAAAATGGGGGTCTGATAGATAGGGCTTCCATCTCACAGACCCTTTTTGCTGTAGTAATTGCTACCAAGAAGATTGCTTTAAGTGTCAGCATCTTCAGGCTGCAATCCTTTAATGGTTCAAAGGGATCTGCTGTCAGAGTTTGTAACACCAATGACAGGTCCCACTTGGGAAAGGCTGTGTTTTGTGGCGGCCTTTGTCTGCTCACGGATCAAAAGAGTCTGATTATCCAGGGGTTTGAGGCTAAACTCCTCTCCTGGTAAACTGACAGTGCTGACACTTGACTCTTTAACGTGCTGAGGCTTAGTCCTTTGTCTACACCACTCTGTAGAAACTCTAGGACTGCTACTGAGCTTTGTGTTTTAAAGTTGTTCTCTGTACACCAACGATTAAAACATTTCCATACCTTCTGGTAGATGTTACGTGTCTCAACCTTCCTGCTTTTCAGCAGTGTGTCTATCAGACGGTTTGAGAACCCTTTGGCTCTTAATAGCTGTTCCTCAGATACCAGGCGGCTAGTTTCCACTTTCCCACCTGTGGACAGTGCACTGGGCCCTGGGTTAGCAGATCCTCTTGGATTGGTAGAAACCAAGGCGGCTCTATGGCTAGTTCTTTGAGCATAGAGAACCACGGTCTCCTGGGCCAGTGAGGTGCTATAAGGATTAATGACGTGTCTTCTGTACGAAATTTCCTTATTACTGCGGGTAGTAGTACTGGTGGGGGAAAAGCATAACATCTGCTGAACGCCCACTTCTGCGCCAATGCGTCTACCCCGAGTGCTCCCTCCTCCCTTTTTAGGGAGAAGAAGGCTTGGACTTTCCTGCTTTCTCTGGAAGCAAATAAGTCCACCTGAGGTATTCCCCATTTTTTGGCAATCTGGTTGAATACCTCTTGTTTTAGCACCCATTCTCCTTCTCTTACTTTCTTCCTGCTGAGAAAGTCTGCCACTCTGTTTAAGTCTCCTTTTAGGTGTACTGCTGAAAAGGAGAGTATGTTTTTCTCTCCCCATCTCAGGATCTCTTCTGCTAGGGCCCACAGAACTCCGCTTCTGGTTCCCCCTTGCTTGCTTATGTAAGCTATTACTGACGAGTTGTCTGATCTGAACATGATGTCCTTTTAATTCCTTCTGGAAGGACTGGAGTGCGAACCACACCGCTTCCAGTTCCTTCCAGTTGGACGATCTTGTCCGTTCTTCCTTCCCCCAAGCACCTTGTGCTAACTGGGGGTCCAGGTGTGCTCCCCACCCTACACCGCTTGCGTCTGTGGTTAGGATTCGGGAGATAGGTAGGATCCATAGCCGTCCTATGTCTAAATTTTCTGTCTTTCTCCACCACCATAAGGACTTTTTTTACCTTTGCTGGTATTGATACCTGCAAATCCAGAGACTCCTGCCTGTGATCCCATATCTTTAATAGGAACATTTGCAGTGGTCGGAAATGCAGGTTTGCCCACTGAACTGCTGGGATTGCAGATGTTAGCAACCCTAGTGTTGACATTATTTTTCTTATAGAACAGGGTAAACTGGTCTGTATTGCCTTTATTTCTCTTTGAATCTTTGTTATCTTTTCCTCGGGTAGAAAAACTCTTTGCTGAACCGAGTCTATTACATAACCCAGGTATTTTAACTGTTGCGTGGGTTGTAGACTTGATTTTTCCACATTCACCAACCAACCTAGACTCTCTAGGAATACCCGAGTGTACTCGAGGTTTTCTAATAACCTTTCGGGTGTCCTTGCAAACAGAAGAAGGTCGTCTAAATAGGCAATAATGGATATGCCTTTTAGTCGTAGTGGTGCCAAAGCTTCTGCCAGAACCTTGGTAAAGATTCTTGGCGAAGATGATAGGCCAAAGGGCAGAGCCTGAAACTGAAGATGTACAGTTTCTTCTCCTGTTTCTATTGCTAGCCTTAGAAACTTCTGGTGATTTGGGTGTATGGGTAGGTGCAGGTATGCATCCTTTAAATCCAGCGACGCCATATAACAGTCTGGAGGCAACAGGGCCTTCACTGAATATATGGAGTCCATCCTGAACCTTTTGTAGGTTATGGATAGATTTAGTGGTTTGAGGTTGAGGATCGGCCTGACCTTTCCTGAGGGTTTCTGTACTCCAAATATATGGGAGTAGAAGCCCTGACCTCTTTCTGCCCCTGGTACCTGATGATTACACCCTGTTTCTTGAGGTCCTCTATGGATCTCATTAACCCTCTGGCTTTTTCCTTGTTGTTTGGCAGCTTGGTGATGTACAGTCTGTTTGGGGGGAATTTTGAGAATTCTAGGGAATACCCGTCTCTTATCGTCCTTAAGATGTATTGACTGGAGGATATTTTTTCCCATTGTGAGATGAAGGCCCCCAGTCTTCCTCCCACTGAGAGGACTTCAGTCCTTATTGCGGGTCTGCTCAGGAGGGCGAAATATTGCTCCTCCTTTGCTATTCCCTCGCTGACCCCAAGGTTTCTTTTGATTAGTTGCCTTGGGTACTGAAAACCGGGACTTGGTGTCCCTCTTTTGCCTCTTTCTATTTTGTGGAGGCTGGGCCCAGGGTGCTTTCCGTTTCAGCGGAAAAGCCTTCTTTTTGTCCGCTGTACGGTCTAGCACTTTCTCTAAGCCTGGCCCAAATAACAGGTCTCCCGTAAACGGGATCCCGCATAACTTGGCTTTGGATGCAGCATCCCCTTGCCAAGTCTTTAGCCATAGGGCCCTTCTGGTAGAATTGGCTAGAGCCGAGGATCTGGCTGCCATGCGTACCAGCTCTGCTGATGCATCTGCTATGTATGCAATGCCTTTGAGAAGAGTGGGAAAAGAGGACAAAATCTGCTCCTTCGCAGTACCTTCCTCAATATGTGCCTGTATACGGTTCAGCCAAAACTCTACATTTCTGGCTACCACCGTGACCGCCATGGCTGGCTTTAGGCTTCCCACTGTGGAGTCCCATGACCTCTTTAATAGGGTATCCATTCTTTTGTCCATTGCTTCAGAAAGGACCCCCATATCCTCAAAAGCTAGATCGGTGTGCCTGGAGACTTGTGAGAAGGCAGCGTCTAGTTTTGGGATTTTGTTCCATACTGATGACTCATCATCTGAAAATGGGAACCGTCTCTTTAAGGCTTTAGAGAAGAATGGTTTCCTTTCAGGTTCCTGCCATTCTTTCTTAATTGCCTCTACTAAGACGTCATGAACAGGAAAATTTCTCTTTTCTTGTTCTCCTAAACCCTCATACATCTGATCATGCAGGGATAAAGGCTTCTTTTCCGTCTGTATACCCAGCGTGGTATGAATGGCTCCCAACAGCTGGTCTACCTCTTCTAATGAGAGTTTGTATCTGGAGGGTTTTCTGGAATCCCCTTCCAGTGTTTCACCCTCAGATTCTTGGGAGCCGGACGCTGTGCTGTCAGGCTCGTCCTCTGCCTCCTCTCTAGGAGTAACTGAAGGACCGGCACTAGTGGAGGGTAGTGCCTGTGCTTTTCCTAGTACCGGTAGTACTGGTGGGGGGGCAGTTTGCAGTTGAGGGATCTGGAACCCTTCAAAAAGGTTTTTAAAAAGGCTACAAAGGTACTTGATAGCTCCTTGACAGATGCCGCTAAATCACTGCCCTGCTCTGTGGAATGTTCTTGCACCAACTTGTGAATACATTCCTTACATAATGCTTTCCCCCCCAGGAATCTTTTAGTGTGTTTTTACAAGAAGGGCACCTCTTTTTGAGTTATAAGAGGGCTTGGACTTGTCAGGTTTCTGCTCTCAGGTGGCTGTCCTGAAAGACGATAGGGGAAATAAAAAATTCTAGAGGCGATGATGTAATTGCATCCATACAGACTATGGAAAGAGATATACTGCAGTTCAGACTTCTGAAAGCACAGAGTTTTCACTGCTGCTAGCTAGAAACTGTATATAAACAAGTTTTTTTATACATACACACATACATATACACACACACACACACACACACACACACACAAAGACTTTTACATGGTTTGAAAACATAAGGTCTAATCTTCCATTTGAAGTAGATAAAAACAAAACAGCACATTAAACCAGCTTTAATAAATAAATCAAATACATGAACCCTTATAGGGCTGTCTCTCTGTACCTGTTTTGGCATGTAGTCCTTGCCCCTCACAAACACTCTGTATCTCGGATGTTTCCTGGCTGGAAGCTCATTTGGTTTCTTCTCTTCAGGCTTCCGGTGTTTGATATTAAGCACTCCATTGGTCATTCCCACCACAATCATATCATCGTCGGGCTACAAGCCAGTACATGAAATTATTATTCTTGCTAACATCTACTGTCTGATTATTATTTGCTGCAATCTCAACATTTTTAGTAAGATCATTGGAACAGTTTACCAAAAGAACATTACACTTTATCACAATGAAGATTTGGAACTGAAAATATGAAATTATTGGAGAGGGCATCTGCACAGACTTCATAAGTGATAGCAGACAAATGGGTACAGTCTTTTTCTATTAACATACAGATCCAAGATTTCTTACTAAAGCCTACCGGGCCAAGTTCATTTTAGTAAACAGAGGCACTATAGAACTATAACTTGCCCTGTAACAGTAAGATAACCGTGAGCAAGCAGTAATAATGCGGAGAAACATTTCCTTATCCAAGGCAGTGTTCAGCAGTCACTGATTGTACAGTAATGCAACAACCACTGGTCATCCCCAAGAACAGATTTTAACCAAAAATCACTACTGGAAATGAGTTCCGGGTTTCAAAAGTACTCACCGCTAATGCAAGAGTCAAAATTGAGGCAGCGTAGTCAAAGCTATGAACTACTTTATAATTCATTGTGCTGTAAATCTTGACATGCCTGTTTAAGAGATCCAAAACATTCTACATTAATATATACAAAACATAAAACACAGATGTTAAACTTTAAAACAGAAGAAGCAGCACTGGCATTGAAAACCCAACCTAGGCTAGTACAGAGTCTGGCGTACAACAACGTCTGGGCCTTACGTAGCAAGGTTTTAGCGATATGATTTGTTTATTATGCCCAGTGTCTGTACAGGCAAAAGTAAGTATGGGTATGTTGCTCTGCCTGTACATGCCACCTGCCCGCAGTAAATGTGCTGTGGGCAGTCGGCAAGTGGTTAATGACAGACTTTTTTTTCTAAACAAAAATTGGAAACACATTGGGTGATCTATGTACTGTACACATTGCAAGGATTTTACCCATATCTGTTAGAGTGAATCTGAATGGAAGTGCCTTCTTTTTTATATATTCATATAAAATGTGCAGCGCTGTAGTGAGAAGGAAAAAAGTGCAAAACTGTGCAAGAAATGAAAAAAAAAAAGATTTAACAATATTAAACATCCTCTTAAATATGTCCAATTGCAGTACAAAAAATATCTCCAATAGTCTGACTTAATCAATGGCAAAAACTATTCAGCCACTGATGTGAATGGAGGCTTACTAAAATGAATGGCTACTCAATTAAGTGCAGCAGACTCGCATTAGTATCATAGGAAATTGCTGTGCTTTTCTCCTTCAATTGCTGATAACACCCTGGATAATAATGTGACTAAACTCTAAATTATACTGGAAAACAGACACTTGTATGGAGTAATATTGTTAAAACAAATCTACACCCAGGTAAAACATCTTTTCATGCAAGTAGAAAGTGCAACCCCGATCATCAGCCTTCACCAGACAGCCTCCTAAGCAACGCACACTCACCAGAATGGTTCTTTAAAACAGCATGGATGAGATTGGGGGGGGGGGGGGGGGGGAGGGGGGGGGGGTCTACCAGCTCCAATGTCAGGGATCCTTCACACTCACGAAGGGTAGAACTCCAACCATATGTCCACAAAATATTAAAGGCAATCAGAAGACCCCCTGAAGATGCATGTCGATGCGAAGGATAATTATAAAACAGACACGTCGTACCGCCATATGGGTAATCCAAGTGGCAATGGTTTTTGTTGTACTTATAGCGGTTTGATGTTTTACACACATTTTTACTGTATGTTCCCCTTTTTTAAATAAATACTACTACAAAATGAGGCACTTTATTAAAAGGCAATCAGACAAAAAGTGCCTCATTTTGTAGTATTTATTTAAAAAAGGGGAACATGTAGTAAAAATGTGTGTGAAACACATAAAAAAGGGGGTCTTCCGAATGCCTTAAATATTTTGAGGACGTATGGTTGGAGTTCTACCCTGTGAGCGTGCAAAGGATCCATTGGAGCTGGTGGACATCCTCCATCTCACCAATGCAGTTTTAAAGAACCTTTCTGGTGAGTGTGCATTGCTTAGGGGGCTGTCTGGTGAAGGCTGATGATCGGGGTTGCACTTTCTACTTGCATTAAAAGATGTTTCACCTGGGTGTAGATTTGTTTTAACAATATTACGCCATACAAGTGTCTGTTTTCCGGAATAATTTGGAGTTTAGTCACATCATTATCCGGAGTGTTATCAGCAATTAAAGGAGGGAGGAAAAAAAAAAAAAAAAACACAGCAATTCCCTATGATACTAATGCGAGTCTGCTCCACTTGTGTAGCCATTCATTTTGGTAAGCCTCCATTCACATCAGTGGCTGAATAGTTTTTGGCATTGATTAAGTCAGACTATTGGAGAGATTTTTTGTATTGCAAGTGGACATATTTAAGAGGAAGTTTAATTAGCATTTAATTATTATTGTAGTTTCATTTCCCCATTTCTTGCACAGTTTTGCACTTTTTTCATTCTCAGTACAGCACTGCACATTTTATAAGATCGGTTATAGGACTGCCTGTTTTAGCTAGCAGCTGTGCACATTTATTTAATTTTTTTGTATAGCTCTCACTTTGACCCCCTTTTTTTTTTATATTAACACTTTGGAAGTATCTTGCCAAAAATGAAATGTATGTTACAGAGGATGCCTAAAATCTGTCTGATGTTAGTGCAGACTACTGGGAAACTCAGTGAGCCAATCACACCAGAAGCACATTTTAAATTTGTGGGGGAATTTCTGTACACCAAGGGTTTACAGATAGTCTTCCAGGTTGCCCTTTTGCATTACATTTTACAGAAAACTACAGTGCAGATGGTTGAAATATAAAGGCAATGTTCCAAGAACACTACAGTACAATATGGCTTGTGTAGCACTTCTAAATGCTATATTTTTTTCCATGAAAGTGGAGTTACCATCCCACATAGAAACTTAATTTTCAGCCATGCTAATTTGTGGAGAAAAACTGAAGACAAAAACAACTTAATCACTACTTAAAGAACAAGGGCGCTTTTAGACGAAGACCTCCAAGCATGCATCTGTGGAGAGGGGAGGAGAGTCGAATATTTCGGTCAGGGTAAAGGGACAAAAAGGAAAAGTGCACTTATTCTTTAAAAGGGAACTTTTCACTCAAAAATGTTCTCTATTACAAACACACCGGTCTAATGATCCAGAGAGCAGCCTTTGTCCAGAACTGCTGAGACACAGAGTGGTGACCGTCTTGTGATGGTTTCTCAGGGACACCAGTAACTGTCCACCCTTCAGCATGTCCCACACTTTCACATATCGACCACCTAAGGAAGGACCAGGTAGAGTTAAAAAAAAAAAAACTGGAAGGTACTGCTCTACGATTTCTAGCATGTAAAAAATGATGCTCAAATTATTGTGTGCACCCAAACAAAATAATCTCTACATTTTATGTTAAATACAAACAATTATATTGCTTCAAGTATACAGATCTCCAATATGTTAAGCAAAAAGGTCAATGGAAAAAAATAAAATAAAAACCCTGTACATAGATGGCTTAAAGTGTCACTAAAGGCAAAACTTTTTTTTTTTAGTTTTGCATAGAGTGGAGATGGATTAGAGCCCCTATCAGGTTTTATTGCCGTGTCCCTATTAGGGAGAGTCATCCCTCTCTATTTGTCCAGTTTACCATTAGCATTTAAAACTGAAAGCAAAAGAAAATCCCAAATTTTGGGTTGACATCAAAACAGCAATAGAGGGGAAAAATCTTCCCATGGGGACACTAGCTCTGGGGACCCTGGGATTCCCTCACTTCAGAGGGATTTTCTCTCACTTCCTGTTTTAACTATGGGACAGGAAATATTATATACATTAGCAGAGACCCTAGAGAATAAAATGGCGATTGTTGCAATATTTTATGTCACACTGCATTTGTGCAGCGGTCTTTCAAAACGCAATTTGTTTGGAAAAAAACAAAAAACTACACACTTTAATGAATTAATAAACAAAAACTGTAACGTTAGCCTAATTTTTTGGTATAATGTGAATGATGTTATGCGGCGAGAATCGTGATCTTTATTCTAAGTAGGGGTGCAACGGATCGTCGCAGATCTTTCATCCGAACGGGTCACCCTGTTCGAATCGGCACACCCCGCGATCCGCGGCCTCGGCCTTAGGAAAGGCCGCAGCTTCGTCCTACCCCAGGAGCGGCGGCCATCTTGGTACACCCGGCGGCCGTTTACAATGTGATCGCTCTGTCAAATGACGGAGCGATCACTGGTAAACAAACTCTGCATTACACCCTGCCAATACTCTGCATTACTCGGCGATACCCAGCCAATATTAGTGGGGGAGATGGCGTGGATATTACAGTGGGGGAGATGGCGTGGATATTACAGTGGGGGACTATATGGTGGTGGAATTTTCACAGGTTTTTGCAAATTTAATTATTTGCTGATCAGAAAAATGATCCGATCTGTGACTCTGATCCGAGTATGGATCCATGAGTTTTTTGATCCGTTGCACCCCTAATTCCAAGTTAAAAAAAAAAAAAAAAAAAGTGATTTTCATTTCGGCCAGAATCGTGCAGCTCTAATAACTATGTAGCAGCACTGAAGGGAACCTGTAGTAGCATTTTCCCTGGGAAAAAAAAAAATAAGCATTTCCTTTGGGGGGGGGGGGGGACCCACTGCACAGTTCCCAAATGGGGACTTTCACCCTTTTAAGCCTCTTTTAAAAAAAAGCCAAAAAATACCAGTTACACTTACCGGTAACGGATTTTCTAGGAAATCTTCCAGGACGGCACACCTGAGAGGATGACTGGTCACACCTGGCAGGAAACACAATTAACAAAGTTTAAAAAGCCCCACCCCTCCCTCTGACCCTCAGTTATGACAAAGTAAACACCCACACCAGTGTCAGAGGGTACATTCTGTGAAGAATAAAACATCACCAACATTTAAGGGTAGGGAAGTAGGCCTGCCGTCCTGGAAGATTTCCTAGAAAATCCGTTACCGGTAAGTGTAACTGGTATTTTTCTCTAGTCATCTTCCAGGACGGCACACCTGAGACGATGAGCAAGAAGTTAAGGCCTACCTTAGGGTGGGACCACCGCCTGTAGGACCTTCCTGCCAAAAGCCAAATCCTGAGGGGACAACAGCTCCACTCTGTAATGCCTCAGGAAGGTATTATGGCTCGTCCATGTTGCTGCCTTGCAGATCTGATCTATGGAAGCACCTGCCCTTTCTGCCCAGGAGGTCGCCAGAGATCTGGTTGAATGAGCCTTAAGGTGGGATGGAACCGGTTTATCCGAGTGTTTATAGGCTAATGCTATTGCCTGCTTAATCCACCTGGCTATCGTAGGTTTTGAGGCCTGAAGACCCTTTCTTTGGCCCCCAAAAGTAACTAGAAGATGATTTGATCTCCTAAACTCCCTTGCCCTTTCTAGATAGACTAAAAGACAGCGTCTAACATCTAAAAGGTGCAATCTTTCTTCCTTCTCATTCTTCGGATTCTGGCAGAATGATGGAAGAATAATCTCTTGTGACCTGTGGAACCCAGAGGTCACTTTTGGTAAATAAAGAGGATCCTGTCTAAGGATTACCCTGTCCTCTAGGATCAACAAAAAAGGCTCTTTTATTGTCAGGGCCTGTAGGTCGCCTACTCTTCTAGCTGTGGTAATGGCTAGAAGAAAGGCCATTTTAAGGGAAAGAAATTTAAATGAAATTTGATCCAACGGCTCAAATGGCCCTTTCGTCAGGGCGTCCAGAACCAGGGACAAATCCCACGGCGGGAAACTAACTGTCCTTACCGGGGTTAACCTTTCCCTGGCTAGCAAAAATCTCTTAACAAGAGGGTCTTGAGCTAACCTTGTGTCAAAGAACACTGACAGGGCTGCTACCTGGACCCTAAGGGTACTGACCGCTAACCCTAGGTCTACACCTTCCTGGAGAAAATCCAGAACGGTTGGAATCGTCTGGATAGTTCTCTGATTTGCTTGAGCCCATCTAGAGAAGATCTTCCAGACCTTTGCATAAATCTGTCTGGTAACCTTCTTCCTACTAAGGAGAAGAGTGTCAATTACCTTCTCCGAGCATCCCCTGTTCCTGAGGATCTCCCTCTCAAGAGCCAGGCCGTCAGGGACAGAAACCCCGGGTTGGGATGCAGCACTGGGCCCTGGCAGAGAAGATCCCGCCTGACCGGGAGATGTAGCGGAGGCACGACTGACCACCTCCACATGGTGGGGAACCAGACCCGCTTCGGCCACCAGGGTGCAATCAGGATAAGGTCTCCATCCGACTGTGACAGCTTTTGAAGCACTCGTGGGATGAGTACCAGGGGAGGAAAGGCATATGCCAGGCTGAAGTCCCAATTCTGAGCGAGAGCGTCTACTCCTGAGGATCTCTGTTCTCTCGTGAGAGAAAAGAATCTCCGCACCTTTGCGTTCCTTTGACAAGCGAATAAATCTATCTCTGGTACTCCGAAATGACGTTTTACCAGAGCGAAAACTTCTTCGTTCAACTCCCATTCTCCCTGAAGAATGGGCTGTCTGCTGAGGAAGTCTGCTTGTATATTGAGGGATCCCTTTATGTGGACCGCAGAGATTGAGAGAATGTTTTTCTCTGCTTCTCCCAGGAAATCTTGGGTCAGTGCCCTTAGACTGACTGACCTTGTTCCCCCTTGACGGTTCAAATAGGATACTGCCACCCGGTTGTCCGAGAAAATTTGGACTTCCCTTCCTTGGATCAAGTCCCGGAAGACACTTAATGCCTTCCCGACTGCCAGAAGCTCCCTGAAGTTTGAGGAAGCTCTGCTCTGACTCTGATCCCAGGGACCCTGGGCGTAGCGGTCTCCTAAATGAGCCCCCCAACCCCAGGCACTTGCGTCTGTTGTAATGCCTATTGGGTCTAGCTGTGTCCACGTCCGACCTCCCGATAGGTTGACGGGATCGAGCCACCAAACTAGGGAGCCTCTTACCTCCTCTGACAGAGGAACTTTCTCCTCCAGGGTTTCTCTTCTCCCGCCCCAAGAGGAGAGAAGGAAGCCCTGGAGGACTCGTGAGTGGAGCTGAGCCCAGGGAACTGCCGGGATGCAAGAGGCCATCAGGCCCAACACCCTCATGATGTTTCTCAAAGATACCTCCGGGGCTTCGAGACACACTGTCACTGCGCCCCGAATTTTTTCGACCTTTTCTGGAGGAAGAAACACTTTCTGGGCTACTGAGTCCAACTGATACCCCAAGTATACCTTTGACTGTGAGGGATCCAGGGAGGATTTCTCCTGACTCACCATCCAACCTAGGGAATCCAGGGTCGACAAGACCAACTCTCGATCTCTCAGGAGCTGGTCTCTGGATGGACTGTAGATCAACAGATCGTCGAGGTATGGTATCAGAGCTACCCCCTGAAGGTGTAGAAAGGATACTACCTCTGCCAGGACTTTGGTAAAAATCCTTGGACTGGCCGCAAGGCCGAAGGGAAGTGCCCTGAACTGCCAATGCTGCACCCCCTGCTCTGTCCGTACTGCGAAACGCAAGTACTTCTGATGATCCGGGGCAATGGGTACATGCAGGTAAGCATCTTTGAGATCTAATGTGATCATGAAAACTCCCTTCTAGAGGTGTTTTCTGACCGTGTAGATGCTCTCCATTCTGAATCGCTTGTACAACAGGTAGTGGTTCAGTTTCCGTAGATTGATAATCAACCGAAACTTGCCCGATGGCTTCGGGACCACAAAAATGTGGGAATAAAAACCGAAAGCCCTCTGAGTCACTGGGACCGGGATAATCACTTCCTGTTCTGCGAGCATGCGAACGCTGTCTAGCAAGCCCCTTGCCTTCAGAGAATCTTTGGGAAGGTAAGTAACCAAAAAATTTTGAGGTGGGAGTGACCGAAATTCCAGCTTGTAACCTAGTTTTATTAGGTCTAAAATATAAGGGCTCTCTGAGATCTTCTCCCAATGGGGAAGGAAATACGAGAGCCTTGCGCCCACTTTTATGGCGTCATTTAGAATCCTTGCTGGACGGTCCGGACCCAGAAAAAAGGATTCCACCTTTTTCTTTGCCCTTTCCGATCCCCCATTTCTTCCTTTGTCCCCCTTTGCCCTTGAACTGGCCTTTTGCCGGGGGGCCACGAAAAAATTTCCTCCCTTTTTCCTTCTTGGGTTTGGAGGGAAATTTCTTACCTTTTTCTGTGGATCGGGAAAGGACCTGTTCCAGACCCGAACCAAAGAGTAGGGAGCCCTCAAAGGGAATACCACAGAGTCGGGACTTAGAGGTGAAGTCTCCGTCCCAAGTCTTAACCCAAAGGGCCCTCCTGGCTGAGTTCAGTAATGCCGCTGACTTAGCAGTCGTCCTTACTGTCTCTACTGCCGCGTCCGCCAAAAAGGCGATAGCTCTCCCCACCACTTCCAGGGATTCTACTACCTCCCTGGATTCCTTCTTACGTGTGAGATGGTCCATCAGCTTGTTGAGCCATGCGTCCGCGTTCCTGGCTACACAAGCTGAAGCTAATGCAGGGCTCATGGCCGATGCATTCGCTTCCCAAGCTCTACGCAACAGGATCTCAGATTTTTTATCCATCTGATCCTGAATGTTACCCGCGTCCTCAAAAGATAAGTCCGACCGTTTAGAAACCTGCGCCAAGGACGCATCTAAACGTGGGACTTTGAAAAATTTTTCTTCCTCCTCCTCCTTAAAAGGACATCTCCGTTTCCAAGTTTTAAGTCTGAGGAGTTTACGCTCAGGTTCCTTCCATTCCCTCAAGATAATATCTTTCAGGGACTGGTGAACTGGGAAGGATCTGGCCTGTGGCTTACCCAAACCTCTATAGACCTTATCCTGAGCTGACACTTGGGCGGAAGGTAACTGAATGTCCTCTGACGCATATACTGCCCTGAGGAGACCCTCCATATCCTCTGCTGAAAAGAGGTGTCCCCCAGATCTGGTCTCTACATGGCTATCCTGATCTGAGTCCTCCCCCTCCTGGGAACTCAGGTCAGAGCTGCAAACCTCCTCCTCTGAATAGTATGGGGCAGGTTCTTGAGACCCTCCTGTAAAGGTAGATCTATCTTCCTGTGAGGGAGAGCTTTCCCTTACTGATCTGGCATCCCCCTGACGCTGATCAAGTACGGCTTTAAAAGACTGAAGGGTAGCTAGCATCTCAACCTGAAGTGCCCTGCATTCCTTCGCAACTTCTGCTGTCTCTTTGCCTGCCAATTTGTAAATACATTTGTAACAAAAAGGCTTGCTGTGGTCCTGTGGGAGTTTAGAGCTACAAGACCCACAGCGTTTAGTTTTGGATGTGGCTTTCCCAGACCTACTGGCTCTCTCCTGAGCAGGGCATTCGGTCTCTGTAAGAAAGGGACACCCCATTAGCCACATCACATACACATACAGTGTGGGGGACAAGGACAATAGGGCCACCCCAAATGTCTGCCCCCCCTCGCTCCAGCCGAGTCACTCACCCCCTGTGGCGACCTCTGATGCCGCGAGCTCTGGTCCGCCTTCCATCCTCTGCCTCTACACCGGTAGATGGATCGACTGTGAAGGCTGTGGACCTTGGGCCCCCTCTTTCCAAACAGCCGCCTCGTGCTCTGACCGCCGCGCTCGCCGCCATTTTGTTGAAGCCCCGGCGCGCCGGATATGACGTCACACCGGCGCCCGGCGGCTTCCGGACATGCGCACTAGCGGCTACAGACGCCGCTCTGCGCCGCGGTCTATCCCTAAGGATGGCACGGCCCCCTAAGGGGAAGAAAACGTTCGGCCATTGGAGCCCAGCTTCCGGCCGACGTGGGGTGTATCAGCGGCCCCCCCCCAACCGTCCACCACTGTCAGGTATGAGGGGAGGAAAAGAGGGAAGGTTAGGTGGCCCCTGGGGTTATGGACAACTCACCTGTCCTAGTGCCCCAGCCTCTCCCATTCAGCTTTCTAGGGAGAGCAGAGGGAAAACCCCTTAATTCAATAGCATTTGAAAAATGCTTGAACAGAGAACCCCACAGGCACCACTGACTGCTCTGGGTTTGTTCATTAAGGGGGCGACCATGGTCCCAGACCTGAGGTCTTAGAAAAAATAACAAACGGTTTCGCAGCCATCAGCGTGTGGGAAACACAATCAATAACTGAGGGTCAGAGGGAGGGGTGGGGCTTTTTAAACTTTGTTAATTGTGTTTCCTGCCAGGTGTGACCAGTCATCCTCTCAGGTGTGCCGTCCTGGAAGATGACTAGAGAAATAAGTATAGCAGCACAGAAGTAACAGGTTGTAAACATGCTTTCGGCTTCAATAACTTGTTTCCACATTCACTAGCCACGTGGACCGGAAATATTCAGAAAACCCATGGGTTACACATTTTAAAAAAAGTGCACACAGAAATAGCTGAATTCAATGATGCAGAATGCAGGTGCTAAACAAACAGACATCAGAAATAGTTGTGTTGTATAAAGAAAATCTGTCACAAACCTAAACTCCCAAAGCTTCTGAAGGAACAGCCTCTTATCTCATTAGCAGCATACCAGTAAAGTCACGCACACTGAAGCTATAGAATTTATTTCACTGGTAAGGGCTAATGGGCTTAAAAAAAATATAAAAAGCTTATAAAAGCAAAATGCCCATGAACTCCTAAACTCTTGTGCAACATGAGCCACTATGTGCATTTTTTTTTTTTATGTCGCTTTTTTTGCCAGAGGTTCTTTTTTCTGCTCCTAGTGTGCATGAACATTAAGTTTAGACTATGAGACACAGAGAATCAGCTTCTCAAAAAAGGATTCAGGGATAGAGGTTTAGCTTCACAATAGCCTCTAAGGGTCCACGCACACTGGCTTAAAAAGCGCTGCTTCTACAAAAGTTTTGTCTGTAGAAGCAGCCCAATGTTATCCTATGTGTCCATGCACATTAGGAAGTTTAGAAGCAGGAAAGAAATTATAAAAAAGGCCCCTTTTCACACGACCATTCCGGTCAGGGCCACCTGTTAGGTTTTCAGGCGGGCCTGATTGGACGGTCTATGGACTGGAGGGTGTAAAACAGACTTGTGTCTGTTTACACTCGCCTACCCCTGATCTGATCTGGGCAGCTAAAAACAAATGGAAGGAGATCTGTTCTCCATGCAGGTGGATCAGATCGGAAGTAGTTGGGTGTAAACAGACAGCAGAGTTTGTTGCCACCCGTAGAGCAGAGACAAGCAGACACGAACCTGTGATCCACCCGCTCTGCTTAGCGGACAGATGCCCTGCTGATCAAAAAAGAGGGCCCACCCCATGTGAAAAAGGGGCTAAAATCTTCTCCATCATGAAAAAAATAAATAGTGTGTGTAACATTATATACACACACACATATATACAGTGGGGACGGAAAGTATTCAGACCCCCTTAAATTTTTCACTCTGTTATATTGCAGCCGTTTGCTAAAATCATTTAAGTTCATTTTTTTTCCTCATTAATGTACACACAGCACCCCATATTGACAGAAAAAAAACACAGAATTGTTGACATTTTTGCAGATTTATTAAAAAAGAAAAAATGAAATATCACATGGTCCTAAGTATTCAGACCCTTTGCTGTGACACTCATATTTAACTCGGGTGCGGTCAATTTCTTCTGATCATCCTTGGGATGGTTCTACACTTTCATTTGAGTCCAGCTGCGTTGGATTATACTGATTGGACTTGATTAGGAAAGCCACACACCTGTCTATATAAGACCTTACAGCTCACAGTGCATGTCAGAGCAAATGAGAATCATGAGGTCAAAAGGAACTGCCTGAAGAGCTCAGACAGAATTGTGGCAAGGCACAGATCTGGCCAAGGTTCCAAAAAAAAAAAAAAAATTCTGCTGCACTTGGCCTCCATAATCCTTAAATGGAAGACATTTGGGACGACCAAAACCCTTCCTAGAGCTGGCCATCCGGCCAAACTGAGCTATCGGGGGAGAAGAGCCTTGGTGAGAGAGGTAAAGAAGAACCCAAAAGATGACTGTGGCTGCACTCCAGAGATGCAGTCGGGAGATGGGAGAAAATTGTAGAAAGATTGCAGCCCTCCACCAGTCAGGGTTTTATGGCAGAGTGGCCCGACGGAAGCCTCTCCTCAGTGCAAGACACATGAAAGCCTGCATGGAGTTTGCTAAAAAAAAAAAAAAACACACCTAAAGGACTCCAAGATGGTGAGAAATAAGATTCTTTGGTCTGAGGAGATCAAGATAGAACTTTTTGGCCTCAATTCTAAGCGGTATGTGTGGAGAAAACCAGGCATTGCTCATCACCTGTCCAATACAGTCCCAACAGTGAAGCATGGTGGTGGCAGCATCATGCTGTGGGGGTGTTTTTCAGTTGCAATCGAGGGAAAGATGAATGTGGCCAAGTACAGGGATATCCTGGATGAAAGCCTTCTCCAGAGTGCTCAGGACCTCAGACTGGGTGGAAGGTTTACCTTTCAACAAGACAATGACCCCAAGCACACAGCTAAAATAACGAAGGAGTGGCTTCACAACAATTCCATGACTGTTCTTGAATGGCCCAGCCAGAGCCCTGACTTAAACCCAATTGAGCATCTCTGGAGAGACCTAAAAATGGCTGTCCACCAACGCTTACCATCCAACCTGACAGAACTGGATAGGATCTGCAAGGAGGAATGGCAGAGGATCCTCAAATCCAGGTGTGAAAAACTTGTTGCATCTTTCCCAAAAAGACTCATGGCTGTATTAGATCGAAAGGGTGCTTCTACTAAATACTGAGCAAAGGGTCTGAATACTTAGGACCATGTGATATTTTATTTTTTATTTTTAATTTATAAATCTGCAAAAAATTGCAACAATTCTGTGTTTTTCTATCAATATGGGGTGCTGTGTGTACATTGAGGAAAAAAAAAATAAATAAAAATGAACTTAAAGTGGTGTTGCCACAAAAAAAAAAAAAAAAAAATATTTTTTTACCTCTAAGTCTGCCCCCTTCAGTGCCTGGGCACTGACATCACTTGAATTTTGAATTTTTTTTTTTGTGGGCACTCCTCTTTAAATGATTTTAGCAAAATGGCTGCAATATAACAAAAACATGTAAGGGGGTCTGAATACTTTCCATCCCCACTGTTTACACAGTATCTCACAAAAGTGAGTACACCCCTCACATTTTTGTAAATATTTTATTATATATTTTCATGTGACAACAATGAAGTAATTACATTTTGCTACAATATAAAAGTAGTGAGTGTACAGCTTTTATAACAGTGTAAATTTGCTGTCCCCTCAAAATAACTCACAGCGCACAGTCACTAATGTCTAAACCACTGGCAACAAAAGTGAATACACCCCTAAGTGAAAATGTCCAAATTGGGCCAAAAGTGTCAATATTTTATGTGGCCACCATTATTTTCCAGCAGTGCCTTAACCCTTTTGGGCACGGAGTTCACCAGAGCTTCACAGGTTGCCACTGGAGTCCTCTTCCACTCCTCCATGACGACATCACGGAGCTGGTGGATTTTAGAGACCTTGCGCTCCTCCACCTTCCGTTTGAGGATGCCCCACAGATGCTCAATAGGGTTTAGGTCTGGAGACATGCTTGGCCAGTCCATCACCTTTACTCTCAGCTTCTTTAGCAAGGCAGTGGTTGTCTTGGAGGTGTGTTTGGGGTCGTTAGGTTGGATACTGCTCTGCCGCCCAGTCTCCGAAAGGGGGGGGGGGGGGATCATGCTCTGCTTCAGTATGTCACAGTACATGTTGGTATTCATAGTTCCCCCAATGAACTGTAGCTCCCCAGTGCTGGCAGCACTCATGCAGCCCCAGACCATGACACTCGACACTCCCACCACGCTTGACTGTAGGCAAGACACACTTGTCTTTGTACTCCTCACCTGGTTGCTGCCACACACGCTTGACACCATCCGAGCCAAATAAGTTTATCTTGGTCTCATCAGACCACAGGACATGGTTTCAGTAATCCATGTCCTTAGTCTGCTTGTCTTCAGTAAACTATTTGCAGGCTTTCTTGTGCATCATCTTTAGAAGAGGCTTCCTTCTGAGATGACAGCCATGCAGACTAATTTGATGCAGTGTGCGGTGTATGGTCTGAGCACTGACAGGTTGACCCCCCCCCCCCCCCCCCATCACTTCAACCTCTGCAGCAATGCTGGCAGCACTCATACGACGCTGAGTATGTGCACTGATCTTCTTTGTTCAACCATGGCGAGGCCTGTTCTGAGTGGAACCTGTCCTGTTAAACCACCGTATGGTCTTGGCCACGTGCTGCAGCTCAGTTTCAGGTTCCTGCCAATCTTCTTATAGCCTAGGGCATCTTTTTGTAGTGCAACAATTCTTTTTCAGATCCTCAGAGAGTTCTTTGCCATGAAGTGCCATGTTGAACTTCCAGTGACCAATGAGAGAGTGAGAGCGATAACAGCAAATTTAACACACCTTCTCCCCATTCACACCTAAGACCGTGTAACACTAACGAGTCACATGACACCGGGTAGAGAAAATGGCTAATTGGGCCCAATTTGGAAATTTTCAGGGACTTTCACATTTCATTGAAACCAGTGCATTTAGATTTTAGTAAAGCTTACGCAGTTATAGATGAAATACAGGTTTAAAGCTACACACGATAATTATGATCTCTGCCCTGCTATGGGAATGTCTCACTTCAAAACAGACAGATGGGAGGTATGCAGTGCTTTTACCCCAAATAGTGAGGCAACCAGTTAATATGCATCATCCAATGTTAGCTAAACCTCTTATTTGCTGGGAGAGAAAAAAAAAAAAAAAAAAAAGAAGGACTACTCACCTGTGACAAACAAATCATCACTGAGTTTACTAGCACAGCCGCAGCGCACATAGTCTGTGTGCTCTTGGTAGGAAGAGATTTCAGTGCCATTGGGAATATCCCAGATCTTGGATGAATAGTCATCAGAGCCGGATACAATCCGATACTTGTCTGACATGAAATCCACAACATGCACAGCTCTATACAAGAAATAAATATATATTAAAAAAATTTCCAGTGATCAAGGGTACACATACTAAATATTTGGGGGTGGGGGAATAATCACAGATCTGCAGAATATAAAACTAGTACTTACTGATAAGTGCTTTCTGCAGCCACCCTGTGGCACACAGCTAAGAGAAGGGATTTTCAAGTAAGCTTATATTGGATTGTCAAAACTAACCATCGCTTTTTTTTTTTTACAATGCTTGCGTTATAAAATGAAAGTATGCTGTGATCATAGAACATTCATTCTAATAGGATGGTGTGTCCCTTATATGTATGGTCCATTACATGACGATGTGCAGTAAATAAGTAGAGTTTCCATTGACTTTACAATGACATTAAACATTACATGCCGCATGTAATAGATAACCCCCCCCCCCCACATTTATCTCCACTGCCCAAACAGGTGCACTTTGGTAAGTTAACAAAAGAGTATAGTCAGCCCTATTGAAAAGTTCGAGGTTTTCAGAAATCAGATTACCCAGCAATTCGTTTGGACAATACCAGATATAAAAATCGGTATCCACACTAAAACACGTCAGGATACACATCAAGCAGGGTCTAAACTCACAGCTACTATTATTCAAAACAGAATAAGCTATTTTATGAATGGAGACTCTAAGAGAACACTTACTTGCTGTGTCCAGAGTACTGTCTGAGAGCGGCCTTGCCATTGATATCGAAAAGCTGAACAACGCTGTTTTCGCAGCCAGCAGCAAGTAATCTCCCATCTCCTCTGTAGGTCCCACAATAAGCCGTGTCTTTGAAGCGGGAGAAGGTTTTTATAGGTTCTTGAGAATACTGCCCGTAAATATGGATCTAAAGAGAGAAAAAAAAAATAAAAAAAAAATAAACGGTTTCTGTCCAGCTGTTCCAATGACTTCAATACCTCCATTCTTACCATGGTATGCAGATCAGGAGTTCCAACATTACTCAAATTTATAAAATTCATGCTTGCTCCAGATCAGCAACTTTTTTTTTTTTTTTGAGGTTAACAAAAGTCACCTCAATTTCTCTTAGTACATCACACCATTAAGCCATGAATACTATGACCCATACTATACACCACTACAGCCCAGGAAGAATTTACCCCCTTCCTGACTAGGACATTTTTTGCAATACGCCACTTTTATTTTTTGCACTATAAACAAAAGAGCGACAATTTTGAGGAAAAAAAAATAAAATAAAAAAAAAACACACACACACACACACACACACACACACACACACACAACCCTATCATGCTAAAAAGCAAAACACATTTTCCTTCCTTCCTTTATCCCCCTTTAGTGGTCAGTATACAAATAATCACAGTATTCTGCTTTGCAGCCTGAAATTAAGACAGACAGTTTTTGTTTTATCCAGCTGTATTTACTCCAAGGGAAAGATGACACCAACACATATGGCAAATAAAAAAAAAATAATTTCAAAAACAGAATCCCTGAGTTGGAAAAAAGATCACCCTCTTGTGTCGGTATTTTGGTGAACCACCTTTTGCTTTAATTACAGCCTTTAGTCATCTGTTGGGATATGTCTCTACTAACTTTGCACATCTATTGTAGACTTTGCAATATTTGCCCACTCTTCTTTGATGGTTACCGTTTGTGGACTGCAGTCTTCAAGCCATTCCACAAATTTTCAATGGGGTTTAAATCGGTGCTCTGACAAGGCCTTTCAAGAACATTCACCTTTTTCTCCTTCAACCACTGTGTGGTAATTTTTTTGTGCTTTGGGTCATTGTTATGTTGGAAGTTAAACCTTCTTCCCATTCATAACTTTCTGGCAGAGGGCAGCAGATTTTCCTCAAGAAGTTAACGGTATATTGCCCCATCCACGTTTCCTTCTATCCTGACAAGTGCACCAGTCCCTGCTGCAGAGAAACACCCCCATGCTTTACTGTAGGAATGGTGTTATTTGGATGGATAGCTGTATTGGATTTCCGCCAGACATATCGTTTTGGTGTTGAGGCCAAATGATTACATTTTAGTCTCATGTGACCATAACACCTTTTTCTATGTGGCATCAGAATATTCAAGGTGAGTTTTGGCAAAGCTCAACCCTGACTGCATGTGGCCTTTCTCGAGTAGCAGCTTTTCCTTGCAACCCTCCCATACAAGCCACATTTGTGGAGAATTTGCGATATTGTCACATGCACACAATGACCACTCTTTGTCATAAATTTTCTGCAACTGCTTCAGAGTTGCTGTAGGCCTCTTGGTAGCCTCTCTGACCAGTTTCCTCCTGGCTCTTTCATCCAGTATGGAGCGATGTCCTGATCAAGGGAGTGTCTGTGTTGTACCAAATACCTTCCACTTCTTATTAAT
This sequence comes from Lithobates sylvaticus, assembly GCA_028564925.1. Lineage (NCBI taxonomy): Eukaryota > Metazoa > Chordata > Amphibia > Anura > Ranidae > Lithobates > Lithobates sylvaticus. Next base: position 121,207,455 of record CM053026.1, read on the forward strand.
AGACTTAAAAAGAAGAAGGGAAGGACAGAGAGGCACCAGGCAGGCATAGTGTGACACAGAGTTTATAAAAAAAAAAAAAAAAAAAAAAAAAGTGTTTTATAAACAATAGCATTCACATGATGGAAGGGGAGACAGACTATGGCTGGGAATGACTAGTCCAGGGCAACCCAAGTATGCTACGGTAATTGGGAAAAACCTCAGCAAATCTCAGGTAGGAAGTCTTTCCGAGGTTTGCCAGGGTCAGCCAAAGTGTCCTTGGGCCTTTTCGGCCATCTCAGAGGCTCTCCTGAGCCCCCGCCTCTGGCTGCATGCGGTATTGCATCCCATTGAACTTCAATGGGAAACCTCGCTTTGATATGCGAGTACTTTGGATTACGAGCATACTCCTGGAACGGATTATGCTTGTAATCCGAGGTTCCACTGTATTGCTTAATTTATTAAAACACAGATAACCATAAAAAAGCATGCTTACATTAGTGTGTGCCTGTATCCCGGCACTGGGAGGTATTGCATGTTGGTCGAATTGATGTCGCGATGTGCCCTGCTCACGCTGGGAATCATTTGGAGGGCACATTGCGGCGTCCATTTGACCAACACACAATATCTCCCAGGGCCGGGATACAGGCACACACTAATGTAAGCAGGCATTTTTATGATTATCCGCGTTTTAATAAATTAAGCAATATTACGCTATTGGATCCTTATTGTTTTTTCTCATCTCATGTACCCGCTTTTTAGCTAGAGGTTATGGCTGTCTGGTGAGCAGGTCTTTTTACACCAGCACGTTGGGTGCCTGTGGATTAGAGCTGCACGATTCTGGACAAAATGAGAATCACGAGAATAAAAAGATCACGAGTCTCTCACGATTCTCGCAACGTAAAATCTTTCACATTATACAAAAAAAAAAAAAAAAGGCTAACTTCACTGGTTAGTTTTTTCTTTTTATTTATTAAAGTAATTAAAAAAAAATATGCATTTGAAAGACTGCCGCCAATACAGTGTGACCAAAATATTGCAACAACCACCATTTTATTCTCTAGGGTGTTTAAAAACACATACACACATTTGGGGGTTCCAAGTAATTTTCTAGCAAAAAATTTTTTTTTATCTTGAAACCAACAAAAGTCAGAAAAAGGTTTAGCCCCCTCTCACACTTGTGCGACTTCAAAGTCGCAGGATTTTTAAGGAATGCCTGTGTAAGTGGCATCAAAATCGGTCCAAAGTAGTGCAGGAACGACTTGAAGTCGTACTAATATGAATGGCTGTCATTGGAAATCATGGGGAACGACTTGTTATGCTACTTTGCAGTCCCAAATCGTGGGACAAGTCGTATAATTGTGAAAGGGGCCTTAGTGTTTAAGTGGTTAAAATTTTCACTTACAAACAGTCTATTCTATTGACAAATTGTTACAATGTTTATACTTAAGTTCAACTGATAAAAAAATGGTTTTGATTCTTGGCAGACTGCCCAGTTTTTCTCTTCCTTTCTTTTGAGGGCTGTGGCTTCAGAAGAGCAGAGAATTATTTGCATAGAAAGAATTGTGAAACACTTTAGTCAAGATCGCGATAACGATTCTTGACGATTAATTGTGCAGCTCTACTGTGGATGTTTATAAGTGGTGGAGGATATTGATTGAACCAATCACATTTCATTTTGGAATATTCACTGAAGAATATGGACAGTGATTCACTAATACATACACACTTTTTTATTTACGATAGCATTTGTTCACAAACCAATTAATTTCGTTTTTTTATTTAAATAGCAGCATAGTGCCCCCTATCATTAATATATACTCATTGCACAGTATGAATCTACAGCACTTGGGGAGCAGCTTAATCAGCACATTAATTAAGTATTGGCGCAAGGTTTTCACTATTCAATGTTTATTGGTATAGTGGAAAAGGGTTAGCACCGTTGCAGTTTTGGGATTTTTGTCCCTGCTGCTGTGATCCACCCCTGCATCCTATCTGAATGACAGACATGCTATTGACAATAAGGCGGGAGGCAAATCACACCATTAGAAAATTGTCACTGTCTAATTTGATGATTTTAATTATATTTGCTCATTAGTGGTGAATAACTTACCCTTGTGGATGATGTGACGGCATAATTTATAGGTTGGGTAGGTGAAAAGTCTACTTTTGTTACTGCACCAAATTCTTTGATCTGAACAGGAGTCTAAGAAAAAAATATTAAAGAAAATACGAACATGATTTTCAACCGGACAAAATAATTTGTATTTGATTAGACCAAACATCCAGATGTCTTTATATAATGTGTTACATACAATATGTGTAAAGTTTATGTCAGATAGATTCTTCCCTGATGGGAAAGAAGACATCAATGACTACACTGCAAGAAATGTCCTCATACAAATAACAAAGCTGGAGAAAGAGTGCAGCACTCCCATAAGAGCATCACAAGCGACTTAACTGATGAGAGATTCTCATAGGGCAGTGATGGCGAACCTTGGCACCCCAGATGTTTTGGAACTACATTTGCCATGATGCTCAACTACACTGCAGAGTGCATGAGCATCATGGGAAATGTAGTTCCAAAACATCTGGGGTGCCAAGGCTCGCCATCACTGTCATAGGGAATATAAAGTGCCTTTTATCAAAATAAAATAAAAATCTATATTTTAAGCCGGCACATTTAAAATGACATGCAAACATTTTATATTTAAAATTAGAGCCAGCAGGTGGAGCTCCATGCTCTGGTTCACACCTTCCAGTTTCTTAGTTGGGGGGGGAACAAAAACAAACAACTTACTCTTAAAAGTAAAATCTAAAAATATATATTACCTTATAGCGTCTCCAGTACACAGTGTCTTGTGTTATCTTTTCCCCAAGCTTAGGGTACGATAGAACGGCAACAGGTTTGTATCCCGACATTTCCTTTTCTTCACAATATTATCATATAAGCACTGCAGGTTCTTCAGGAGCAGAAGCCTGGTTTAAACTAGGATTAAAAAATATGAATACAATTTTAGAAACAGAACAAAAACCACAGAGAAAGGGACACAGGAGTACAAAACCAGAACACAATACCACTCCAAGATTGTAAAGCTGACCATACAATAAAATTAACGTATGTTTTTTTTTTTTTTACATATAACCAGCATAAGAATTAAATGCCTATCCAACACCACAAGACTGCCAAAAGGAGGACTAAACAGACTGATGACCTCATTAGTGGACTGCAGAATGCCAACTGCAGGACCTAAAATCAGGAAGTAAAGGCCTCTGTCCCTTAACATATACATGGCGTTTTATAGAACGGTACTTTACTTAATTGACCCTATGGACTTTATTAATCCAGTTTTATGTAGACAGCTATGACCTTTCCAGAGCTGTTTGTTACTATCACTGCTTTCATTACCTTTTTTCTCCCACAATATTGTTTTAAACAATTGTATTGTTCACACTGAAACTTAATAAAAATTGTCAATTATTAAAAAAAAATGTAAATTAAAAAAAAAAAAAAACATATACATGGGTTGTCCTATTTTCTTTCAAAAAGCCTTCAAAATGTCATACAGATCTGTAAACATTAAATCTAGTGGTCATCGGTGGAAGCGTCATCAGTCTCCTCCTCAAAATGTGACATTTCATTCTGGAATTTGTCCTGTTTATAGCCACACAATTCTACAATTGTTTTTCCCAAGCACGGAAACCGTTTATTTTGTTAAATCCCATGAGGGAGGGTTCCCTTGACTTCCAGTCCTGTAGATTGAACAGACAGTGAAAGGAATCTTTTCATGTGAAGGACTGTCACAGGAACTGGTCCTACCTTAAAAAGGCATTGTACAATTTCAATTGTTATTTTAACAATGTATTTGTGTAGTTAGATTCCCTGGGCTGTCCGTATGCCTCACTTTGTAATGATGGGCTCACATGTTCCAGCTGCAGTTTGTAGTGTCGTGGCTGATTGACACCCCCCCCCCATGTTTATGTATTCATTCACCTAGCTTGTCCCTACAGATGGGCAACACCTTGCTCTGGGTCTGTGTTGCCTGGCCTCTGTGTTGTATCACAAATGTGGGAGTGTTAATGTGATGAAAACACATGGAGGTTGATTTACTAAAGGCAAATATACTGGGTGCTGCAAGTGCAGTTGCTCTAGATCTGAGGAGAAGCTCTGTGGATTTCTATCATCCAATCGTGTGCGAGCAAAAAATCTTTTTTTATTTTCCTTGCATGCGATTGGGTATTCTTTGCAAAGTAAAGCTTTGCCTCATTTACTAAGCTCTGCATCATATTTGCCTTTAGTAAATCAACCCTGTGGTGATCTGTTAATTCCTGCCTGTCTCATCTGTACCAGATCTAACTACTGTCCTGCTCTCACCTACACCAGCACTAGCCTAAAAGATCCATGGATTTTGGGACGTGTAGTTTATTCACAGGAAGTGGACTTCCTGTGCAGAGAGAGGACTTCAGCCCGCTCTCTGATGAAAATAATTTTAAAGGATCTTCTACTGATGGCTTGGTGCCAGATACCACAGCATACCTTCAGAGGTCTAATGGTGTCCATGGCACAACTGGTCACAGCTGTTTTGGAAAAGTGGGATCTACTCAATATTAGGCGGGTGGTCATAATGTTACGGCTGATCAGGGTATAAGAGGGCTGCCATTGCTGTCTTGCTGTTGAAGTCACCAAAAGTGAACGCTGTATAGAGATCAGACGTTGGTACAGCCTGGTGGTGGTTCACCCCATAACTCAGCGGAGATGTGCGCTGTGTAATAATGCGGCATGTACTCCTCTTTCACTCAATGAAATGTTGAAGGGGGGGGGGGGGTGTGTTATAACCTCTCCCGGTTAGGGAGATTTCCCCTTTACTTCCTGCCCTGTGGGCTCAACAGGAAGTGGAAAGTTATCTTCCCAATGTGGGGGATATTCTCATTAGATAGCTGTCAGAGGGACAATTGTCCCAATTGGAAGATTTCCCCTCCATTTCTGTGCTGGTGACAACTTAGAATGTTGGGAGTCACCTCCACTTTCATTCCTGGTCACCAGAACAAGTAAAGAAACTGGATCTCCCTAATAGGGACACAAACAGCAATGCAGACCTAACACCCTAATGTAGAGATGAGCCGTGCCTCTGGTTATACTGTACTCCTCCTCCTATGGATGGGAACATGCCACCAGCCCACCCCTCCAGTGCCCTCTTACCGCTCTCCCACTGCCTTCCCGTCCACTGTCTTCCTCTCACCACCGGGCAGTCACGCCGCCGGAATCGGCACTGCGGGCCGCCATCTTGCTTACTGACGCATTTCCGGAAAGGTCGCATCCATTTGACGTCATGAAACAGCGGGCACAGCGTTCAAGAATTATATCGAGGTTAAGCCTGGTCACCAGTCCTGCCAGTACCGGTGTTTTAGATCACCGGAAATTCTTCGTTTTACAAATATCAGAAAGCCGGTTCCCCTCGGATCCCGCAAGTCGCACCGGATGTGACGTCAGACAATAACATAACAATAGGAATCCGCAGAGGTGAGTGACAGCAGCGAATAGCCGGCCGGTGTTTAGGGTGTAGAATGATCCGCGAGGGGGATGTATAGGTATTGGTGATGACATGTTAGTGTAAGAATGAATGGTGTCATTGTGCCCCCTCCCAACCAGTACATGTACCCCAGCCCAGACCCCCTCCCAACCAGTACATGTACCCCAGCCCAGACCCCCTCCCAACCAGTACATGTACCCCAGCCCAGACCCCCTCCCAACCAGTACATGTACCCCAGCACAGACCCCCTCCCAAACAGTACTTGTACCCCAGCCCAGACCCCCTCCCAAACAGTACATGTACCCCAGCCCAGACCCCCTCCCAAACAGTACTTGTACCCCAGCCCAGACCCCCTCCCAACCAGTACTTGTACCCCAGCCCAGACCCCCTCCCAACCAGTACTTGTACCCCAGCACAGACCCCCTCCCAACCAGTACTTGTACCCCAGCCCAGACCCCCTCCCAACCAGTACTTGTACCCCAGCCCAGACCCCCTCCCAACCAGTACATGTACCCCAGCCCAGACCCCCTCCCAACCAGTACTTGTACCCCAGCCCAGACCCCCTCCCAACCAGTACTTGTACCCCAGCCCAGACCCCCTCCCAACCAGTACATGTACCCCAGCCCAGACCCCCTCCCAACCAGTACATGTACCCCAGCCCAGACCCCCTCCCAACCAGTACATGTACCCCAGCCCAGACCCCCCTCCCAACCAGTGTGTACCCAGGTTAAGGGTTCAGGCACACTGCTGCTCCTAAACTGAAGTTTTTGGGGCTTTGGGCATTCTTTGCCTAAGCCCCTGCTCTCCCCTTAATAAAAACTAAAAGGCATTTAGAGGAGTTTAGGAGCAGCAGCATTTAAAGGCAGTCAAAGTTCCTTTTCCTGTATGCAGAAGAAAATCGCATTCACATAGGCTAAGGGGTTAGCAATTCTGCCTAGCAGCACTAGGGTCATTGGTTCGAATCCCAACCACGACATTACCTGCCTGGAGTTTGTATGTTCCCCCTGTGCCTTTCCTCTCACACTCCAAAGACTTGCTGGGAAGTTAATTGTCTAAATTGGCCCTAGTCCCTAGGCCCATGTGTAAGCAGGAATGTGAGTTACGGACCTTAGGTTGTAAGCTCCTTGAGGGCAGACTGATGTGAATGTATAATATTCTTGTAAAGTGCTGCGTAAATTGACGGCGCTATATAAGTATCTGTAAAATTAATAATAATAATATTAATTTAGGAGAGGAGCCTTTGGGCATAAAAAACGCCAAACGCACCTAAGCGCATTTAAAGCTTGAGTGTTTATGAATTTCAATGGCCAGAACAAGTTATAATTCTGGCCAATTAAAAAAACGCCTAAACGTGTTCGAAAAACTGCAGCTTAGGTGCAATTTTAATTCTGATTTCTCCTATCAGGAAAAACATGGTTTACAATAAACCAGTGTGCATAAGTGTTGAGCAGTCAATGAATGAAAGAACAGTTATATGACACATCTAGAGCCAGATCTACTGTAGAATTAAGTGTCACAAAACCCACATCATAAAAAAAACTATCAATAAATTCTGTATTACATGCTGTTTCACACGCACTCAGTCACTAAGAGATTTGTTTTCTGTATTCTGCAAAAAACCTGGTTTATCCTGCTGTTCTCTTTCCCCACCGTCTGCCAATGTCCCCAATTCAGCTAAGGATTTTGTAGCTGTGGTGGCAACTCTGCACATGCTCAGTTTTCAGTGAGTTTCTATGCTGAGCATTTCCTCCCTATCACATCTGAGCAACCCATGTGATTATAGAGTCACACATGTAGGTGTCTACACAGTGGTAAATGACAGCCCACTGCCTCCCTCCTCCTCCATGCCCACTAACCAGCTAAACACATTGGGGGCAGGATATTACATGGAGATTAATGGAAGCTTCACCTCCCTCTTATTCCAAGGCACAGACTGGAGGGGCGTGACACAGCCTGTGAGTTGCAGAAATCCACCCACACCATGTTATTTCCACAAAATAATAAATATTTGATTTCAAATATATATTTGTATGACAATTTAAAACAGTTTATTGATAATATTTATTTATTGTTACTCTGTATCCCAAAGGATGTTTTTTGAACATGTGATCCCTGCAGACAGGCTGGGAAAGATCTGGGTCACGTGACAGCTATATATCGATTAGGAAAAAGGTATTTAGAGGTTTTTTTTTTTTTTTTGTTTTTTTAACTGCTTCCCGACCGCCTCCTGCACATATACGTCGGCAGACTGGCACGGCTAGGCAAAAGCACGCTCGCGACCCGGTCGGGAGCTTCGTGACCACGGCCGTGGGACCAGCGGACCCGATCGCTGCTGGTGTCCCGCGATCGGGTCACAGAGCTAAAGAACGGAGAGAGGTCTGTGTAAACAAACCTCTCCCCGCGCTTCCTACACTGCCTGTCACTAATCGGCTGTTCCCTGTCATCGGGAAAGCCGATCAGTGATGTCAGACGTCAGCCACGCCCCCTAATGTAAAAAAAAACACACACGTAACAGACCATAACCCCTCCTCCCCCCTAGTGGTTAACTCTTTCACTGCCAGTGTCATTTATACAGGAATCAATGTATTTAAATAGCATTTATTGCTGTATAAATGACAATGGTCCCAAAAATGTGTCAAAAATGTCCTATGTGTCCGCCATAATGTCGCAGTCACAATAAAAATCGCTGATCGCCGCCATTACTAGTAAAAACAAAATATTAATAAAAATGCTATAAAACTATCCCCCATTTTGTAAACGCTATAACTTTTGCGCAAACCAATCAATAATCGCTAATTGCGATTATTTTTTTTACCAAAAATATGTAGAAGAATACGTATCGGCCTAAACTGAGGAAAAAAAATGTTTTTTTATATATTTTTTGGTGATATTTATTATAGCAAAAAGTAAAAAATATTGCATTTTTTTCAAAATTGTCGCTCTATTTTTGTTTATAGCGCAAAAAATAAAAACCGCAGGGGCGATCAAATACCTCCAAAAGAAAGCTCCATTTGTGGGAAAAAAAAGGACGCCAATTTTGTTTGGAAGCCACGTCGCACGACTGCGCAATTGTCAGTTAAAGCGACGCAGTGCAGAATCGCAAAAAGGGGCCTGGTCCTTTGGCTGCAAATTGGTCCGGGGGTGAAGTGGTTAAATAACTACAGTGCCGTGATCCATATACAGAAAGAGAAGGGACAATGTAAATTAAACAGTGTGTTCTTAGCATCACTTTAAGGTGGTAGGCAGGATTTAGGACAGTTGTCTATCCAGGATGCTCTCCCACACCCTTCTTTAATATCTAAGCTAGCAATCTGAGTAGGCCGCAAATTCAGTAAAACAAAACTTAAGTATTTACAGAAAAGAAAGACTGTCAACACAGTGCTAAACAAACCATACTGGGCTGCTACTTAAAACTGTTTATGAAAAGTATTGCATTTTCCCTTTGCAAAGAAATCCTAAAAACTTGATTAAGCAGGAGACAAAATTCTTAGAGTCAGCAAGTCTGGAAACAGAAGAGTGCTTGCAGTTGCCAATAAACCTCTTGACTTATTGGCTCTAAATGTTTTCATCACTAGGTTTATTAAATCACTTTTTTTCCAAGACATTTGAACTATAAACTTACCACAGCAGCAAATATATACTTTTGGTCTTTTTCTTGAAGAAACAGCAACACGTCAGTTAAAAGTAGAGCTTGGATATCTAAAATATAAAAAAAAAATAGGTTTACATTTTTGAAACTTTTCCTCTGAATAAATATTTGTTGAGAGTCTGAATCAAGACGTATGAAGCCAAGCATTGACTTGTAATTTTTCTGTTCCAGAATGAAACTCTCCCAGCAAAAACAGCACAGCCGTGTACAATGCAAGTTAAGAACTCACAGCCAACATGGTGTCTGCGGTACATAATCCAGCGTAACCAGTTTCTTTCAGGCCTGCATTGGCTACAAACGTTTCAGTCCAGAGCACAAAGACTGAAAGACATTAAGCGCCCAACAATATGCCATTATGTGAATTTTCGGCACGTAAACAGGAGTTTGGTAGTTAAGTTTGCCAAATGTTTTATGATACCCCCTACTAGCCCTCCCACATTTTGGAATGAACAGAAACAGCCCTATTCTCTCAATGTATACACGCTTGGCTGAACTTTACATAAAGCCACACAAGTAGTAATATGGAGACTTCTGGGTCTTTTGGTTTTATTTCATCATTGAAAAAAAAAGGCAAGGACTCTCTCGTGAGAGGTTGACTATGTACAACAAACTGGCAATTATTTTACAAGCTGACATTAACAATTCTTGTGCTTTTGACTTTGAAATGGAAGAAATAGAACTGGCAGTAGAATGAACTACTATGAGTTCTATGTCGTAGGAATTGAACTACTTGCTGCCAGGACTCTTGGATAATTGGGCAAGGCCATTTTAGGTGAAAGAAGGACCCAGTGGGGGTTATTTACTAAAGAAAAATCCACTTTGCACTGCAAGTGCACTTGGAAGTAAAGTCGCTGTAGATCCGAGGGGGACATGCAAGGAAAATAAAAAACAGCATTTTAGCTTGCACATGATTGGATGATAAAATCAGCAAAGCTTCCACTCATTTCAGATCTACCTCTTAGATTTAGAGAGACTGCACTTCCAAATGCACTTGCAGTGCAAAGTGGATTTGCCTTTCATAAATAACCCCCAGTGTGTTATTGCACTTTGGACAACATATTAATGATTTTAAGGTTAGGTATGCTTTATGTAAAATACACAACTGAGTTGGGTTTATATGAAAATACGAGTGAGATCAGTTTCTGCAATTCCAGCCCCCTCATCCTACTTTGTCATATCAAAAGGTCCACTTCTCTTTCCCAACTGGGCTTTTTACAATAAGAAGGCTTAGCAGCTCAACAGTGTCCTGTAGAAGAAAGAAATAAGCCTTTTTTAAGGAGGGAGGAACTTAGCATATATTTAGGAGGAGGTTTTGGTGAAGGGAGTCTTGTGTGTTTGGGAATTGCGCCTTAGCATGATGTAGCTGAGGAAACTGAAAGAACATTAGGAAGGTTAAATTCCTTTATACAAGTGGAGGATACTTTGTGAGAATTTATCATTTTATCATTTGGGTTTGCAGAAAAGTACAATAGCTGGATTTAATCCCCATGCGTTTGGACAAAAATGACAATGATAACTGTTTGTAGACTAACTTGTGTCCTAAAAATGTAGGCTAAAACCAGAATAGGAAGCTATGTATTGGTACAGGCCTTGTATTCATGCAATATTATATATCCAAAGACATGCTGGTAGGTTAATTGGCTCCTGTCTAAATTGGCCCTAATATGTGTATGTATGAATGTGAGTTAGGGACCTTAGATTGTAAGCTCCTTGAGGGCAGAGACTGATGTAAATGTACAATGTATATGTGTAAAGTGCTACATAAATTGGTGGTGTTATAGAAGTACCTGTAATAAATAAATATTACATATTAAGGGTGGGGGACATCAGGACAGACTGAGGATATGGTAGATAGGCTACACAATCTAAACCAATTTACCTGTAGGTATATAAGGGAATTCTAGAATTTTTATAATACTTTTTTAGGGATAATCATTTAATTAGTTGATGCAGCCTGTAACATTAAGGGGTAAATTGAATCAGACTTTAAAGTGAAACGGAACTCATAATCATATTACAGAGAACATCAAAATGGTGATTGTAATCGTAATCTGAAAACTATGCCTTTGATCTCAAATTGCTCCCCCAAAAAATATGTGGTGCACTTCTTGGTATGGGAGGGTGCTTACAACCTCACAGCTGTATATCCATAGTGTGAGTTCTACGGCACTACTGCCTCTGACCGTCTCAGGAGATTAGAAATTAGATTTGGTTATGTCACTACTATACTGCTCACTTCTTGCTGAGGAAGAAAAGCCCTGCCTCTATCAAGTTGGCTGCCTCCACAGAGAGACACAGTGTGGAATAAGGCATGGTAAAATGGTAATAGGGAAAATATGGGGGTCACCACTAGTTACTAGTCCTTTGCCTTCTGCCTACCATTTTTAGGGCACAGATTTCAGTGTTCAGTTCCTCTTCAATAATTTGTGTTAGGCCCCTTTCAAAACTGACAGGTCCACCTGTCAGTTTTGATGGTGGACCTGAACGGGTGCTCCATGCTAGTCTATGGAGCGACAGTTGTCAGCGGAGACATGTCCACTGACATCCGACCCGGTCCGATCCGCCAAAAGCAGACGGATGGCTCTACGTCTGGATCCGTCGCTGGCGGATTGGATCGGGTGAGATCTGATGAAAACGGACACGCTGTCCATTTTCATCCGATCTCTCCATAGAGACCAGCGACGCTCGACTAGCCCATCCCCGCTCAGTGAGCAGAGAGGGACTTGTCATCTGCCGGCTCAGCGGAAATCAACGGAGAGATCTCCCGCTGAGCCGACGGACAGAGGCGGACTCTGTGCAAGCGGATCCACCTCCTCTGAAAGGGGCCTTAGGTTTATATTAAAGTGTAGAAAATCTTCTCAAAGTATTTGAGATTGAGATTACAATGCCAAGCTATGTGAAGGATTTGATCCAGATCATTGTACAGCAAGTTCCTTGGCAGTGGGAACTGATCCAAGGAAAGGATATATGACCTGGTCTGTTGACTTTTAAAGCATGGAATAACCTAGATCCCACAGAACTGACTACAGCAACAATGACTCTCTCCCTGCTTTCATCACACAGAACAAACATGACTATTCCATTATTCCAAAGGAAATTATAGGATACACTGGCCCTCTCACACTCAGGATTGTAAAACTTACTCCCCCACCAATTGGCTCCATCTCAGGACATATTTCCATATCAAACCAAAGATATGTGTGCTTACTAAAGCCTACGGCATACAGTCATCTATGTGTCACAGAGGCCATTTCCTTCTGCAATATGATCAATGAAAAAGTGCTATATAAACTAATTATTATTATTATTACTGTTAACAGTGAGTACCTTTAAACCTCCCTGTGGCAGTTTTCCACAGGAGGACACCTTCATACAGAAGCACCCGCTCTTTATTCTTTAGGTCTTGCTTTGTAAAGACATGTCCATTCTTCATCTTGGTGAAGGTCTTGTTCTCAATCTTGTTCACAAACTCTTCGAGTCTTTGTTTTCTCTCAAATTCACTGACTTTTAGGTCTACTGCAGCAATCATGTCCTTGATTAAGCATAGGACCCGGCAAAGATCTTTGTGCTCGTCATTTCCCTCTAACAATAGGACATGAGAAGTGTTAAAAAGAAACAAGAGGGCATTTATATAGCGCAGACAATTTCCACAGTAATTTACATACATTGTACATTGACATCAGTGAAACCCTCAAGGAGCTTACAATCTAAGGACGGCCATATATTATACAATTTGCATGTACAATTTTCCAAAAAACATATATGAAGTCAATTTGAATCCAATCAGGCAGGCCCTTGCATACATAGTTGAAGGTAAATCTAAAGGAAATTGAATAAGAGAATTGTATAATGTATGGCCAGCCTTAGGTCCCTATCTCACATACATACATACACACACACATACTAGGGACAATTTAGACAACAGCCAATTTACCTACCAGTATGTCTTTGGATGAGAGGGATTTACAGACCCGAGTTAAAACGTCTGCATTTTAGTGCAGCGCTAGGCTGCGTTGCAGTGTGAATGGGACACATAGCAAATAATTGTTTCCTGTGTGTTTTCAGTTTGTTTGCGCCCCCCCAAAAAAAAAATTTGAGCACCAGCTGCCACTGAAGTACACAGAGATAGAGACCAAGTAAAATATTACCACACATGAGAGTTAACAAACACTCATAAGGATGCTTACAGTTTATCGATCGCTGAAAACTCATCTCTTCAGGGAAGCCTATCATGTCTCCAACTAATCTTTTACCACTTCCATCAGCTCATTCCCCACAGTTACAACCTTTTGTATCACCTCCCCCACCCTATTAGATTGTAAGCTCTTCTGAGCAGGGCCCCCTTAATCCTCTTGTATTTTATTGTATTATAACTGTATTGTCTCCCTTTTTAATATTGTAAAGCGCTGCGTAAACTGTTGGCGCTATATAAATCCTGTAATAAATAAATAAATAAATAAATACAAGTGACAGTTACCAGCTTAGAGATTTTACACTAACCTGGTGTATAACGCAATATCCTTTGCACAAGAACTGGATATTTGGTGATACGTTGTGTTACTAGAAGAATACATTCAGGGATACCGCGGCGGCGAGCTTGCAAATTGCTGTTTGTCACCTTTAAAAACAAAAATATATTATACAGGCATACAAACAAGCCTTTATCAAACTACAAGCTGTAGCTTTATTTTATCAGACATTGTAACTGTTTGTTCACATAAATAGCCACAGGGTGGCAGTGTAGTGTCAGAATTGGCTTACAATTCCATTGTCACATAGAAAATGATTAGATGGAAAACTGTTTGCTTGATGACTTAGATGGGACACATCATGTGCACCCCTTTTTGGTTTTCTATTTGCGTTCTTAAACAAAATACACCTTGTGATATTAGAAGAGTCTTTTCTAATAAAAGAAAGTAGACAAAAATCATATTATTAAAAAATCCTAATTAGAATAATGCCTCAGTTTGGCATGACAGCTAGGCAAATAGCATTTTCAGAAGAGGATGATAGCAATGGCAATGAACAATTTCCCTCTCTAAATGATTCCTTTAATTTTACTATTCCTAAACGGTTTCCCACTTTTACCTTTGAAGTGCATATGCCTCCTGCTTTTGGGGGGCAGGGGGTTTCCCCATTAGTACTCTCAATTAGATGTTTGAATGAGTTGCTAAACAGCTTTGAAACTACTACTACGCAAATCGCTTGGCTTTTTCTTGTATGTCGCACCTCAGCCTTGGAAAACCCGTCTGCTTTCCAAGACTGGGCTGCAATGCAACGGAAAAAGTACTCAAGACTAAGTATAGTAGGCCAAATCTAGATACTCTCCAGATGCTCAACAACTTAAACACAGAACTGCTAAAAGAGAGCTGGATTTAAACAATGCATATTAATGTTCATGCAGGCTGAGTGCAGACAGAATTATTATTTATTCATCTCACTGCTTTCAAGGAATTAAATATTGGCTCAGGTAAAGGTATAATTTGTGTTAATTTATTATCCTTACATGTAACAATTACATCATTATTCTTCATGAACTGAATGAACAAACATTTTCTGTTCTGATGTGTTCATTTTCTAAACTCCAATAGACAAACTTGGAATGTGATTGGCTGCTACAGGCAACACCTTCACTTTTCATTACGTCAGCTTTAAAGAATGTCATTTCACTAATTAATATATCTGTGCTTTCACTGTGCCTGGACATGTGACAAATACTGTTAGCAGTTCTAGAGTCACAGATTTCATAGGGGCCCAGAGAGAGGAACCATCTGCTAATGTCCTCCAAATATGTCTCTCACTCTTGCACAGAATAAAGCATATCTAAACCAAAAAACAAAACTCTAGCTGACAATAGGTCCTTTGGCTGCCCCGGACCTATTGGCAGCCAAAGGACCAGGCCCCTTTTTGCGATTCGGCACTGCGTCGCTTTAACTGACAATTGCGCGGTCGTGCGACGTGGCTCCAAAACAAAATTGGCGTCCTTTTTTTCCCACAAATAGAGCTTTCTTTTGGTGGTATTTGATCGCCCCTGCGGTTTTTATTTTTTGCGCTATAAACAAAAATAGAGCGACAATTTTGAAAACAATGCAATATTTTTGGCTTTTTGCTATAATAAATATCCCCAAAAAATATATAAAAAAACATTTTTTTTCCTCTGTTTAGGCCGATCCGTATTCTTCTACATATTTTTGGTAAAAAAAATCGCAATTAGCGATTATTGATTGGTTTGCGCAAAAGTTATAGCGTTTACAAAATAGGGGATAGTTTTATAGCATTTTTATTAATATTTTTTTTTTACTAGTAATGGCGGCGATCAGCGATTTTTATTGTGACTGCGACATTATGGCGGACACATCGGACATTTTTGACACATTTTTGGGACCATTGTCATTTATACAGCAATCAATGCTATTTAAATGCATTGGTTCCTGTATAAATGACAGTTGTAGTGAAGGGGTTAACCACTAGGGGGAGGGGAGGGGTTATGGGCTGTGACGTGTGTGTTTTTTTTTTACATTAGGGGGTGGGGCTGACGTCTGACGTCATTGATCGGCTTTCCCGATGACAGGGAACAGCCGATCAATGACAGGCAGAGTAGGAAGCGCGGGGAGAGGTTTGTTTACACATACCTCTCCCCGTTCTTCAGCTCCGTAACCCGATCGCGGGACACCAGCGGCGATCGGGTCCGCTGGTCCCGCGGCCACGGAGCTCCCGACCGGGTCGCGAGCGCGCCGCTGGCGGCACGCGCGCGACCCACAGGCAGGCACATGCACGATCACGTACAGGTACGTGATTTTGCCTGCCAGTGCCATTTTGCCGCAGTATATCTGCGTTAGTCGGTCGGGAAGCGGTTAATAAACAGACACTCGCCTGTCCCAGGATCCAGCGCTCTGCACACCCAAGCCAATTTTTTCACCGGTCTTTGGTACCCGGCGTCTTAATTGTGGGCACCCAGTTTGTCCATATTTTAAAAGTCAGCAGCTGCAGTATTTGTACAGTGCATCCGGAAAGTATTCACAGCGCTTCACTTTTTCCACAGTTTGTTATGTTACAGCCTTATTCCAAAATGTATTAAATTCATTATTTTCCTCAAAATTCTACAAACAATACCCCATAATGACAACGTGAAAGAAGTTTGTTATGAAATCTTTGCAAATTTTTATGTTAAAAAAAATTAAAAATTTTCCTCAAAAAAAAAAATCCCATAATGACAACCTGAAAGAAGTTTGTTTGAAATTTTTGCAACTTTATTAAAAAATAAATCACAGCCTTTGCTCAATACTTTGTTGAAGCACCTTTGGCACCAATTACAGCCTCAAGTTTTTTTGAGTATGATGCTACAAGCTTGGCACACCTATTTTTGGGCAGAGTCTCCCATTTCCATGCAGGACCTCTCAAGCTCCATCAGGTTGGATGGGGAGCGTCGGTGCACAGCCATTTTAAGATCTCTCCCAAGATGTTCAATCGGGTTCAAGTCTAGGCTCTGGCTGGGCCACTCATGGACATTAACAGAGTTGTCCCGTAACCACTTCTTTGTTATCTTGGCTGTGTGCTTAAGGTCGTTGTCCTGTTGAAAGATGAACCTTCGCCCCAGTCTGAGGTCCAGAGGGCTCTGGAGCAGGTTTTCATTAAGGATGTCTCTGTACATTGCTGCATTCATCTTTCCCTCGATCCTGACTAGTCTCCCAGTTTCTGCCACTGAAAAACATCCCCACAGCATGATGCTGCCACTACCATGCTTCACTGTAGTGACGATATTGGCCAGGTGATGAGCGGTGCCTGTTTTTCTTCAGACATGACGCTTGTCATTCAGGCCAAAGAGTTCAATCTTTGTCTCAACAGACCAGAGAATTTTGTTTCTCTTGGTCAGAGTTCTTCAGGTGCCTTTGGGCAAACTCCAGGCTGTCATGTGCCTTTTACTGAGGAATGGCTTCTGTCTGGCCACTCTACCATACAGGCCTGATTGATGGAGTGCTGCAGAGATGGTTGTTCTTCTGGAAGGTTCTCCTCTCTCCACAGAGAAAGGCTGGAGCTCTGTCAGAGTGACCATCAGGTTCTTGGTCACCCCCCTGACTAAGGCCCTTCTCCCCCGATCGTCAGTTTGGCCAGGTGGCCTGTTCTAGGAAGAGTCCTGGTGGTTCCAAACTTCTTCCATTTACAGATGATGGAGGCCAATATGCTCATTGGGACCTTCAATGCTGCAGAAATTTTTCTGTACCCTTTCTAAGATTTGTGCCTCAATACAATCCTGTCTTGGAGGTCTACAGACAAATCTTTGGACTTCATAGTTTGGTTTGTGCTCTGACATGCACTAATAACTGTGGGACCTTATATAGACAGGTGTATGTCTTTCCAAATCATGTCCAATCAACTGAATTTACCACAGGTGGACTCCAATCAAGTTGTAGAAACATCTCAAGGATGATCAGTGGAAACAGGATGTACCTGAGCTCAATTTTGAGTGTTATGGCAAAGGCTGTGAATACTTATGTACAGGGGATTTTTTAAGTTTTTTATTTTTTTTTGCAAAAATTTTTCTTTT
Source organism: Lithobates sylvaticus (assembly GCA_028564925.1). NCBI lineage: Eukaryota > Metazoa > Chordata > Amphibia > Anura > Ranidae > Lithobates > Lithobates sylvaticus. Next base: position 121,225,156 of record CM053026.1, read on the forward strand.
ATTTTTAATAAATTTGCAAAGATTTCAAACAAAAAAAAAAGAGACTTTACTAACACCTTAATGACATTGCAAACACATTGCACATTTTGTCATTCTGGGGTATTGTTTGTAGAATTTTGAGGCAGAAAATAATGAATTTAATCCATTTTGGAATAAGGCTGTTAACATAACAAAATGTGCCCCATCAGGTCAACACAGGGGCCCAGGAGGGGAGGGCAGCAGAGGGACTATTTCTTAATTTTCGGGTGAATGTACATCATGCCGCCCCACTATTCTATTAGTCCCGGCTGGCGGAGTGATACCGTGATTCTCCGTTCGGCTCCCGGCTGAGATGTGAAGAATTTGATCGGCTGACAGGGGAGAGCAGGAGATGAGCGTGGCTGCACTGGACACAGTGAGTGGGTAGAGAAGCATAGAATACTCACTGTGTCTTAATATGTATTTCACAGCACAGCAGGTTATCAGCTCAGCATTACAATTATTACACAGGCAGCACAATAAACAGGTGCTCTATAATGGCTCTAGGTCAGGTCACATTGCTGTTGAGTGCTGACTTTGTTATGGCTGTGCTTTGTTACAGTCTGTTAAATACAGTACAGCCATAAGTTAAAGTCAGCACTCAAAAGCAATGTGACACAGAGCCATGATAGAGCCATGACAGAGCACTTGCTTACTGTGCTGCCTGTGTGATTATCATAATGCTGATGATCATAAGAAACTGTGAGATGTTACTTTACACTTCATTTGGGGAGCAGTAAACGTGCAGCGGAGCTGCATTTTTACTTCCCCCCAAACCAATCCTCTTTAACTGCTTCCTGTCCAGCGACGTACCAGTACATGGCTGGAATGGAAGGATGATATCTTGGTCATCACTAAAGCAATGATCAAGATATAATCTTTTAGCCCCAGCAATTCTGCAGAAGCCACTGTATTGCTTTTACAGGCAGTGATAGGGGGTCCCATCACCACCTTTATTGCTTTTAAGATGTGACCAGTATCATCCTGTTCCTGGGACACAGTGAGAGGGATGGATGTTGTTCCGTTTTTTGACGTCACACAGTGGGAGGAAGTGACAAGGATTTAATCGCTTCCAGTTTCAGGCTCATGTAAAGAAGCCATCACCAGCTTGAACAAGCATCTGATCAAACTGATCTTGGTTTGATCAGATGCTTTGGAGGCCAGAGGACAGTTATGGGGTCTAAAAGACCCCAGATCTCCCCATAAAGAGGACCTATCATGGCCCATGCTATCACAAGCAATCTTGTTCATCAAATGTAAAGATACAATGTAAACATTTTTTTTATTTGCAATAAAATACAATTTAAAAGAAAATGAAACTGCCCCCGCTCATTCGTGCTTATTAATTGCAAACACATGCATTGGCTCCGCATGCATATGTAAATGGCAACAAACCTGCATTTCGTTTCAAGCCGGGGTTAGGGGTGGGGTCAAGGGTGTGGTTGAAGGGGGCCCTGTCAGGTAGGCTGTACGGGGCCCCATGATTTCTAACAGCGGCCCTGGGTACAAGGGCTGATTGGATAAAGATTAAATGACCCTCACTTTGCATCGTTTTTGTAAGTCTAAGGCCTCTTTCACACGGACGATCGGTTCAGGTCCACCTGTCAGTTTTTTAGGCAGACCTTAAAGGATGCTTCTATGGAGGGACGGATGTCAGCGGTGACCCGCTCCGATCCAAAAAAGTGTGACGGAGGACAAAACCTACTTTTCCATCCATCTGCGGATTGGATCGGATGATGACGGATTCTACGGTCCGTCTTCATCCAATCTCCCCATAGGGGAGAGCGGCGCTCTGACAGGTCCGTCCCTGCACAGTGTGTACATCCCTAGCACAACCGCTTGTGTCTGGAGTGAAGATGCTGAAGACGAGTGCCCAGGCTGGGGTGTCCCATGGAATAAAGTCCACTGTAGAAAAAAGCCGGCAACTCAGAGCTCCTAATGTTAATCTTTATAAGCTACATAGCCTGGATACAGTACAGAAACATTTCTGTACTGTACTGGATCTGCACTGTATCCATGCTGTGTAGCTAATAAAGAAATAACAAGAGGAGCTCTGAGTTTCCGGCTTTTTGCTACAATGATTCTCAGTAAGCCTTGCTATAAAAAGAACACTTACTTTTATGAAGTTCTGAAATTTTTTATTATGTTGCAGTTCCTTAAACAAGTTCACAGCTTCAATATGGTGACTGCAGAACTCTCCATAAATGTGCTTCATTTTTTCTGCATTCTCAGCTGAAAACTGGAAAGAAAATGGAAAATAAAATAATTATATAAACTTTATGATTTAAAGGAATTGTAAAAGGCACAGTTTTTATTTTATAAAAATAACAAACATGTTATACTTACCTGCTCTGTGCAATGGTGAGCAACTGCACCCCCCAATTGTTGTGGAACTACATGTCCCATAAGGCACTGCAAGACTGAGAGTTACAAACATGAATCCCAGCATGATGGAATTTGTAGGTATGTAACAGTTGGAGGGCCGCAGTTGCCCTTGTTAGAGGGTTAAGACAACTCATTTACTTCTGACGGGGGTGCTCACAATGATCAGCTTTTATTCATTTTTGTAAAACCTTTATCCCCCTAAAAAAGTGTTACTGTAACTGCTGTTAGCTGCAGTTTGGCTTTAATTTGTTAGTCACTAATGTAAAGTCCCTATAAATCTACTAGTGCATCTAGCACTACCCTCCCCACAGGGTGACAATGCTGCTGCCCAAAGATGTCTCAGTTGCCCCTCCATTCCGAGTGAGGGCATCCTAAAGCTGCCCATACACTAGTAAAAAAAAAGCCTAAAAAATAAGAGAATACTAAAGCAGCCATCACATCCAAGAATTGGTAAGCTGTGTTATATTAAAGTTTTGTTTTTTTGTGTAATATCCCTTTAAGCATCAAAATAATTTTTTCAATGCAGGAAATTGGGAAACTTTGTAAATGGAAAGATGCATCAATGAAGCTCCTGTACAGGATCTACACTTTTATCTTTAAACATGTAGAAGGTGATTTTAATCCTATTATTCCTTGGATTTTCACATATCCAGCAACTGAGCAATACATAGCAATACATTGTTTATTGTTGTGTTTCAACCAATGAAATAACATGACCTGAAAGTAGCTTGAACAATACAAAGCGTGTTTTGTATGGTCATTGAATGACATCACATCCAGTACCTGCTGTACCAGGATATCTCCAATTCTGTTGATGACAAAGTTCCTGTCGTTGCCCTCCCTGGACTCCTGTTTCCTCTCCCGAAGGTTGTAAAAGAAGCTCTTGTGACTCTCCAGCAGCTCATCAAGGCAGGGGAAGATTCTGTCCACTGTGCTGTGGTCCATCTGCAGCTCCTCCTTCATCCCTTTCCGGAATACCTCAGACATAATGAACAGGGTCTGGATATGATGCAGTTCCGTCTGCATGAGCTCTGCAAGGCAGTAAAAACAACAACAGGATAGTACGGCAATCCTAAAATAACCTAGACCCCCATAGATGTCCCAAATGCTCCATCAGCAGGCTGCAAGTACACGGTGTCCACTCAATAATTGGCTTACATAATAGGTCAATAGGTAACGTGAATGACACAACTACATAGTCAAAAGAAATGGACTGAAGTGCACCTCAATACACAAGAACATAGAACAGGCTACAAAGCAGGTGGGTTGAGATGCCATCCAAAATGAATAGTCCTGAAGTGCACCCACACTTGTCCAATGCGTTAGTGCACATTACTGCAACACAAAGGATAGATTGGGCCATACAAGATTCTTCCTGAGTCTAATCACCACACAACAATTACACAATTGGCTATGAGACTTGTAAAATATATGTTTGTTGTCATTCGTGTAAAGGTCTACTAAAACTGTACAATCATCTACTGAAAGGTGACGCGTCAAGGTGTTTGCTACCTAAAAAAACAACACACACCACCTTTATACACCCCACCAATGGAGTGAATACCTTAGGACCAGGGACGTGCAGTCAGGGGAGGCAGGTGAGGCAGAGCAAAAAAAAACATCGAGCTTCAAGGGTCATAGCTCAGTGACCTGGGGTCACATGGACGCCTAACTGGGGGGTAGGCAGCCGAAGTCCTACCCCACCACTACTCAAAATTTGAGCTCCTGACACCTATGGTTCCAAAGATATGAGGCTCCTTGCGCAGCCTGTCAGAGGCTACATACAGAGCGCCCAGTTTAAATACAAGCTGGCAAACACTGTTTGCAGCAGACAGAGAATGAGCCCACAGTGCCTGTCACTTCTTGTCAGAGGCACTGAGCTCAATGGACAGCTTGGAGCCTTGGAGCAATGGTAAAGCGCCATTGGCCCAGGCTGTCCAATAAAAATGCTGCAGTGGAGGCACGCCTCTCACTGCAGTATCATAGAAGGGGCATGTGTCTAAGATACACACGTTCCCTTCCAGCCCAGCCCTCTTAACTACAAGGAAAGGTAACCCATAATCCCATGGTTTTCTCACACAGTTAAGAGGGAGAGTATGCTGCTGCTGAAAAGGTATTTTTTTTAATCAAGCTAAATAATATTATATTATGCTATATATATGTTATTATTTATCTATTTACTGTGAAATTACTGGTTTGTAGCTATAACTTCAAACTTCAGTAATTTGTCCGTTAAGCCATCTGCTTGAGTACAGTTTTTGAAAAATATAGTAAATTACCTTAAAAACAATATATAATAATTATTTATATATTACTTACTTATGGTAATTAACCCCTTGCCACCCAGGCCAATTCTGACACTTCTCTCCTACATGTAAAAATCATCATTGTTTTGATAGAAAATTACTCAGAACTCAGAACTGAGAAATTACTCATACATTATATATATATATTTTTTAGCAGACACCCTACGGAATTAAGTGGTGGTCGTTGCAACTTTTTATGTTACACTGTATTTGCGCAGCAATTTTTCAAACGCGTTTTTTTTCATGAATATAAACAAACAAAAAACACTAAAGATAACCCGATTTTTTTTGTATAATGTGAAAGAAGATGTTACGCCAAGTAAATAGATACCTAAACATGTCACGCTTTAAAATTGCGCACACTCGTGGAATGACACCAAACTTCAGTATTTACAAATCTCCATATGCCACGCGTTACATTTTTTTTACAGATTACATGTTTAGAGTTACAGAGGAGGTCTAGTGCTAGAATTATTGCTCTCGCTCTAAGATCGCGGCTTATTTAATCTGTGAGTATCTGGCTCTGATACTAGCCAGGGCCTCACCAGCCACTCACCTCACCACACGTCCCTAATCTATATTATACTATAATTTACAGAGAACTGCGCAAAAGGCATCCAATTCTATCCAGTTAGAATCAACTGAAATGAGAACCACACCACTCTCTCTGCTGGCCAAGGACAATCTGAAAATGAAACTACTACCATCCCCTCAAAAAACTATAAGCCATACTGCTCTCCCTGTAGGCATTCATTTTGGGGAGTAAAGACAGAGAGTAGATAAGAAAGGATCCCCTATGGTTGGGACTTTGTATAGAGCACCACACTCACAAGATTTTATAGATCAAAATATAAATGTTTTATTGATAAAAAGTATGTAAAATCCTCAAAATTTGTTTCGCAGCAGGATGCACATTATACAATATGCATGACATTACACATATACAAAAAAACATACAAAAAATACAAAAAGAAATTTTATACAAAAAATTAACACAAAAAAATACAAAACAACATTGAAAAGATCGCAGATACGGTACTGTTATTCTCCCAGAGGTAGGAGTCCCCCAATGAACTCGTCCTTGGTGCAATGTCCCTTGTTCGTATGGACCGTATTGGTCCGACCTCCGTGTTCCTCTGCTGCCCCTAGGGGCAGCAGAGGAACACGGAGGTCGGACCAATACGGTCCATACGAACAAGGGACATTGCACCAAGGACGGGGCTCTTTGGGTACCCATATTTGGGATTACCCCTTCATCCATCTGAGATATTACCTCTCGGGGATGATGATTCCTCTAACGACATACATATGATTTACACATTTGGTCGCTACTACATAATTCCCATACGTAGGATCACCCACCAGTGGAATACAATCTAGTGTGTGCTGCCACAGTCTAACCCCCACCTACAGATCTTATTGGGGGATATACATACTTCTCTCCGCATGTGCGGATATACAAGCCATTGATCTACGAATGCCGTCCTCAACGTGAGTGACAGGTACTTTCCCGTTATAAACTTTACTCCCCACTCCTGACGAAGGTTCCCATATCTGGGTAACTGGAAACGCGTCGAGTTCATTGGGGGACTCCTACCTCTGGGAGAATAACAGTACCGTATCTGCGATCTTTTCAATGTTGTTTTGTATTTTTTTGTGTTAATTTTTTGTATAAAATTTCTTTTTGTATTTTTTGTATGTTTTTTTGTATATGTGTAATGTCATGCCTATTGTATAATGTGCATCCTGCTGCGAAACAAATTTTGAGGATTTTACATACTTTTTATCAATAAAACATTTATATTTTGATCTATAAAATCTTGTGAGTGTGGTGCTCTATACAAAGTCCCAACCATAGGGGATCCTTTCTTATCTATATAATAGGGATGAGACCACCACCGATTTCTATCCATCTCACTGGGGGAAGCAACCTTAATTCTCTTCTGTTAAAGACAGAGAGTAAATCTTGTCACCCAGGCCAATTCTGACAATTCTCTCCTGCAATTTTTTTGCTAGAAAATTACTCAGAACCCCCAAACATTATATATTTTTTTTTTAGCAGACACCCTAGGGAATAAAATGGTGGTCATTGCAACTTTTTATGTTACACAGTATTTGTGCAGCAATTTTCAAACAATTTTTTTTGGAAAAAAAAAAGTTTCATGAATAAAAAAAAAATACACTAACGTTAGCCTGATTTTTTTGTATAATATGAATGATTATGTTACGCCGAGTAAATAAATACCTAACATGTCACGCTTTAAAATTGCACACACTTGTGGAATGGCGCCAAAACTTACAGTACTTTGTAACTCTAAACATGTAACCTGTAAAAAAATTAAAAGCTTTGCCTATGGAAATTTTTGAGGATGTCTAGTGCTAGAATTATTGCTCTCACGCAAACATTTGTGGTGTATGTAACATGTGTGTATCTGGCTCTGATATTAGCCAGTGCCTCATTAGCAACTGATCTCACGCACGTCCCTGATTAGGACATATTTAAACCACTGCCGTGCATTAGGTCCATTTCTAGCAGTGCACCAAACCGCAACAGGCGTAACGTCAGTGTTTCCCTGCAGTGTGCTGTGGTGAATTGCACTTTTCCATTAACAAGGTGCATTTGGGTGCCATTTACAATGCAGCAAATGCACATTACATGTGATTGTGGGAAGCAGCATTTTGAATATTTTATTAACAGGGTTAACACTCATTTGGGCTAAGTGGATATCTGAATAGCAAGTGACTGATCAGTAACTCTATACTGATATCATGGCAGCTTAGCCCCTATGTCCCTTGTAACAAAAAGCCTATTTGCCCAGACCAGGCCTTTTCTGGCAATTTTTGTTTACATGTATCAGTATTTCTTGCTATAAAATTTCCTAGAACCCCCAAACAATATATATATATATATGTATATATATATTTTTTTTTAAGCAGAGAGAATAAAATTGTGGGTTTTGCAATTTTTTATGTCACATGGTATTTGCGCAGCGGTTTTTCAAATGCAATTTTACAAACTTTTTAATTTTAATGCAAAAAAAAGACATAACCCAAATTTTTGGTAAAATATAAAAGCTGATGTTACCCCGAGTAAATAGATACCAAACAGGTCACGACTTAAAACTGCGCACACTCCCATGCAACAGCGACAAACTAACTTTTATTATTCATATGCAACATTTTACAACCCAGAAGTGATGTGACATCTTCACTCTCCGGGTTACTAGATCATAGAGCCCAACAAAGCTGATCTGGTCTTTGCTGGGCTCTATGATCATCCTGCGGAAGCACCAGCTGGTCGGTTGAAACTACTAGTACAGCTGCGAAAGGTGGCGGGGGCGTGGCTAGTTAGCCACTAGAATTGCTATTAGAAGAGAGCAGACCGCTGGCTCTAAAAAGCTGTACCGGGATGTTGCCTTCAGCTTCAGGCATCATCTCAATATAACTACTCAAATACCAGCGACATACAGGTACATCGCTGGAGCTGAAGTGGTTACAGAGCTTAATAGCTCCAGCTATTGAGAGTGATTCAACCCTTACTGGACAACTTCATCAGGTCTTTCAACCAAAGAAGGCTAGCCTTGAGGCAAGCTGCTACTGCGATATTGCCTCTATTGAGAACACATAGTGCTCTAGAAATCCTTTTTCATGTATTAACTGTTGATTTGCATTTTCATGGATTGTAAACAAACAGCATAGTAAAACAAAAAACACATATAAAACTTTAATTTGACATCTAAAAGTTAAAGTAAAATAGACCAGAGTCCAATACAGTTTGTCTTTAACAACTGCTTGATTATTTCCCCATTGGGAGACCCTACATGGCATGATACTTGTAAGCCATATCTGATCTGGGTGCATCGCTTGTAACTTGGGACATGTTTGACAGCCCCAAGTGATACATTTTTGGTAAATGAATAACGATCTGTGCACTCAAGCTGTGCAAATCCTACAAAACGGCCTTCAGATGGGCCGGGGACATAGCAGAAATGCCGCTGGCACTGGACTGTGCTTGACCTGCACAGAACCTCTTCTATCAGGACTCAGGATTTCCTGTTTTGGTCTCCAGACGATTATCTGAAGGTAAAAGCATAGAAACGCTGCAATCTTCTGTTTACATTCCACCAATGGAAAGAAATCATTTGACAAAGAACTGTAAACACTGCCGAATAGACTCTGAAAATGACTCTTTGAAGAACATAAACAGGAACCAACCCTGTAGAGTTTGGAAAAATGGATTTCCTTAACCGATCTAGCACAGGAACTGCTTAAAGGGTCAAATTCATAATTATTAAATGAAATATAAAACTTGTCATGTATTAACCGTCTAGCAATTGCGGTTGGATGAGACTTTCTGCAGGGCCACAAAAGACCTGATTGTGCTTAACTCAATCCATCCCTTTGCTTAGAAACCACCCACTCCGACCAATTATTGTTTTATTTGCTTCATTCAAAATGTCCAGAAGTAGGATTATGCAACCCGAATTGTAATCGCTCTCTCTGAGCACTCTTTGCCCATCATACAGGAAAATAATGCCTCCTCACACTCTCGTCTTAAAGCAGAGCTCCACCCAATTTGTAATCACTAGCTCACAAGTATTATTTATCTCTATTAGATCTAAATATGACCATTTTATACCTTTTTTATGTAACTTTTTTTTTCCTTCTTATATTTCCCATTTCCGGGTTCGGGGGATTGCATGTATGGGCGGGGTTGTGGCGGCTATTACGCCACTTCCTTATTGCCGCACTGTCTCCTGGGATCCTTTTCTCTTGTTCCCAGGAGTCTGTGCGGCGGCCTGGCGCGAGTTCTCGCGCGATTGAGAAGCCTCAAGTGACGTCATTACGACAGTGCTCCTATGTTAATATTACTGCGCATGCGCGAGATCTTAGCTAGAACGGGCGTTGCATTCTGGGAGATGCACGTCACTGCATCCCGGAAGAGAATGCCTGTGGGCTTCACATGCCCACAGGCAAGATGAAAACGATGGCAATGAATTTTATAAAGCGTTCTTTGAAGATAAAAAAAACAATAGGAAACCTTCTAAAAACGGGACATGTAAGTAACACATGTCCAAAGGAATTTGTTTATAAATGTCACTTAAAAAAAATGTCAGAGGCAGTGAAGCCCCGCTTTAAAGTGATACTAAACCCTTACATTAGCCCACAGAAGTGACTGGCATCAGATACACAGTGAATGTGATGAATTACATCCTCTGACATAAGCTGTACATGTTTATCTGCAGCCATCTCCCCTCCCCAGTTTTAGGGGGTAGTGTGTTGATATCACACACTGCACAGCAGAGAGCTCAGTGTATTCTGAGACCTGAGTGGAGGGAAAGGACACATCCCTCCTTATACAGCCTTAGAAATATGCATATCTAAGGTGTCCATCACCTGCTGTGTGCTAGAGAGGAATGACGGCCTTGTGTCTGGAAATAGTCAGAAGTGTCTCATGCAGATATAGCAGAGGAAGGGGAGATCAGCCAGGATCCACACTAGGGTGGAATAGCAGTAAAATGAAACATATCAGCTACACTTGTATAAAACCACAAGACCTGTGTGACATCACATAAACTATAACAAGTCTGTGATTCTACAAAACTACTCACCGTAGATAACATCCTGCCTTTTAATCACATCTTTATCCTGTTTATTGCAGAAGGAGGAATCCACAACTAAACTCCATGACTCCGCTTCAAACTCTAGAGCGTCGCTGCTGAAGTCACTCCATAGGGCCACATCCACAACATCTTGGCAAAAAAAAAAAGGACATTTTATATGAGTCATCCGGGTCTCTGTAGTAATTTCACTGGTGTGTTACTTCTACTTGCTGCTTGGTTTGTGTGTTACTCAAACGATTATAGTTAGGTTAAGTAATTTTGTCTAAATTAACCCACGCATGCTTGTGTGATCATATAACCTCTACTCTGGAGGAAGAGGTTAAAGTGATTGTAAATGCTTAGTTTAAAGGAAATATATATTATTAATAATAAACATGTCATACTTACCTGCTCTGTGCAATGGCTTTGCACAGAGCAGTCCTGATCCTCCTCACCTTGGGTCCCCCGTCAGCGCTCTTGGCTCCTCCCACCATCCAAGTGTCCCCATAGCAAGCCACTTGCTATGGAGGCCTTGGTGCAGGCTCAATCCTGAGCCGCACTGTGTGCGTCTATTGACACACATAGTGCAGCTCAGTCCCACCCTCTGCTCTCTGCTCACAGGATTTGATAGACAGCAGCAGGAGCCAATGGGCCTTGCTGCGGCCAAGCCTACTGTGAGAGAGGGGAGAGAAGGGCAATGCTGCTGCAGATTTAAGTGGGGCTAGGGGGGAATTGACATAAAACGTTTTAATTTTTTACCTTCATGCAAACTTTTACCATTTCAACCACTTTATTACAAATACCTCAATGAACTCCATGACATACTGTTTAATAAGTGAAAGTTAACTGTGAAAGCTGTTCTTTGCTATCTATGATGTGTTTTCTGTAGATTGTTTACCTTTGCACTTGGTATATTCCTTTGTTTCGTCCTTCCTGTTCAGTGCTAATTAGTACAGTAGTCAGTGTTAGACTGGCCATACATTATACAATCTTCTCTTACAGTTTTCCTTTAGATTTATGAAAACCATATAATATGAGGTCAAACCTAAACAGTTTCAAATTGTATGTAATCAGGCAGGCCCTTGCACTACATAGTTGAAGATAAATCTAAAGGAAATTGAAGAAAATTGTATAATATATGGCCAGCGTTAGCCATGGCAGCAACAAGGTATAGAGAGTCATTGTCTTCTTATGCCCCGTACACACGGTCGGAAAAGTTGCCGGAAAATCCGATCATTCTGAACGTGGTGACGTTCGTTGCGTATAACGGGACTACGTAGAGGCTAGTAGCCAATAGCTTTGGCCTCGTAATGTGATCTGAGCATGTGTGGCACTTTGTCCGTCGGAATTCGATACACGCGATCGGAAAAAGTCCGATAGGACTTTGTTGTCGGAAAATTTGAGAGCAGGATCTCAAACTTTTTCCGTCGGAAATTCCGACAGAAAAAGTCAGATGGAGCCCACACAAGGTCGGAATTTCCAACAACATGGTCCGATAGGATATTTTCTGTCGGAAAATCTGACCGTGTGTACGGGGCATAACACTTTAAAAGACTGGAAAACGTCCTCTGTACTGCACTTATCTGAAGTAAATTTGAATTGCACTCAACTTCTTTGTCTTACTGAAAAGTTATGCTGCCTGTGAATGGTGCCAAGCCAGCAGGTGACCAAATTGTCTGGATGTTGTCTTAGTCTATGGATGGAGGTATATCAATGCATGAAGCGGCATTTTAAACTAAACAAATGGTAATCATAATACTTGATAAAAGTATAGATAAATAAAGTTATAAAGTTACAATAGCGACAGGCAGATCCATTAGTGCTTCCATGTGGCTTCTTTATCCTGTTACTGATGGGCTAACTATACAAACTGGAGCATGCAACCACACCACCTACATGGAAAATACATGCTTTATAATTTGCTGACTTGGATATTCTCTAGATACTTTAGTTTACTTCCGCAATCTAAAAAAGGAATGGTTAACTAACTGCATCCTTTCAAATTGACTCTAGTGAAGGTGGTGAGGACAGAAATTAAGGACAAGGAATCCGAGTATTTTGTAAAGTACTGTATAATATGTCAGCACTGTATAAATATATACTTGTATATTATTGTATTTCACGCTGTTCTAATCATAGTGCTGGCAGCTGTGGATAGTGGATAGGTGCACATAAGTAGGAAGACTGCAGAAGGTACTCACATAGAGTTTTGATACTGTAAAAATACTGGAAATAATAATGTGTTTGCATGATGAGATTTACCTGGAGGAAACCCATGCAAACATGGGGAGAAATATAAAAGCATGCTGCCATTATATTAGGGGGAGATGGGGGGTTGAATACAGATTTACAGAGCTGCAAGGCAGGGATGCTAACAATTTAAAAGCCAATTGATTTTCCAGTTTCTCAGTGACATACAGTATATGTTGACTAAAGTTGGATACACACTATATCAATTTCCTTTAGACTTACCCTTAACTATATAGTGAAAGGGCCTGCCTGATTGCATAAACATTGAAAGTGTTTAGGTTTTTGTAAATCTAAATGAAAAAATCTAAAGAAAATTGTATAGTGTGTATCCAGCTAAAATGTAAATTTTTAGATTTGAGCAGGTTCCAAAAAACAGCTCTGGTGAATTATCATATAAAAAAACAGAACAAACAAACCAATAAACCATACATGTTAAGAATATCTAATTCTACCTTCAATAGGAAAAGCATCCATCGATGGAGGGGTCCCCACGTTTTGTAACAGTTCATCCGACTGAGACCTGGATCTAGAGCCATTTGTGTCACCATCAGATTCCAATGACTGATCCAATCTCCTACAAATTGATAAAGTACCATATATGGTTAGATTTTCTCTCTTAAATCCCTGTGATGGCTACAATGTAAAATGTTACTACATCCTCCAATAAAAACAGTACTGTGGAAAAAGTGTACTATATACAACCGAGTCTGATCATGACATGGGCATCAGCAATATGATTTGAGTTTGAAGTTTTATAAAAGCAGTATAATGTCCTGTTTTAAATCAAAATACAATCCCAAAGTCATCTTATTCTTGCCACTACACATATTTGTGAATACACATATGTTTTGGTGTGTTGAATTTGTCAAAACTGGGTCAGATAAGTTTAACTACTAGAACATCTGGTGTACAACCACCTGAGCTACCACTTCACTGATACCTGCTTGACCCCTTTCAGTCTGGATTTTGCCTGTAAAACTTCACAGAAACTGCTCTTCTAAAACTCACAAATGGCTTACTATCTGCAAGAAAACAATGATCACTACTCCGTTCTCTTAAGCCTTGTACACACAATTAGAATATTGGACGAATGATCGTCCATTTTTTTTGCCGATTTTTTTCGGACGAAAAATGTAGTTTGTGTTCACGTACGATAAAAAATTTCTAGCTTGCACCTTTTGATTTCTGCTGTTCGAACAGTCAGAATCAGCTGTCGAAAGTACCATACTAACGATCAGAAAATTCACCCACCATGCCTCAAATGGAAATTTTCTGATTATTTTCTTATCATGTATACGGGCCTTTACTCTTAGCCATCTCTGCTGCCTTTGATACAGTTGACCACCCCCTTTGTTTCAAAATACTAAATACCCTTGGCTTTCATGACTGTGCTCTTGGCTGGTTATCCTCTTACCTAATACCACAAGGTTGCATTGCAAACCCTTTGACTTCAATGGGCGAGTTTGGCAAATGATACTGCTTGCCAAAATCTAGTTAAAAATTGCTTTGCATTGCAACCACAGCAATGTGTGCTAAGTGGCCACCATGTTCCTTTGAAGATACACAGACGGGCAATAAAAACATGTCTGAACCATGCCTTGTCTGACTGTTATGCTTATAGTGCAGCTCTCAGTCACAGACTAAGGCGTTTTGTTTAAGGGGTGAGCAGAGCCTGATGGGAACTGGGAGACTAGCTCTCTATCAGGTTGAGAAGAATGGGTGTAGATGATGCTGGACTATCAGTCAGTGTTGTAGATTGGTAGGGGTGGGCAGAGAAAAAAAAATTTGTTTCCAGAGGTCCGTGCCCAGTTTGGAAAATGATGGCGATGGGGGGCTTGGGCTGTGTGTCCTTACGGTCGACTCCGTGTGTAATGTAGAAGAAATTAGGGATTGCAGCCTCTAAACACACAGCCAGCAGTGAGGACTTCTAACAGTCCAGATCCATGTGCCAAAGTCTTTAGTCCCCCGAAATGCGTTGGCCTCTTTTTGTTGCTGAAACTTCAAATAAAATACAAATCACTTACCTCTTTAATCACTGGGCGCTCCTTTATCCTCATTTCTTTTAGCTCTCTATCAGGTCAGCCTTGCTGCTGATTGACAGACCTATAGCCCCTATTCAGTTAAAAAGTGGCTTTCAAATCCACCCACTGATATGCACAGTCAATCATGTTGACCTGATGGGGATCTAGTCTCTCAGTTCATCATCAGGCTCCACTCACCCAGTAACACAAGTAATTTCCAAAATATGGGCATTGCAATATTTGGGTAATGACATCACCACTATCCCCAGCCCCTTTTTTTTATTTAGCTGAATAGGGTTGGGAATAAAGCCCTGTGCAGAAAACTATAAATTCTAGATAAACCCCCTGCACGCTGCCATACACTCTTTCTAGCAAACTTTGCAAATAAACAGGGATTTTTAGCTCACGTGCATTTCAATACATGTTTAAGCTGCCAGTTGCATCAAAGTAATCCCTCTCTGGCCAGTCCCTACTCTGCTCTACAAAATAGACATGTGCACACTGAAATATTTTGTTTCGGAATTTTATTTTCGTCCGAATAAAAAATGTATTTAGTTACTCCCGAAATTCGTTTTTATTTATTTTCTTTTTCGTTAAAAATTGCATTCGTCGGAAATCCAAATTAATTAAGGTCGAATCTGTCATTGAAGGCTTATGGTGTCTCTCGAAAGTTCAAAGAACTAATAGAGTTAAGGTTAGGCACATTCGACCACAGGTTCAATGGACACAGATTGTTATTGTCAGCGTTGAATCTCCTATCTATATAGAACTGTTGTCACAACGAAAATAAAGCATTTGTTTATGTCGGATCTTTTGTTTTTCGGATTCTGCACTTTCGTTATCGTTTGTTAAAACGATAACGAAAATACCTGAAATTCGGACGAAAATGCATTCGGACGAAAACATATGCACATGTCTACTACAAAATGCAAATTCTCTGGAGAATATAAATTGTAGAAAAGGTACACGGTTCAGGGCTAGTCTCTACAGAAAGCTGTCACATACATGACGGCTTCCCAGCCCAGACATGCCCCACTCTGAGTACTGGAGTACCTCTGTATGCCAGCTCAGAGCTGGTCTTCACTACTGCCAGTTTCCTAATCTGGGAAATCGCACTAATTCTATGAATCTGTCACTGCCACACTGCCATAGCTACACATTCTTAAACTAGCGGTAGTTATAACTACCTGAATATGTCACCCATGTTGATAATGTTACCAAAAGTGGAGCAAATGGCTCCCTAAATTAAGCACAGGTGGAAAGTACTACCAGAAAAGTGTAGTAAGTGCTTTACTGAATTTCCCTGAGGGTATTAACACACCATCACTTGTAACACATTAAAATATGTGTATTCGTTATTTCAGCATAGTGGGTGGTGCTACACTATCCTTTTGAGCCTCTTTGGCCAACTGTAAATTCTGAACCACAGATTTATACAATTTAGGGTAAAGTGGTCCAAGAGCTTTTTGTCCCTCAACAGTGCAAGATATGGAAATAATCTAAGATTAGTCAACAGGTAATTATGAAGCGGATCAAAAAGGAGAAAAAAAAAAAAAAAAAATCTTATCCAATCATATATAATATAATGTGTAAGGTCTACTTTCTCTTTGCCATTGGAAAATTCTCTTTTACTTTACTCCTCCTGTGCACATACTGCCCTCTTATACCGTCCGCACTCGCCACCTGCAAATACCCCCCATTGTCATACCTTCTGCACCTCTTCCCTGTACAAATTACCCAGTGCCACATCCTGCTCACTTCTCTTCTGACTACTTTGCCCAATAGGCCATTTATTTACCATTTTTTTTAATATCCCCAACATCGCCCATTCTGGAATGGCCACACTTGTATATAAAATAAAAGGAAACAATGGATATGTGGTTCACAGAATCAGATTCCCTGTTTGTTTGTTTTATTTTGTTTCTTTTTAATTTCTTGTAATTTTTCATTTGCTCAGAGTTCATTATCATTTTTAACAGTGTGTAATAATTTTAATATATCAATGTCACAGACCTGTCCATGGTCGGCACAGGTACACTCCTGGACAAGGAATGGGATGACTGTGCAGTATCTTTCTTTCCAGAGGAAAAGCCAACAGACACAGAAGTCGCTGGAGGCATTGCTGAAGGAACTGGCTGAGGAATGTCCTTGAATGAGGAATCTGATAACAGTGCAGAAACAATAATATAATAAATAACACTACACTTGTAAAAGTCGAGACTGTATTTGTATTCTCTGAAATGCATGCTGGGACATGGCTTGTACATCAATCTAATTTTGTATTTCGATAACGTTTTATGAACATTAAAGCGGACCTTTGATCTCAGTGGCAAGGTCCGCTTACTAAGAAGTGCCCCTCATCTCTCCCTAAAACTCTGCATAAAAAGTACCAGTGGTGGTAAAATAGATAATAAACTCACCTTTCCTTGACTACAGAGGGCGAAGTCATCCTCCTGCTAACAAGATCCCTGATCTTGGGCTCCCTGATCCTTGGGCTACTCTCTTCTCCCCCCTCCTCTCTTACATAGCTGACCCTCAGGCATGAGATATACTGTACATACTTACAGTACATTGGTCCAAGCTGAACCAATGAAATATTCAATTAAGACCATACCTGGAGTTCAGCTTTAAAGAAAAATTTGACTTTTCAGAAAAACTGTCCACGTAATTTTGACCCTACTATATAGCAACACAATGGGGTATTTCCATTGCTCAACAGACTGCAATAGGACTCTGAAACAATCAAAGGAACAAAAACAAGAATGAATGATAAAGGTAAAAATGTACCTACTTGAAATGATTGCTGGTTTGTATTTTGTATTGTACCGGTCCTGAAATTTCTGTTAGAAGGAAAGAAAGAAAAAATAAATGGTGCATTCATTTGGCTGGTGGCCTAATAAAGGCAAGAGCAGTGTTGATACCATATCATTTGTTTAATCTAATGGCTGCTACATTACAAATGTCAGGTTTTTTTAAAAAAATGTCCTAGTAAAAACTGCATGAAGAGTTTGTGATCTACAAATATTTACATGTGCAAACCCAATTGTTTTTTGTGCTTTGTGTTGTCAGGATGAAATATAAGTCACGAGCCAGAGATGAAAAGGTGCCACACCATGCCACCCACCCCCATGGAGTCTTTTGAAGGCTTGGCACAAATGGAATGCATCTCCTGAGCCGGATGTAGCAATATATGCTATGGGACAGTGGCATTCCTTCTTGTTTAACTCTAGTAAGTCAGTAACCTGGAACAAGCATATAGCCTGTGAAATCTGAAAAAGTCAGAACTTCCATAATGCATGCTGGTTTCAGGTCAGTGATTTACCAAGATGTGGAGCCAAAATTTTCCTTCTACGTGGGTTCACACCAACATAATGAGATGTAAAGGTGACATCCAAATAATTAATTTATATCACCTTTGTACATGCTGGAGCAGAATCCTTGCAAGCCTTGTGCACATTCACATTACAATCTGAAAAGAAGGAAAAATTCCTATTAAACGAGAATAAACAGGACTAAAATGACTACAGTTGGAAGCCTATAAAGGAAATATGCAGTGGTGTTTTGACCAGCAGTCACTATCCACAAATTAAATAATTTACTTTAGCAGACCCCCATTGAGCACAGCTATGGAACATCTAGTGGCATGGGCACATTGGGTTCAACAAACATCACTGGTCACACGCACACAGACCATGAACCATCAGTAAAAATACCCTAAATGAGGCTTTGTAATTTAACATCAGTAACAGCAATATATTTAGTTTACCAAATTAAATGTGTAAACTTTAAAGCCAATTTTCAGAGGCTGTGGTTACAATTAGGTGACCATGAAATAAACAAGCAATCAGTGGTTTTATCAACTACACAAACACAGGTGTAGCTGGAAAGCTTGTGAATAGCTGGTCACAAGGATCAGAATGTCCCCTCTGTCTGGTTGAATGTAAAGTACTACTTATATACACACAGGTGGCCTTGGTTACTGTTCATTCTATTCACACAAAGTGTGTGGCAAGGATGCATTTTACCTTGGGACTGTAATACTGGTTAAATATTTAATGATACAGAACCATTTAAGAGTAAACTAGTCTTAAATAACAACTAAATAAAACAAGTGAAAAAAACAATGCAATCAGGAAAGTTAAAAAAAGAAAATATGTAACTAGTGGGAAGCTCTAAACTAGTGGTTCTCAACCCCAGTCCTCAAGTACCCCCAACGGGCCATGTTTTCAGGTTTTCCTTTACTTTGCACAGCTGCTTTAAATCAATATCAATGATGAGGTATTGATAAGAGCTATTTTATCTAAGGGAAGTTCCCAAAACATGGCCCAACTTCCCAAAACAAGGTCTTGGGGGGCACTTGAGAACTGAGGTTGAGAACCACTGCTCTAAACAAAGCTGATTTTAACACAAAACTATTTTTCCATATTCATTATTCCTCTGTGAATCATCATCTTTGTTATTATTTTTATAATTACACAGGATTTATATACTGTAGCGCCAACATTATCAAAGTTTGCTCAGAGGGCAAATATGACAACCAGCCTTTTGACTGGCATTTAAACCCTAACCTCGAATAATTTCTTTTTTTTTTTTTTTTTCTTTTAAATGTCTCCCTGGAGGTTAAAAAAAAATTGCTCTAAATTGCAATACTTCCATTTGCTCCAGAGTAGGGATGAGCTCCGGCGAGTTCGCATACTCCACGTGCAGAGCTCGCCAGGAAGTCGGCACAGCGCTGCTCTAATCACAGGCAGTAAAACATTGCCCGATCTCTGCAGCCGTGCAACGGTGCAATGTCTCACTGCCTGTGATTAGCGATGCGCCGGCTTCCCCCCAACGTGGAGTGTGCGAACACGTCGGAGCTTATCCTTACTCCAGAGATGTCCCCTGCAGTAAATCTTTAGCACCACAAGATGTCCTCAGACTTCCAGGTTGAATGGCTGCCAGTATTACTCAACCCAAAGACTGAAGAAAAACGAGTGTAGGGTGCTATGGCCCCTGAGCACGGCACCCTGCACTCACTGCATCCATCACTCAGGACAACCCTCAGCCAGGACCGACTGCCCTGGGCACAGTGATATCCTGTGAGGTGGGGGAGGGGCACTGCAAGGAGATTGGAGGGGGGGGGGGGATTTGTGTTGGGAGGGTGAATGTGGAGGGTGGCAGGATATAAGAATTGTTCTATGTGGGGAAATTATGGGGGTTGCTAGAAATGTTGATTGGGGAGGATTTGTGTCGGGAGGGGGGATTTGAGGAGTTTGTGCTAGAAGAGGTTATATGGTGATGGGGGGTGGGGGTTTGTGCTATGAGAGGATTTTGGGGCAGCATTTGTACTAGGAGGGGAAATTGGGGGGGGTTTGTGCTAGGAGGGGGAATTAGTGGGAGAATTTATGCTGGGAGGGGGTATTTGGAGTGAAGGAAGAGGATTTGTGCTTGGAGGAGACATTTGAGGGGTAGAACACTTGTGCTAGAAGGGCTGATTTTTTTTCTTTTTTTGGGGGGTGGGGGGTAGATTTATAAGGAGAGGATATGAGCTTGGAGGGGAAGGGGGGGCAAAGATTTGTGCTAGCAGCAGGGATTTCATCAGGGGGCAGATTTGTACTGGGAATTTTAAAGTATTTGTCAATTTTATTTTTTTGGTATATTTGTCTTGGGCTCCAGATTACCTTGTGAAAAAAAGATTTTTTGATATATTTTTTTTTTTTGCATATTTGTCACACTTAAATGACTCAGATCATCACACAAATTTTATTATTACACAAAGATAACCACTGAGTAAATACAAAATGCAGTTTTTATAATGATGGTTTAATTTATTAAGGCAAAAAAGTTGTGCAAACCTGCCTGGCTTTATGTGAAAAAGTAATTGCCCCCTAAACCTAATAACTGGTTGTGCCACCCTTGGCGGCAACAACTGCTATCAAACGTTTGCAATAACTGGCAATGAGTCTTTCACATTGCTGTGGAGCAATTTTGGCCCACTCTTCTTTGCTGAATTGTTTTAATTCAGCCACATTGGAGGGTTTTCCAGCATGAACGGCCTGTGTAAGGTCATGATACAGCATCTCAATTGGATTTAAGTCCAGACTTTGACTAGGCCACTCCAAAACCTAAATTTTGCTTTGTTTGACCCATTTGGAGGTGGACTTGCTGTTGTGTTTCGGATCATTGTCCTGCTGCATAACCCAAGTGCATTTGAGCTTAAGGTCACGAACTGATGGCCGGACATTCTCCTTTAGGATTTTCTGGTAGAGCTCAGAATTCATGGTTCCATCAATTATGGTAAGTCATCCAGGTCCTGAAGATTCAAAGCAGCCCCAGACCATCACGCTACCACCAAGTCTGACTGTTGGTATGATGTTCTTGTTATGAAATGCTGTATTCGTTTTATGCCAGATGTAACGGGATTCACACCTTCAGAAAACCTACATTTTTGTCTCATCAGTCCACAGAATATTTGCCTAAAAGTCTTGGGATAATCAAGATTTTTTTGGTGAATGTGAGATGAGCCTTTGTGTTCTTTTTGGTCAGCAGTGGCTTTGGCCTTGAAACTCTCCCATGGATGCCATTTTTGCCCAGTCTCTTTCTTATTGTTGAATCATGAACACTGATCTTACCTGAGGCAAGTGAGGCCTGCAGTTCTTTAGATGTTTTTCTGGGTTCTTTTATGACCTCCTGGATGAGTCGTCGTCATGCTCTTGGAGTAATTTTTGTAGGCCGGCCACTCCTGGGAAGGTTCACCACTGTTCCAAGTTATCTCCATTTGAGATTAATGGCTCTCCCCGAGGTTCACTGGAGTTCCAAAGCCTTAGAAATGGCTTTGAAACCCTTCCTATACCAATACATGTACATTACTTTGTTTCTAATCTGTTCTTGAATTTTTTTTTAGATTGTGGCATGATGTGTGGCTTTTTGTGATCTGTTAGCGTGCTTCACTTTGTCAGACAGCTTCTATTTATGTGATTTCTTGATTCAACAGGTCTGGCAGTAATCTTGCCTGGGTGTGGCAAGATAAATTTAACATAGCTTTCCAAAAAATTGTGGTTAATCACAGTTCATTCATGATTCAGCATGGGAGGGGGCAATTACTTTTTCACATAGGGCCAGGCAGGTTTGAACACTTTTTTTTCCCTTTAATAAATAAATAAAAATATTTAAAAACTGCATCTTGGATTTACTCGGGTTATCTTTTGTGTAATATTAAAATTTGTTTGATGATCTGAATCATTTAAGTGTGAGAAATATGCAAAAAAAAAAAATACAAGAGGCCTAAAACAGACAGCAGCATATTTTCTGACACAGCACACTACAGCAGATGGTGGTGCATTGCTATGCATTATGGTGTGGTGAAACACATGTGCATTGCCATAGCAGGGTCTCCAAACTATGGCCCTCCAGTTGTTCAGGAACTACAATTCCCATCATGCCTAGTCATGTCTGTGAATGTCAGAGTTTTACAAAGCCTCATGGGACGTGTAGTTCTGCAACAGCTGGAGGGCCGTAGTTTGGAGATCCCTGCAGGATTAGCACATTTGGGTGCCATTCAAAAGAAATGGCACCACAGCGCATGGAATGAGCATTAATGCATGTGCTACAGCCATGGGCTTCCGCAGAACTTTTTTCAGGGGGGGGGGCATCATTTTAAGGTCACCCATGCTCTGACCCTTTTCGACACTGTCATTATCACTTTATCAGGGTCATAGACTGTAGACATAGTACAGGTGATGGTCAGAGACTGCAGACATAGCCCAAAAGACTGTCAGAGACTGTAGACATGGCCCAAGAGACTGTCAGAGACTGCGGACATGGCACAAGAGACTGAGAGACAGCATACATGGCCCAAGAGACTGTGAGAGAAGGCATACATGGCCCAAGAGACTGTCAGTGACTGCATACATGGCTCAAGAGACTGTAAGAGACTGCAGACATGGCACAAGAGATGATCAGAGACTGCATACATGGCCCAAGAGACTGTCAGAAACTGCATACATGTGGGGGGGTGACCGAGAGAGACAGGGGGGGGTGACAGAAAGAGACAGGGGGGGTGACAGAGAGAGACAGGGGGGGTGACAGAGAGAGAGAGACAGGGGGGGTGACAGAGAGGGGTGATGGGGGTCCTCGCTCCTGATCCGATCCCTGATTCCAGGGGGGGGGGGGGGCACATGCCCCCCCCCTTGCCCCTACCTGCGGACGCCCATGGCTACAGCAACGCACTGCATAACAGTGCCTTACTTTGTCATTTCAGCTTTTACTTTGAAAAGTGTTACAGAAGGTGAAGCCACTATATTGTTATTATATTTTTATACAGGATTTATATAACGGTTTGCACATCGCTTTACAACATGAGGGCAGACAGTACAGTTACAATACAATTTAATTTAATACAGGGGAAATCAAATGCTTTCCCCTGTATATATCATTATATGTTATACTGTATATCACATTTATAAATATTAACTGTATTATTGATAACAGCAATCACAGCATAATCATGTTGCAGAGTCATATGACATTAGCTGTAATGTTATTATCCTCTAATGCTTGTAATTATAGACAATAATTAAATTCATTTCCCTTAAGACTTATAACACTGTTACTTTTAATATAATGTCCCTGTAAAGTTTTATGACCAAATGTAACATTTAATATCTTACGTACAAAAAAAAAAAATTGAAATACAAATTAGAAAACAGTGTACCAATCAGCATAATGTAGATCAATAACCCATTATGTCTCAATAAACAATACATTTGGGGGCCATTCGCAATGATTAGCCTCCCATTGCTTTCAATGTTGCTTTCTGCCAACAGCTAATCGCAGGGAACCCCTGCTGGGTCCCCAGCATCTAACTGCAAATTAGAGTAATCTGTCAGCTCTGACATGAGGAGGCAAAGCCTTGCACCTATACCAAGATGGCCACCTCCACACAGAGACACAGTATGGAACATGGTAAGGATAAATCACTAATGGGCATAAGATCAATTGCCAGGGGCACACAGGCAGTACTGGTGACCCTCTGTGTGCCTTTTTTTCTACACAATTAGAGTAATATTTAAAGTGAATCTACAGCCCATTTATCATTTTCTTAGATCTTCACATAAAAATTAACTGTTTCATATACATAATTTTCCCAAAACATGCCAGTGTTATAAAGCATTATTACAGTGTGCAGTCTGCAATGATATCTGTACATGGGGGCAGCCATATTGCTCATTACGTACGCAGGCTTAGCTTCCAATGTGGTTCTGTTTCAGTTCCTCTCTACCTCTTTTAAACTTGAGCCTACAGGTAAGCCTAATAAGTCTGTAAGTACAGTGAATATCTCCTAAACATGCACCACTTAGGAGATATTCAGATGTATAGCAGCTGATGACGACACGGACGCATACGCTCTGAATTGACATCTTTTTGAGAGTGCTGTGCACGCGACTGTGACGTCATCGCAGCTCAGCCATTCAAATGGCTGGAGCATGTAAACCCGGAAGTAAGAATGGGTGAAAATGGAATCCCTGTTAGCGGTGACAGAATGCCGCTGGAGGGATCTGTTTTATAGGCAAGTCTGTCATAATGTGCTAGTATACAGTGCATACTAGCACATTATGACATTAACCTGCAGGGGACCATTTTTTATTTTACAGTTTACTACCACTTTAACTCTAAAACTATAACAGTAAAGTTTTATATTTTACTTGTACTATGGTTGTACAGACACACACCAAGACCAATTTGAAAGGGAAGCCAATTGCCTGCCAGGTTACTAGCAAAATCATGAAGGAAAAATATTTATTAGTGGGGAAAACAAACTCCAAATAAACAGTTATGTAGTATGTCACTTGCTAACTAAACTACGAGCCACATGTTGTGAGTTGTAGTAGGATACATTGGCACTGGCCGGGGTTTGGTGCTCTAAATTAGCAAACATTGCTTTAAAACCAAATGGGTTAGGCATTCATTTACATGCAAGTTTGTAGAAGGCTTCATGCACACTGGTTTGTTGTAAAGACAGGCAGACAGGAGAAAATCAGTGTTGAAAGCTCATCTAAGCTGCATTTTTTCTAACCAGTTTAGGTGATTTTAGCAGAGTTTAGCAGTATTTGGTGAGAGTTTATTTAATTGTCTAGAATTTTAATGTATTCTGTCCATTGAAATGAATAAATACTTAAGTGCTAAACTTGTTTTTATCGCCAAAAGCTCCTCTCCTGAACACAATTCTGCATTCAGGAGAGGAGCTTTGACTGCCTCTAAACTCGGCTGCTCCTAAACTCTGGTAAAAGCCTATGTGTGAATGGGCGGATAGGTTTTTATTGAGTTGTTTTCTGAGACTTTGGCAAAAAAAAAAAAAACACCAAAGGCTCCTAAACGTGAGTTAAGCAGCAGCAGTGTGAGGCCTAAAAGTGTCAAAAAAGTCACGCTTGCTTCGAAAATAATTATATTCGCACTTATGGCCTAATATTAACAGTAGAGGGCAATGTTCACCTTGGTTTTATTCCTCGTACTGCTCATCCTGCTCCTCAGGAAGCTGAAAGTCCGACTCACTTTGTTTTTCTCAGCTTCAGGTTTTGTAGGCGTCATGTATCTGTCCCATTCCTCCTCTTCAATCCTGAAAAAAACATTGTAGTTAATGTTCTGTGAGACGTAAAATATGGCCAAATAAACACACATACCAAAACACTCATACAGGTGGCCATGAGCAACAGAAACGTATTACCCAGGTTTTTATGACTCTCATGATTTTCATGTAATTGGGCATTCTTTCCAAGTGTTTGCACTTTAAAAAGTATCAGATATCTTTTAGACAAACATTTGATAATATTTCTCGAAAAGCATTGTCTGCAAAGACTGACTTTCCAACAGAATGAAAGCCATTTTGAACAAGATCTGTAACCCCTAATAATTTCGTAACTAGTATGCTGCCAAGTTCATGCTTGTCAATTATTTGACCATTCTTTCCAAAATTTGGCTATCTATGAGTAGCCATACTCTCACTCAACACGCTCATTCCCTTGCATACTCTTGAGGTAGAAACCAAAGTACTTTTTTGAAATCCATACAAATTCCAATGGACTGAAGTTGTCCATAGATATCAGAGATCGCTCACAAGTGCATGCATGATACTAATGTCTTTTGTCCTGGGCCAGTTTCCTCCTAAACAGAAATGTTCCAGGTACACTAGTTGGGTCTATTTCAGGCAATTGAAGATGTAGGGTGAGCTACACAGTCCCAGCTCAAGGCAAACATTAGATTTTTTTTTATTACCAGATCAGGGCTATAACACCTGATGGGGAGACTGTCATGTCATGTCTATGGGCTCCTTAGACCAGAATCAAACCCAGGACCATAATTTAGTGTTGCCAATATATGAGGGGCATTCAAGTCAAACCATGACTTTTTACAGGTATAAAAATAGGATTTTTTCATCATACTTACCTGTAAAATCCTTTTCTTTGAGTACATGATGGGACACAGAGTTAGGCTAATATTCATTACCTGCTGGGTTATACTTCATCTCCAGGTGAATGGACACTGGTAGACCAAAGGTCTTTAGACAGGAAGTGATTCCCAGCATAAACCAGGGAGTACTGGCTCTATGGCACTACCAGAGCATGTGCTCGGATTGCCAGAGGATCTCTTGTTCGGGACACAAACTGCTGTAGTTTTTTGTTGAACCTGGATGCCAGCAGGTCGGCCTCTGGCCATCCCCAACATTTTCCTGGAACACCCCTGGGTGTAGGGACCATTCCCCGGGCAGATCTGCTGGCAGCTGAGATAATCTGCCTTCCAGTTCTCTACTCCCCCTGGGATATGGACTGCCGATAGAATCGGCACATGTCCCTCTGCCCAGGCTAGTATGTGGTTCACCTCCTTCAGAGCTGAATGACTCCTGGTACCGCCTTGGTGGTTTATATAGGACACTGCAGTGGCATTGTTGGGCTGAACTCTGATAGGGCAGTCCTGAAGCTCCACCATCCAGGACCGTAGGGCCAGTCGTACTGCCTGTAATTCCAGGACGTTGATGGGCAGGATCTGTTCTTTCCTTGACCATTTCCCTTGAGCTGTGAGCCCGTCTAGGGTCGCTCCCCAGCCTGAGAGACTGGCATCTGTAGTCAGTACTGTCCAAGTTACCAGGAGGAAGGATCTTCCCTTGAGCAGGTTCTGATCCTGTAAACGGGCGTGGCTGTAATTGCGTATGACGCGAATCTTCGTGCGCCCAGATAAAGGCTAAGGCGAAGCCGCATTCGCCATGGCTGCCATACAAACCGCTGAGCCCAGTGGTGCACTTGCAAACACATGTGCGCCATGGCGAACCAAGGTGAAATGGCGCACCGCCGTCGATGGTCGTGCACCATCATACAGGTAACAAACAGCCAGCCAGACAAGCAAAAAAAGGTACACTCTGCAAACATCCACAGCTAGCCCAAAAACTCCCCCGTATGGTCACCACACACAGGTGTCCAGCCTCTAGCTAGCTTGACTGATTGTTACAATCACTGGGACACCCCACAATATTAAATAAAGGGGTTTCACTTACCCGTCCAGGCGCAGGGCAGCTTACAAATGAAGAGCCTGATCTTTACCTTTCACGGCGGGTTCCTGTCACTTGAGGATCTTCAAAGGACTGGGTACCCTATTCTTGTTTATGGTCCACTCCCTTGGACCTGTACAGCACCCTACAGGAATGCCTTAGCGCTGTGGTGTCCAGGATTCCACTTCGCAGGGTCCAGCGCCGGAGGCCACATTACAGGCAAAACCTTGCAGGATCTTGAGTCTTCTTTTTTGAGGCTCCGGTACCATTTATCTAAGCATATAAAGCCTGTATCAAATGGATGCGATCGGTCAATCCCTTGATTCATTTAAGGACCGTTTGTGGGACTAGAGACCTGGAGCTCAGAGAGCTCAAACAACCATGCCATCCACCTTGCAGACACTGATAAAAAACTGAAGTACTTCCTGTATGGGAGGGGATCACTTTCTGTCTAAATACATTTGGTCTACCAGTGTCCATTCACCTGGGGATGAAGTATAACCCAGCAGGTAATGAATATTAGCCTAGCTCTGTGTCCCATAATGTATGAAAAAGAAAAGGGATGCTAGCGTGGCAGGATTACACACAGTAGTAAGTGGCAAGTGTGTCCTATTACTGATAGGCAGTGAACATGTGTCGGGCCAGTCCAGAGACCGGTAATCAAGATGGCAGACAACAGTATTAGTGTGTGCATGAAACAGCCTGTGGAGATGAAGTTTCTTGTGAACGAAGGCATAAATCAACGAATATCTACAGAAGACTTCAAGCACAGTACGGTGATGAGACGCTTAGCCGGAGTAAAACATTTCAATGGTGTAAACGTTTCAAAGATGGCCGTACGTCCGTCAGTGACAATCCCAGCCGCGGTGGTTCCCAGCCCTCAGCCCACAGAGGCACTGCCACATCCCCCTTACAGCTCGGACCTCACTTGGTGATTTCCACCTTTTTGGACCCCTAAATGAGTTCCTCAGAGGTCAGCTTTTCAGCACTGATGAGGAAGTGAAGCAGGCTGTCCTAGGATGGTTTAGGCGTACTGACAAATCTTTCTGTGCCAAAGCTTTCCAGGCTTTTGTTAAAATGCTGGGATAAGTCTATAAATATAGCAGGGGAGTGGGTCGGAAAAAAAAAAAATGCAGTTCCCACTCGTTGAAATTGGTTCTTTCATATAAACTCAAAAGTCCCCGTCTGACTTGAACACCCTTCGTATCTTTCAAGCACTCCTACAGCAGCAAAATAAAGATGGGGCAAATTCCAGAAGTTGAGTGACACTGTATATATGGTATAAGCTAGCCTATGTGTATTGATGCACAGTATGAAATAGCATGCAGGGATGACTTGTCACATCACGATTATATCCTATATTTGACACCACAATAAACATCTGTATTGTTATCGTTCATGACTACTATTTCTGGAATTCCCATTATGTAAGAAATACCTTTGTTTTTAAGTCACTTCTATTCATCAGTTATACAATGGAAAATACCAAGACAGATTTGTGGTCAGGCTCATTTTTTTGGTATGTTTCATTTTTTAGGTATGAAAAAAAAAAAAAAACACAGTGAAGGACATATTAGGCTTTATTTGTGAGTACAGACTGCATGCAAAGTAAATCTAATCTAGAACAATCAAAAATTGGCCTCAGACAATTTAGGGCAGTGGATTAGAACTCTAACTTTTTGATTGATACTAATAACTAATCATTGCTGCTTAAACTTTTATAAGCCAAAGTTGTGATATGTGATATTATTTTTTTCTTTTTAGGTAGGAGTGACGCACTTTGGGGGATCTCTGATTCAAGAGTGTTTCAACACAACTAAAAAAGTGAAACTGAACCTCTAAAAAAAATCTATTGTACAATTGACAGAAGAAAATAATTGCATTGTAAAATCAGTAACCAATAAGATAAACATGCTAATATCTTTTTACCTTGTATAGGTCATAAAATACCTCTATCTCTCCTCATTAAAGAGCTGGTGCTGCAAGCCTAATTTTAATTATCAGCTGTTTCAGGTGGACAATGAGCAATTTGCAGTGACTACAGCAACCCATAAGAATAGACCTTTCACTAGTAACCTCAAATCTGAACAGGTAATGTAGATTACTGGGTTCTGTACACCATCATTGATCAGTCAACTGCCTCTGTGAATAAGGTTTCATTTCCTTCCAAATAATATATTGTTAAAAACCTATAATCAACTTTACATCGACACTAGGAGGATGTTTCAGAAATGTAGCAATCAATATACTTAACTGTATTTCCTGTAACCTAATATAGGTATTTGATCTGCTCTATTAGCTGAAAGAGTCATACAATAGCTCTGCTACTGGCTGCTCTCACATAAGCAACAATTTCTGTAATTAACAGTACATCCAGAGAAGAGGTGAGAATATCCCATCCAGGGGCGGACTGACCATTCGGCCACTCGGGCACTTCCCGAGGGCCCTGGGCCACTAGGGGGCCCCATCAGGGTTGCCAGCCTCAGTAAAACCAGGGACAGTATATAAAAATCTGTGTTTTTTTTTTACATCTGTTTCTGAAATGTCCCTTACCGACATCCTTTTGGTCTAAAAATCCAGAGATTATAGCTGCCCCACCTCTCTAGTACCTTCTCAGCCAATAGAAACATGTCTGTGTATACATGTATGTGTATACTGTGTGATTGTATACTGTGTGGCCCCATAATCTCTGATTGCCAGGGGGCCCCATAATCTCCTATTGCCCGGGGCCCCCTAGAGTTGTCAGTCCGCCCCTGATCCTATCACATATTATATACATCCAGGGGACTTATGGTGAAAAAAAAAAAACACTGAAGAAATCTTTAAAATCGTCAAAAAAAGAGAAAAAAAAAAACAGGCAAAATATGCCACCTATAGAAAAGTCCTTCTTTGTTTCTTCCCAGTAAGAACAAGTTATGCCTGGGTAGAAAAAAAAATGACTAAGGAGTCTCTCTATTTCTTTCCACCTACAGAAAGTCCTAGTTTCATAGTTTCATAGTTAGTAAGGTTGAATAAAGACATCAGTCCATCCAGTTCAACCTGAGCGAGTGTCTACAATTGTCCCCATCCCTGTACATTGCACACTCACATCAGTCCCTACCCTCAAGGAGCCCACAATCCAAGGTCCCCATTCATATACTAGGGCCATTTTTTGGACAGAAGCCAATTAACCTACCTGCATGTCTTTGGATTGTGGGAGGAAACCGGAGTGCCCGGAGGAAACCCACGCAGGCACAGGGAGAACATGCAAACTCCAGGCAGGAAGTGTCGTGGTTGGGATTCGAACCAGCGACCCTTCTTACTGCTAGGTGAGAGTGCTAACCACTACACCACTGTGCCTCCTCTTTGGCTTCTTCCCACTAAGACCAACAGGTTATATCTGGACTTTAAGGTAGGAAACAAAATTACAGAGGAGGATGTCTTTTATAGAGATTTAATCAGGTTATTGTGATGAAGTGTAAAAAGAAGAAAAAATGAATAAAATAAAGCTAAAATACAATGTTCTGCTCTTTAAATAAGCAAAGCAGGCAGAAATTAAGAAAGAATATGACACAGCCGGAAAAAAAAAAAAAAAAAAAAAAAAAGCTAAAGTAAACTTTTCTTTAGAAAGAAAGAGGTTGCCGCTTCTGATCTAAAACTGATTGTTGCCTGGCTGTGCTGTTGACTATCTAGCTTGATTTGTTGTAATCATTGATCTGGAGCTTGAATAAAAGTCAGAGGTCCTTATCTACTGTATATACTTGCTCTTAGGGATTGAAGGGATTTTGTATGCGTTATGGGGGGGGGTTCACATTTTTACATAAATATAGTTCATAGATACAAGATCCACTATTAAATGATCTGGAACCCTTGCAGCTGTCATGTAATCATCTGCCTAGCTATTTTTAAAGGGGTGATCAGCCAATGTGAACACTGATCATTCATTTTTGTGTTTGTAAAATCTTGATTTATACAGAGATATAAAAACCAAAACAGCTGAGGTTTTTGAAGAAATAAAGGCCATCAATTACAAGATACAGGAAAAAAATGACAACCCCCATATCCACAATATGCTCAAAAATTCCTAGGATGTACTAGGGAAACACAAACTTTTACGAGTCAAGTGCAGTAAACATGCATGCCAAAAAATATAAAACACCAATACCAATCAATGAACGAAGCAAAAATTAAAGGCCTATAAAATCTCCAACCTCCATAGATGCGCTTGATAAAGCCTATACTGGGAAGTAATCAGAGAACTAAGGGAAAGGGGGAGGTCAGGGAAGAAGGGGAGCCAAACAAAGATCCCTGTCACCCCTCCCATGGGAGAAAGAAAAAGGAACACTTAAAGAAAAAGGTAGACAAAAAAAAACCCAGGTCAGCAGCCCTAGCCTGTTTTTAACAGGCTTGTTAAATAAAAAATAAAAAAACCGTAACGGTATGATCATTCACGTCTGCAAAAATCACATGACCCAATTCTCAGGCATCTGGTCATGTGACAGACCACCATGGATTTCCAAAGCTTCTTTTTTTCAACAAGTATTATAGCAGTTCTTTAACACATTTTATTTCAAGGCAGAAAGGGAGGGGTGGAGAGATTTGTTGCTACACTTTGGGTTTACTAAGACTGTAATGTCTTCACACAAAATATAAACAGGGCAGAGATATTGCAATACCTTTTTTCTCTTGATTGTTCAGGAAGGCTGCACGCTCGTTCTAGTAAGACAAGAGGAAGATGTTAGGTTTCACAGAAAAAACGATTTGAAGAAATGTATAATCCACCACCATATGCCCTCATTCCACCTACAAATCATGTCACAATGCATCAGGTAATGGTTAGTATAGTTCATTCCAAAATAATCAATACAAAAATAGTCACATGAAAGAACCCAATGAGTGAACCCAAAGAGTGAACGTTTAGTGTTAGAAAGGCCTGGTATATAGGCCTGAAGAGTATGCTGGCTTCCTTGCTTTCAACTGAAAAATAACTGGTTACCATGGCCAAAGGGACTTCCATCATCAAGTCTATGGTGAGGGAAAAAAGTATTTGTTCCCCTGCCGATTTTGTACGTTTGCCTACTGACAAAGAAATGATAAGTCTATAATTTTAATGGCAGGTTTATTTTAACAGTATTTCAAAAAAGTTATAAATTGATTTGCATTTTAATGAGTGAAATAAGTATTTGATCTCCTATCAATCAGCAAGATTTCTGTCTCCCAGGTGTCTTCTATACAGGCAACGAGCTGAGACTAGGAGCACCCTCTTAAAAGGAGTGCTCCTAATCTCAGCTTGTTACCTGTATAAAAGACATCTGTCCACAGAAGCAATCAATCAGATTCCAATCTCTCCACCATGGCCAAGACCAAAGAGCTGTCCAAGGATGTCAGGATCAAGATTGTAATGGCTGGAATGGGCTACAAGACCATCTCCAAGCAGCTTGGTGAGAGGGTGACAACAGTTGATGCGATTATTCGCAAATGGAAGAAACACAAAATAACTGTCAATCTCCCTCGGTCTGGGGCTCCATGGAAGGTCTCACCTCGTGGAGTTTCAATGATCTTGAGAATGGTGAGGAATCAGCCCAGAACTACACAGGAGAATCTTGTCAATGATCTCAAGGCAGCTGGGACCATAGTCACCAAGAAAACAATTGGTTACACACTAGCCACATGAAGGACTGAAATCCTGCAGTGCCCGCAAGGTCCCCCTGTTTAGGAAAGCACATGTACAGGCCTGTCCGAAGTTCGCTAATGAACATCTGAATGATTCAGAGGAGAACTGGGTGAAAGTGTTGAGGTCAGATGAGACCAAAATCAAGCTCTTTGGCATAAACAACTCACCGTGTTTGGAGGAGGAAGAATGCTGCCTATGACCCCAAGAACACCATCCCCATCGTCAAACATGGAGGTGGAAATATTATGCTTTGGGGGATGATTTTTCTGCTAAGGGGACAGGACAACTTCACCGCACCAAAGTGACTATGGACGGGGCCATTTACCATCAAATCTTGGGTGAGAACCTCCTTCTCTCAGCCAGGGCATTGAAAATGGATCGTGGATGGGTCTTCCAGCATGACAATGACCCAAAACACATGGCCAAGGCAACAAAAGAGGTGGCTCAAGAAGAAGCACATTAAGGTCCTGGAATGGCCTAGCCAGTCTCCAGACCTTAATCCCATAGAAAATATGTGGAGGGAGCTGATGGTTCAATTTATCAAACGTCAGCTTTGAAACCTTAATGACTTGGAGAGGATCTGCAAAGAGGAGTGGGACAAAATCCCTCCTGAGATGTGTGCAAACCTGGTGGCCAACTACAAGAAATGTCTGACCTTTGTGATTGCCAACAAGGGTTTTGCCACCAAGTACTAAGTCATGTTTTGCAAGGGAGTCAAATACTTATTTCACTCATTAAAATGCATTAATTTTTTTCTGGCTATTTTTGTTGTTATTCTGTCTCTCACTGTTAAAATAAACCGACCATTTAAATGATAGACTGATCATTTCTTTGTCAGTGGGCAAACGTACAAAAGCAGCAGGAGATCAAATACTTTTTTCCCTCACTGTACCTATTCCAGAGTCCTGTCTACAGTCTCATATGGCAAAAGTATGGAACAATTCACAAACAAGGTTGGATTAAATTCACATCCTATGAAGTGGTATAAATGCCTCAGGCTTTGAACATGTTATATAAAGACATACCGACAATGCTCCAGTAAAAAGTCCTCATTGAGTTTTATTACAAGTGGGAGAACACTGCACAAGATTTGGCCATGTTCCAGGCTAACATTGTTTTAGCTTTACATAAACTTGATCGGCTTTGCCAAGCAGCATAGAGAGTGTTTTCCTACTGTAAATAAAATAAGTAATAATTATACGTTCTGCTGGATGAAATGCTGATTATGTCACTATTTCCTCCACACCTGAAGGATGCTTTCCTGATTACGTGTATCCTGGAACACTTATACAAAAACTGGCAGAAGAAATTTGCTGGTTGCCAACAGCAAAAGAGAGGTCTACTTTTTCATACCCTCATTCCATTGTAGAGAATGGCTTCTTACTATTGGGGATTTGACAACAAAATGATGAAGGTATGGGACATGATCTCTGAATAAAAAAGAAAATACAGATGCAAGATTCTCTGCATTTTTAAGCCTGAAATCAGAGTATAAAAAGTGGCTCAATGATAAGAAGACATTTGAGTAACATTACCAGTAATCGTACCTCCATTCCATTTTACTGCACAAAAAAGGAGGGGTAGATAGTACCGGCGGCAGGCCCCAGAAAAGGAGGTAAGAGACCACTCTGTGCAAAACCATTGCACAAAGCAGGTAAGTATAGCATGTCTATTATTTAAAGCGGAAGTAAACCCATCGATTTAACAGTTTAAAAAAAAAAGGCATGCCGGGAATGCTAACTGCACATTGGCTGTGCTCTCAACCAAACAGTCAAACCATCCAATGGCTGGTGTCATAACGAATCACATGTGCAGAACCGTGGCAGTTGAAGATTAAACCGAGGCAAAGATGGCAGCTTCCTTGGCTGAAAACGATAGGGGGGTTTACTTCCGCTTTAAGGAAAAAAGGCTTTACAACTGCTTTAATCCACACATGGAGAGAAGTGAGAGAAGTCAAGGTACCCTGTGTACTACCTGGGCTTAGGATCCACGAGGCTATACAATAGGATTGATTTGAACACTAATGCCGCGTACACACGGTCGGAATTCACGTTGGAAAAAGCTCTGATGGTTTTCCCCTCGGAATTCCGACGGAATTTCGCTCAAACTGTCTTGCCTACCCAGGGTCACACCAAATTCCAACAGTCAATAACACCACGCCTTAAAAAACGTTCGACTGCACTATAAAAGTGAAGTTTAATGCTTCTGAGCATGCGTCGAATTGTTTCCGAGCATGCGTCGGAATTTTGCATGTCGGAATTGCCTACACACAATCGGAAAATCCGATAGAAAGGTTTTCCGTCGGAAAAATTAAGAACAGGTTCTCAATCCAAAGTCCGTCGGAAATTCCGACAGAAAAAGACCGATGGGCATACACACGGTCGGAAAATCCGATGAAAAGCTCCCATCGGACTGTTTTCATCGGAAATTCCGACCGTGTGTACGCGGCATAACACAGGTACTTAAAGGCCCCACAAGTCGCCTGCACTTAAAGTAAGTAAGTTATTTATTTTTGCTTTTCTTTTTAGGTTTTAACAGAGATGGATTAGGACACCTGTCAGTTTTTATTGCTGTCTGTGCACCCATTAGGGAGATCTACCCTCTCTATTTGTCCTGTTTACTATTATTATTGAAAGGGAAAAGTAAAAGAAAATCCCAAATTTTGGGTTGTCCCCAGAAAAGTAATAGAGGGGAAATCTTCCAATGGGAACACCAGTTCTGGTGACCTGGGGGTCCCCAAAGACTTTCCTTAATTTGCAGGGATTTCCTCTCACTTACTCTTTGGCTATGGGACACAAAGTGAAGGGAAATCTCGGCAATTGGATACAGATGAAAATGGGTCATGAATGAGTATTCCAGCAAGGCAATGACCTAAAACACACACGACCAAGGCAACAAAGGAGTGGCTCAAGAAGAAGCACATTATGGTCCTAGGGTGGCCTAGCCAGTCTCCAGACCTTAATCCCATAGAAAATATGTGGAGGAAGCTAAAGGTTTGAGTTACCAAACGTCAGCCTCGAAACCTTAATGGCTTGGAGAGGATCTGAAAAGAAGAGTGGACCAAAATCCCACCAGAGATGTGTGCAAACCTGGTGGCCAACTACAAGAAACGTCTGACCTCTGTGATTGCCAACAAGGGTTTTTCCATCAAGTACTAAGTCATGTTTTGCGAAGGGGTCAAATACTTATTTCCCTCATTAAATTGCAAATCAATTTATAACTTTTTTTGAAATGCGTTTTTCTGGGGGTTTATTGTTATTCTGTCTCTCACTGTTAAAATAAACCTACCATTAAAATTATAGACTGATCATTTCTTTGTCAATTGGCAAACGTACAAAATCAGCAGGGGATCAATTACTTTTTTCCCTCACTGAAGGCCTACATAATAAAAAGAAAAATATACAATATATTCAAAACAAGAGCTATATTACTGTTATAAAGCGCTGCACAAACTGTTGGCGCTATATAAATCTTGTATAATAATAATAATAGTCAGGTTGCATCTTTACCACAGTACTATAAAGGCTAGAAAGAAATATATAAAAAAAAAAAAAAAAAGATAGACGTTAGCAATTTCTATTCTGTCTGAAGGTATATTATATATTAGTATTAGATAACCAACTGTGGTGGTCACTTTATATTCTAAGATGTCTTAATGCTCTTGGTTACATGTCTCAGCCAAACAATGTAACAAACTAAAAATGCAAGATAACACCTTGTGTAGCAGGCACATCAACCAGCTGTCCCTGATAGTTCATATCACGCTGCGTGTCAGCCGCTCAGGGCACAATGGTGGAGCACATTTGGCATGACACTGAACAGAAAGACTAGACAGGACCTTTTCACCTACGCATTTCAAATGCAGATACATTGGTTGATTTAGGCACAGTTGCTCCAGAGCTTAGTAAATGAGCAGAAGCTCTGATGACTTCCATCATCCAATCATGTGCAGCAAAAAACGTTTTCTTTTTATTTTTCTTTGCAAGCAATTGGGTATTCTTTGCAAAGTGAAGCTTCAGCTCATTTACTAAGCTCTGGGGCAACTGCACTTTGCAAAGTGTACATTCTATTTGTTTTTAGTATATCAACCCCACCGTCTCTGTCAGGACAACCATTACCATTTACGCTTCTCATCTTGCAGCTCAATTATTCATAAAATACAGAATATTCTCTATTATGTTCCGTATCAAAAAACATTTTTAAGTATCATGAAAGATTAAATCTAAACTGAATAGTAACCGTTTTGTGAGCACTGTGCCGATTCCCTTGACCCTAGACTTTTTCCAACGTTGCAGTAGGATAATGCCTACTTTATATTTGTCACCACTGACAAGACATAACTTTAAAAAATGTAATACGGCTGCTTATTTTTATACATTCCCTTTGACATGTATCTAACCCAGAACCAGCAGGACCCTTGGGGATGTACGCTGTGCATTAAGCCAGCTTTCTACACAGCAGCCCCACATGCATGCTTTTGATCTCCCTGCTGAGACCTCTGTGTGTCAGTTGCTATTTACCAATCATAAAAGTTTTGAATCTTGCTAAGTAATCATTTTGTTCTATACTCATTAGCAATATGCTAGAACAGGGGTAGGCAACCCCGGGCAGGGGTGCCACAAGCAACACTTAAAGTAGATGTAAACCCAATGTCATTCTTTCTAAACTACTGCCATAGGGGTTATCTATAAGGATATACATGCCTACTGCATGTATCTTTACCTGTCAAATGTCTCCCCTCTGTCTGTTATGAGACCCGAAAAACTGAAGATTCTGTGGTTGGGTCTGTTGTCTGGAGCTTGGTGGGTGGAGTCGTGATGTCAGTAGACTCCCCGCCCACCTCTCCACTCCCCTTGTCAATATGCATTTTCTCCTGTGTATTTCTTACACTGAACATCTGCTATGATCTCTAACATCCAGTGAAAAGACAGGAAAGTAACTACATGACCTCAGCATGCTCAATTATGCTGAGGTGTGGAACATCCAATCCTGGCAGAGCAGCAGAAGAAAGGAGTGGGAGGGAATTAAAAAATAATGCATGTCTCTTAGGCTAGTGCACGAGATATGTAAATCACCTGTCACTCACAGCAAGGGGGAGGATTTGACAAAGTTTTTCTCTGTTTGTCAAGATTTATCTCACTGAACAATAAAAGAGGATTGCTCAGAGCTGGATTAACTCTTTGTGGCAAGACTGGGCTCAAGTGATAGAAAATCTTATACTCTACATTATGACATTAAAAAAAAAAAAAAAAAAAAAAATTGGGTTTACATCAGCAGAGCAGCGCAGGGAAGTGTCAGCGAGACACTAATGCATTCCAATTTCAGAATTCCCCACGCCGCACCTGCACTGAGGCGGAGGCACTGCCCCCACACTTTGTAAAAGATGGGAAATATTGTTTGGTTCGCTAACTATGCAGTAGCTGCGATCGTCAGCTTTTGTGATGGGGGAAGAGATTGGGTGCAGTTCTGGTAGAGGGGGGGTCCCTGTTTTCAGGAGGAGGACAACTGTCTTGGCCACTGCTAAAGCCAATCACAATCCTGCTAGCCCCATCCTCCATCTGGAGAAAGATGACTCGCTTGGTTGCCACTACCAATCTCAGTAGGCCAAACATCTTTAATGGCTACAGTATCTTTTTTCCATTGTAAACTAGACATCAATAAGTACTTGATGACTTAAATCCTGTATAATAATAAACGGGAACAGGTAACAAACATATAGCGAGGGTTTCTCAAATTTGACCAGAAAGGTAAAAATACACTTTAAAGCGGAGCTCCAACCCAAAAAATGTTTTTATTAATGTGCTTAAAAAAAAAAAAAACATTTGGAGAAAACAGTTTTTTTTTTACTCACCTCTAAATGCCTGTTGCTAGGGGGTCCCTCGTAGTCTGCCTCCATCGGCGCCTAGGCTCCTGACGTCACTTCCCTCGGCGCAGGAAGGGAGATCGCCTCTCCCCCCTTCCCTCTTGTCAATCATCTGGGACACGTGACAGGTCCCAGATGATTGTGCAGCCAGTGACGGCACGCGGCGCACGCATGTGCAGGGGGTGCCCAGCTGTGAAGCCACAGCTGGGCGCCCACAGTTTAAATGCCGGCGCCACTGAGCAGAGGGGGGGACGAGCGTGTCTTCGATCCCCCGCATCGCTGGACCCTGGGACAGGTAAGTGTCCGATTATTAAAAGTCAGCAGCTGCAGTATTTGTAGCTGCTGACTTTTAATAATCGGACACTTACCTGTCCCAGGGTCCAGCGATGGTGCCGGCATTTAAACTTTTTTAAGTGGGAACCCCGCTTTAAGGGAATATAACACTTTCCAATGTTAACCCTGTAGATTCTACTATGATTGCACAGATCTACTTTAGGAAAATTATCACATACACTAAGCTGCTTTTCTCCTTTATGAAATAACCTTTACATTACATATGGTGCAAATTTAGGCTGGCCATACATTATACAATTTGTTTGTTCAATTTCCTTTAGATTTACCTTCAGCTATGTAGTGCAAGGGCCTGCCTTAATGCATACAAATTGAAAGCGTTTTGGTTTGACCTCATATTATATGGTTTTGGTGAATCTAAAGGAAAATTGTGCAAGGAAATTGTATAATGTATGGCTAGCCTCAGGCCCCTTTCACATCGGGTGGATCCGCTCAGCGGAGTCTGTCAGCTCAGCAGGAGATTGCTCCGTTGATCTCTGCTGAGCTGGCGGATGACAGTTCCGTCTCTGCTCACTGAGCGGGGAGGGACCTGTCAGAGCCTCGCTGATCTGGATGGGGAGATGGAACGAAAACGGACAGCATGTCTGTTTTCATCAG
This sequence comes from Lithobates sylvaticus, assembly GCA_028564925.1. Classification (NCBI taxonomy): domain Eukaryota; kingdom Metazoa; phylum Chordata; class Amphibia; order Anura; family Ranidae; genus Lithobates; species Lithobates sylvaticus. Next base: position 121,264,723 of record CM053026.1, read on the forward strand.
ATCTCATCCGATCCGCCAAAATGGATGGCAGACGTATAACCATACGCTTGTCTTGAGCAGATCGGATGGCAGACGGGTGTCAGTGCACACATCTCCGCTGACATCCACCTGCCCATAGGAGTCAATGGATAGCCCGCTCAGATCCACCTGAAAAACGGACAGGCGGATCCGTGCGGGCTTATCGTGTGAAAGGGGCCTAAATATGAGATATGTCATTTTTATGTATAAACATTTCTTTCGGTGGTATATCAACAGTTATTTAAATTTTTACATAAAATAAGAGCAAATTGTAGTAAAAATAGAAATAGCAATTTAGAAAGTATGGCTATACTGCTGTTTTTACAAAAAAAAAAAAAAAAAAAAGCTACTGCATGTTTTAAAAGCACAACGGTGTTGAGGGGGATGATTTTAATGTGTCCATTCCCTAAACCTGTTATAAACGTATATTAGATTTATATCCAAAGTTGCACCGACTTTGGGCAATTTTGATGCAACTTTGGATGGGTGCAACTTGGATATGACTTTGGCTTTGACCAGTGATAATGGACAACTTTTTCACACAAGTTGCATTGTATAACATTCAGGTATGACTTTCATGCAACTTCTGAAGGTTAACATTGAAGTCTATGGCTCTCAAGTTGCATGAAAGTTGGACCAAAGTAGTGCATGAGTTGCAACTTTAAGTTGTGCATATATGAATGGCTATCATTGAGAAACATGGGGAATAACTTGTCCTTGAACTTTGATGTCCAAAGTTGCATGACAAGACGCACAAGTGTGAATGGGGCCTTACTCTTTTTCCATTATTTATTATTTTTAACTGCCTCATGATTGGTGTCCTCAGACAGGCCATTGTAATTTTTCATTCCTCAATTGGAACTGTTTTGTTGTTATTATCATACAGGATTTATAGATCCCCAACAGTTTGTGCAGTGCTTTACAACTTGAGGGCAGACAGTTCCGTTACAATCCAACTCAATACAGGACAATTCAGAGGGCCCTGCTCATTAGAGCTTACAATCTAGGAGGGAGGGTCAGGTGATACAAAGGGTAATAACTGTGGGGGGCTACGCTAATGGAGTGCAGTTGGTACAGTAGGTGGAGGCAGGAAAGGCTTCTCAAAGGGGTTTCTGAGATTGCCTAAAAGTGGACAGAGTAGGAAACAGTCAGACAGATTGGGGTAGGGAGTTCCAGAAGATGGGAGTGTCTCGGGAGAAGTCCTGGAGGCAAGCATGGGAGGAAATGACAAGGGAGCTAGAGAGCAGGAGGTCTTGGGAGGAACAAACGATTTGTTTGGAATTTTGAGGCTAGGTTAGTGATGTAGCTGGGGCAGAGATGTAAGTTGTTAGTATTTAGAAGAGGGGTAGCAGAAACTGAACGGTTGGTAAGGTGATGGAGTTGGGCAGAAGCATTCATGATGAATCTGATTCCTCCTGTATTGAATTGTATTGTAATTGTACTGTCTGCCCTCGTGTTGTAAAGAGCTTTGCAAACTGTTGGCGCTATATAAATCCTGTATTATAATAACAACAACTGAAGGGGGGATAGCCTATGTAAAGGTAATCCAATGAGGAGGAAGTTGCAGTAGTCGAGACGAGAGATGACCAGGGAGTGAATTAGAAGCTTTGTGGTGTCATTGGTTAAGAAGGGGCATATTTATCCAGGATTACACCTAGCACCCTGACATGCGGGGATGGACTGATAGTTGTGCCATTGATCTTGAAAGGGGAAGGGGCACGTGGGGGAGGAAATATTATGAGCTTGGTTTTGGCATGTGCCGACATCATGCCACCTGTGCTCTACAATCATGCTGTGAATTGCTTGCCATCAAGTGTAACTTATACAGGTATTTCTTGAGGTGTTCCTGCTGTAAAAGCACAATTTGTTACATTGTTTTATCCAATCCAATTTTTAAGTGCTCGGAACTGTAATGGAGCTGTACTTTTGTTGACAGAAAGCAGCTCTTGATTGTCTAAGACCAGTCACAAGATCTTGGCAACAAAGAGTAGAGATCAGGGGCTGGGGCCGATACCCAGAGGACGGGGACTGGCCAGGTAAGTGGCAAGACCAGTCACAATCCAAGAGCAGGATTATCATCAAGTAGAAAAGATTAACATGGAATGTGAGACTAGCACTTTGAGCTGCATTATTGTTTTACTCATCTAAAGGTCCTGTTTACATTCATACATTATCCTCACTGGAATGTCACAGTGCAAAGTGAGGTGTTAAAAGGGTTTCTACACCATGGCAATTACAATATATGGATTTTCATAATGATTTTTCTTTTGTTTGTTGGTGGCCCATTATAATTTGATGTTTTTTATTTTTATTTATTATTTCTTTTTTTTTGTGGTTGAACTGGATGGACTTGTGTCTTTTTCCGGCCTAGCTAACTATGTAACTATGTTTTTGTTTCGGGATACATGTAGTTAGTGTGTGTATTTTCTGAACAAGATATGAGGTTATTTGATTCTCATAAAGTTCATACTTGTACAACTAGTTTTGAGGCTCTTTTTTCCCCATTCATCCCTTGCTACATAATTTACTTGGGCCATATTACTAGCTGTGTAATATTATACTTAAGCTATCTTTGCCTCAAGAATGTTGGACTCCAAATACTGTATATTGACTCACTAACTTTGCTGGAAGTCTATTCCAAGCATCGACTACTCTTTCAGTAACTTAATACTTTCTAAAGCTTGGTACACACGGGCCGGATATCGGCGGTTCAACAAAAACCAGCTGACATTCGACCCGATTGTACATCAGCCTGTCCGACAGAAGTGGGCCTCGAGCTCCCCAGTTTTTTTTTCATTCCTGCTGGGTTGAATGAAAAAAAAAAAAAAAAAAAAACACAGTGTGTACGAGGTATTGGATTAGTTTCGACCTCTCCTCCTGCTAGTTCGAGGTCATGTCTCCGTGTTTTTGATTTTGGCTTCATATTGAAAGTACTGCCCCCCCCCCAGGAGTTATGAGCCCAGCTGGTTGATTTCAACTGTCGTTATGTTTTCCCTTTTACCCCCCTTTTTTCTCTTCTTATTTTTTCTCATGGCTATATATACTACGTCTATTCAAGTTACTAATAGGTTGATATAGTAAGTTAGATAGTGTATTTTGTTTGATTATTAATATCATATATCTTCCAGATATTATAGGAACAAGGGGTTATCGAACTGCAAACGCAGGTGCTGATTCTGCGTCAATGCAGTTTTTACCCACAAGACTTTTGGAAAAAAGGGAAAGAATTTGGACTATCTCGGTACTTATAATAAATCAATAAATACATAAATTTGAAAAAAAAAATAACAATAAATTTCAAATTTATGTATTTATTGATTTATTATAAGTATCGAGATATTCCAAATTTTTCCCCTTTTTTCCAAAAGTCTTGTGGGTAAAAACTGCATTGACGCAGAATCAATACCTGCGTTTGCAGTTCGATAACCCCTTGTTCCTATAATACTAGACATGGATGATGGTACGCGTTAATTAAGTTATCTTTATTATCAAAGACTATACTCACGATATTATCTTCCAGATATACTCTACACTTATGTGTATAATGCTAACAGGCCATGTCTTATCTTAGCTTGTTTTCCTTTATGTTTTTATTGGAGGCTTGCATTCTGTCCAGAGATTGTTAAAGCGGTTCTGCACACATTTCATTAAGTAAATCTCTTTGCCTTCCAAATCAGGCAAAGAGTACTAAATGAAATGTGTTTTTTTTTTTACTTACCTTGTAATTGATGTCTTCCTGTCCTCAGTCTCTGCGGGGGTGGGCGGGGTCTGTGCGGGGATCCTCGTCACGCCGCACTGTCTCCTGGGATCTGGTGTCATTGATCCCAGGAGACAGTGCGGCCATCTTTCGAAATCTCGCGAGATTTCGGAAGATGTAACCGAAATCTCGCGAGATGTCGGCAGATGTGCCGACATCTCGCGAGATTTCGGAGAACGTGAGCTGCACTTTGCCGTTACTGCGCACGCGCGAGCTCGGCGCAGTAACGGCGGTGCATGCTGGGCCATCGAAAGTGCCTGTGGGGTTTCCCATGCCCACAGGCAAGATGGCCCCCAGCAGAGAAGAAGAATATAAAGAATCTTCTCGGAGGAAAACGGAGGGCGATCGAGATGGAAGATGGAACAGGTGAGTCCCCCAATTTAGGTAAGTATCCTTTGTATACCCCCCCCAAAAAAAAAAAATATATATACCGAGTGCAGAACCGCTTTAATATTATTTTTTATTTTATTTTTTATTTTTGTACTGAAAAAAATAAAAATACCAAATTTTATAAAAATTTTCAATTATAAAAAAATAAATACTGCCCTCCTGAACGTTATTCACCCCTTGAGGTCCCAATCATGTCTCCCCATCCCTTCTTTCCTCCAGACTGTACATATTAAGTCTCTCCTAATATGTTTTATCTCTCAGACCTTTCACCATTTTTGTTACCTGTCTCTGGATTTGTTCTATCTTATCAATATCTTTGTGTAAGTGAGGTCTCCAGAACTGGACACAGTATTCTAAATAAGATTCCACTAAAGATCTATAATGGGGAATCAGAATTCCTCCTGCTGGTGACCCCTCTAATGATGCACCCTAAAATTTTGTTCACTTTTCCTTTTGCAAAATTGTCCAGTTCAGCAGGGACTGTCTGAATTTCGATCAGTGTGTGGCCGTCCCTGCTCAACAGAAGTTAATCATTTGACCAACTAGAAAACTTCTGTTGATCAGCGGCTGCAGCCACTAATCCGTGTATTCTGACAGCATCAGGCCCCGCTGTCAGAATACAATGCCCTGGTAGGGGGGATTCCCTCATCCACGTCACTTGTGTGAATATAGGAACCCCTGCATTTTTTGAATGAAAAACAAAACTGTCTAGGGCCAGCTTACAGTGACCAATAAACTGCTCTATAAATCTATACATTTACGTGATTGACCTAAAAAAAAAACTTGATTAACAGATGGAATAGGATATACCACTCGCTTTTAAACTTTTGTTTTATATTTCTCTACAATTCTTATTGTATTTGATACATAAAAGGTCCAGCTAGATTTAATTTATTAACACTCTAGGCAAAGAGGGTTTGGTGTTTCTTTTTACAACCAACATTTCATATTCCTGATATGTGCCTGCTGTACTATGTACTTGTATGATAAGTACCCTGTTCTCTTTGCATTACTTCCTTTGTGTGAAATTCCTGGTGTTCCTACCAGTCCCTCTGCTTTCCTATTAAAAACTGACCATGCTAAGCAGGAGAGCACAGTGTGGTCAGTTCTGCAGCTTTGCTGGGAACAAAGTCTGCGCTATTCCAATGATCAGACTTGCCCTGACACACCCCTCCTGCACAGCCTTTCACCTGGAAGCTCAGTGTAATGCGGTTTCTCCTTTCCCCAGCTCTTGTGCAGCTGGGAACAGAGGGAATGTGATCCCTTATAAAAGGGGGGGGGGGGGTATTCATAATGTTTTTTTATACCTCAACACAAATGTTTTGCCTTTCATTTCTATTTTATGCTGAATTGCTTGTTTTACAAAGTGAGGGTGTATACTTAAAGCGGAACTTCAGTCATTTTTTCATCTTTCTATCTATTAAATCTTCTGCCCTTGCTGTTTTAACTTTGGATAGTAAAACATTTTTTGACAGTAAATACCTTATACAGCCCACTTCCTGTTTCTTGTCTGGTAAATAGCCTAGGCCCTAGATGGCGAACCTTGGAACCCCAGATGTTTTGGAACTACATTTCCCATGATGCTCATGCACTCTGCAGTGTAGTTAAGCATCATGGGAAAGGTAGTTCTAAAACATCTGGAGTGCCAAGGTTCGCCATCACTGGCCTTGGGGTATGACATCACGCACGGCTCTCTCTCTCACTCTGGTGAGAGTTTGCCAGGAAGGAAGGGGGGGTGAGTCATAGGAAGGCCAATGAGAGCTGCAGAGCTGGAGGTGTGCCTCTGTGTCTGTGTAAATCCAGGAAGTAAACAGGCAGCAGCTTCAGATGCCCACAGTTAAAATGATTGCAGCCAGATTTCTGCAGCATATTTGGCAAGTACAGAATCACAGTATATATAGAATAATATGCAAAGTGGTTGGAGGGAAAATACAGAATGGCAAAGATGTTTTTATTACAAATTATGTGAACAGACTGCAGTTCCTCTTTAAGTCCTGTGTGGGCAAACATAATAAGGCTAGAAAACAAAAATCACCCTCATTGGCCAATTACATAGTCAGGTTGAAAAAAGTCCATCTAGCTCAAGCAATAAAAAAAAAAAAAAAAAAAAAAAAAAACTAACAGAATAAATAAATAGAAAACACATATTTACTGAATCTTATGCACACAGATGATCCAGAGGATGGCAAACAACAAACAAAAAAAAATACCCCTATAACGGCATGATGCAATTTTCTCCAGAGGGGAGGGGAAAAAAACCTTCCCGATTCCCCAAAGGCAATCGGATATTCCCGGATCAACAATCTCTGATGTTATTTATTACCAATAAATGTCTATATCCAGTTATGCTGTATTTTTTGCATTTAAGACCATATCCAGCTCTTTATAAAACAATCTACTGAGCTAGCCAGACCTAGCTCCTGTGTGAGTCTATCCACATTTCCACAACTCTTACATACTCTATTACAGTTAATATTTACAAAGAATAATACAGATAATACTTTAATATTTTCTATTATGGAAGAACACATTAAGACACATAAGCAGATAAAAATGCTGATAAAACATTTCCTTTATATAAAGAACGTTGCAGTACATCAAATGGCAAACTGACAAAATGCATCCTTTGATAATAGTATACTTCTATCCTGTAAAAGTTTAGGAGGAGAAGATCCCACCACCTGTTAGAACAAGACTAATGGAAGGAATTAGAACCATCTAATGTGTACGTTTGGGTGCAAAACATGAACTAAAAAGTGGCCATTAAAGGAAACCTGTACTGATAGAAACATGTAGCCTATCCCTAACAACTTCTCCTTGTAGAAAATACTACTTTCCTGGCTGCCTCTGACATGAATCATTTCTGAGTTACCAATGCAAAACGAGTATGTGTTCCCAATGACAATAAAATGTCTACTGGGTATGTTTACTTTGACCAGTGTGCAAGCCCTCCCACTTGGCAGAAGTTGGTCGTTTGAACTTCTGGGACATGGAAATTTTTCCGGAAGCTGCTGTCAGACTACAATGCCCGGTGGGGGAGGATTCCTCCATCCACCTTGTAGGTGGAGACTTCCCTGTCCCTACATTGATGTGGCTGTGTGCTGCACTGTTCAGGATCTAGCTGTCAAAATAGCAGCTCAGTCCTGCAGATTACACTGAGAGAGAGTGTTGCTCTCCCTATGTAAAAAACAGTCAATGTGACAGCAATCACTCTGTACATGGAGTGCAGTCGGTGGCTCCTCAAAAACACAGCACAGTGGACCAGCTGTCAATATAACAGCACAGCCCCACTGATAGCACAAGGAGAGAAATTCTCTCACAATGTAATATGCAGTTCTGGGCTGCTTTTCATTAATTTATGAATGAAGGCTACTGCTGTAACATTAATTTATAAGTTCCTATTTTGTGTAAAAAAACAAAAAAACAAAAGGCACCTTTGAATTAAAGCAGAAGTAAACCCATACATAAAACAGTTTCATTTCCGGCACGTGCCAGAAATGTAACACTCCCATTGGTTGTGCTCTCAACCAAACTGTCAAAACATCCAATGGCTGGTGTCATAACTGATCACATGTGCAGCATCATGGCAGCTGTAGATCAAACAGAGGCAAAGATGGCAGCTTCCTTGGCTGAAAACGATAGGAGGGTTTACTTCCACTTTAAGTACCAGGGACCCTAGTCCCAGCAGGGCTTAAGCCGGTCGTCAGCAGGCACCGGCTGAGATTGGAACCAAGTTGATTGATCGATCAACTTGGGTACAACCAGAATGTCGGATTTTTCATGTGATTATTGCCAACTGCTAGATATAGTCACTAGCAATATTCACTGTGTTCTCCCGGCCAGGACGACTCATCCCATCCCCCCACCAGGAGAGCACAATGACTCCATGGGAGGGATCCCCCCATCAACACAGTCAGTGAGAGATTTTCTTTCTTGCACCATCTATGGCCAGCTTAAGAAAGTATTAAAACAAGTGGATCTGCAACAGTCCAGTAATCAGAATCAGAGAACAGCAGCTACATTAGTCTCTCAGCACAGGTATCCTATAAATGACTTTAAAGCAATGCAAAAAGAGTGGTGTCATACAAACCGCAGTCACTGACAGCAACAATTTAGGCCTCATCTATCATTATGAAACCAGTTAAGAATAGTTTCTAAGGCAGGGGTCTCCAACTGGCAGCCCTCCGGCTAATGCAAAACTACAAGTCCCATCATGCCTCTGTCTGTGGTAGTCATGCTTGTAACTGTCAGCCTCGCAATGCCTCACAGGACTTGTAGTTTCCCAACAGCTGGAGGGCCGCTAGTCTGAGACGCCTGTTCTAAGGGTTACATGACACTGCTTCTTTTTGTACAACCTTACTGAATAAGCTTAAAACTGAAGTCTAGGTATAATCTTTAATGCATAGTTACACTGGTCTGGCTTTGGCCCATATAAGTATGCATAGTTCATACCTGATAGACCTTTGGGGAAACTGACAATCACTGTAGTAGCGGCCACTACAGTGATCGCTGCAATCTTCTGGGTCCTGAGCAGCTTCTCTTCTGCATAGTGACCACAGGGGGACGCTTGCTCGACACACCCACCAATCACAAAATTCCTTGTATTTTTCTTTTAATGAATACAAAGCATTCTCTGATTGGATGAAGTGGAGAAGCAGGGTAGTGAGGTCACAATCACCGCCTCATCCAATCAGAGAAATCCCTATATTTATTGAAAAAATACAAGGCATTTTGTAAATGGTGGAAGTGATGAGTGAGCCCTCTGCGGTCACTATGCAGAAGTGAAACTGCTTGGCACAGGACCTAGAAGATTGTAGTAGCAGCGACTACTACAACGCTTGTAAGTTTCCACATTGATCCCTCAAGTAAGAGATATACATACTACATCGGTCCAAGTAACACCAATGTAACCATTCAATAAATCTCATACCAAGACTTAAAGCATACGGAGTGCTTTATTGTATACTTTTTATTTTGTAACAAAATCCATCCCTCAATCCACAGATGTTAATTTGCCATTTAGATTAAAAGGACTCCTTAGCAGCTGGCCTCACCTTCACCAACCTGCAAAAAAAACTCAGCCCAAGGCAAGAAGGGGAGCTACACAGCCAGCATGTTAGATGGAGCCTCAATAAATCTGAATGGGTGGGACTGCATGATAAAATCGAACAGCATGTAGAGTAGGGAGGAATCATGTAGTACACTGTACATGGTTATGCTAAATTCCTTCCAGTGTCCATAGAGAAGACTCGGGCAACCTGCGGCCTTCCAGCCCACGAGGAACTGATAGCTGTTGTATCAAAACTTGTAGTTCCTCAGCTAATGGCAGTCCGCAGGTTGTCTTTGCACATTAGACTCATGCAGCACACCCGTGTCTAATATCCCATGGCACCATTGCAGTACTTACTACCAGCGTGAAGGAGAGATACTGATTTAGACAGTGAAAGTGCCTGAAGTAGTGACCGACCACTGACGCTGAACACAGAATCTACAAGCAGGAATAAAACCTTAACAAACATACTTTTGAAGCCTTGCCTCTGAAAGTCCAGGCAGTAAGGCATTCACCAAGCCCACAATGTATGAAGCTTTATTATCATCATGCAAATAAACACTTTAATTTCATAAATAGCTTTTAACTCAAATTAAACATTTTCAATGCTTGTTAATAATTTAAATATTATTTTTCTATTTATCATTTGCATTTACATTGGAGCTGCCATATTAGCTCATTGCATATTCAAGCTCTGCTTTGCAGTAGTTGTGCTTTACTAATCTTTCTCACATTGCGAGTCTATTAGGTAGCCAACTCATTGAAAATAATGTACTCTTAATGTCGCCGATATCTTAGCAGCTGTTAGTAGGTAGAGCCATTGTAATAAAACCCTGACTCCAGTCTGATCTTCAAAGTTCTACATTTAATATAATACCCAAAACATTCAAAAACAAACATTTAAAATGTGGCAATCCCAACAAAAGTGACTTTACTCTGTATTTTGCCAAAAGGTTTGTTATAATGTCTCCCTCCCCAGCAACAAATACTTTGCTTTGCTCCTTGCCATTCTATACAGCTGCCATGACTGAAGTATATACCCTTACTACTTTCATACAGTTATCTTTCAACCTCTCCCAGAAGCAGACCCCCGCCCGACAAAGTTTTATACTTACCTGCCACACACCTACCAATCCCATACACATACACTGCTGCAAACTCTCCTGGCTGGTCTGTTTGCTTCCTGAGCATTCACAGAAAAATCCAGCGACTGTGTGCGGAATCTGGCAAGATCGTGGGCAGGTGAGTTAAAGACTTATGCCCCGTACACACGGTCGGAAATTCCGACCACAAAATCCGTCTGATTTTTTACGACGGATTTTGTCCGACAATAGTGTTGCATACACACGGTCAGAAAAAGTTGTCGGGAAATCCAAACATTCTGAACGCGGTGACGTTCGTTGCGTACAACGGAACTACGTAGAGGCTAGTAGCCAATAGCTTTGGTCTCATAATTTGATCTGAGCATGCGTGGCACTTTGTCCGTCGGAATTCTCTACACACGATCGGAAAAAGTCAGATCGGATTTTGTTGTCGGAAAATTTGAGAGCAGGATCTCAAATTTTTTTCCGTCGGAAAGTCAGATGGAGCCCACACACGGGCGGATTTTACGACAACATGGTCCGATCGGACATTTTCCGTCGGAAATTCCGACCGTGTGCACGGGGCATTAGAGGGGTAAGTTAAAGTATTACAAAGTACAGCTTTTCTTTACAATAGACACGGAAAAATATATTTCAAAATGTTAGCTTACTACGAATACACTGTAGTTTTTCTTTACACAGTCAATCTATCAAACACCAATTCTCCTGCTATAGGTCATCATTGAAAGGTTCATTCCTCTGCTGGCAATTTACATATCTTGTGGACTCAAGGAGAGGAATGCCCCAGTAGAGGTTCCAACTTTTGCTACATTTTTCACCATATATATTAAAATGGTAAACTCATAGCGGTTGATTTGCTAAAACCGGAGAGTGAAAAATCTGGTGCTGTGCATCCTTTTACCCTTGTGTGGTGTGGTTTGTGCTGAAGGAATAAAAGGGGTTCTTTCACTTGGGACATTAATATTTCTGAACAAAATCCCTCCAGAAATATATATTTCTGGAGGGATATTGTTCAGAAATATATATTTCTGGAGGGATATTGTTCAGAAATATTAATGTCCCAAGTGAAAGAACCCCTTTATTCCTTTAGCACAAACCACACATATAGAATCCAGGATAACAGGGGTACAAGGAAATGTTGAGTCCAGTGTGGTTGTGCGGTGAGTTGGGTTAGGCAGACCCGACTGGGGTTCTCGGTCACCCTGTGCCCCTAATAGACACAAGGTTACTTACACATAGGAGGGGCCGGGGGAACTGGACAAGGAGTTTACAGAGCTCTACAAGGTAAGCTGGGTTCCACAAGCCCTCCACCAAAAGTGACTCCTGTCACACATGGTATCCAATCAGCTTCCAACTTCAGCTTGTTCAATAAGCCCCCTGGCCACACCGGTTGACAGTTTCAAATTGCATGACAAGTTGCACCATATTGTCCGCATTGGAAGCAGCTCCGTCAGAGTCGCACCGTTTTCAAATGTAGTTCCTGCACTACTTTTTGCAAGTTCAGGTGCGACTTGCATTGATATCTGTGCATGAAGTCACACAGATATCTTTCAAGTCATTGAAGGGATATAAATAAAGGGTAAGGCACCTGAATGCTCTCTGGCTGTGTCTATCCAATACTTATAGCAGCGCTAGGTGATAATTTTTCAACTTGATTTGAAAAAAATAAATAAATTGTGCATATATATAAACGTTTGGTGTATATATATAAATACAAAGTATAAATAAATTAAATTAAAATAAACAATCAAAAAATGCCTAAAAGGGGTAAAGAAAAGTGCACCATTACATTGCGCCTTAAAGTGCTAAGTGCATGAATTGATAAGTCAAAAGTGCACGTGAACAAATAAATGAGTTTGATCGATATATGGATTGCACTGCGTGTTTTCATCAAAAAACAAACAAAGAGTCCACGTGACAAATAAACGATCCTCCAATCAGCAATATGGCGAAAGTGACAGTTCAAATAAGCATGCGACAATTGATTCTGTGTTGATTTTCCGTGAGTGATCCAAAACTTCCACCTTAGGTGACACTGTGTTAAAGGGATTAACCCCTTTTGGGGGTACACTCACCAGAAGTATACTTAAAATACGCCTGTAGTATTATACCATGAGGACCTTCTCCACCAGCATCAGCTATAGAATTCACCCGCGCATGGATACCTCCAGTGCATCAGCCTCCTTCTCCAGTGTTATATCCCCCTCAGTGTGGTTATTTACAGTTGTGCATGTAATTAAACAAGGGGCCACATAGCGGAATATTGCTAAAAATTCATTTATTAAAAGTATTTTTCCCTAAACAAAAAAACCTTCCCCCTAGTGGGTTAAGCGTACCAGAAATGGTTAAAATATCAGCATTTGGATAAATGTATGAACGGTACTGTGCCTGCTCACTCGCGCCGGATGCGGAGCCTTTCCAATTTCCTGAGAGAGAATGAATGGCGTCCTTCCTGTCCGGACCAGCTGGAGCGCACCGTGGACCGCAAACGTATGACGTCACTTCCTGTTGACCTACGCTCTGACGCGTTTCGTCATTTCCGACTTCTTCTCGAGGGCGTAGGTCACCAGGCAGGAAGTGAAGTATAAATACACTGGGGGCTGAGGAAATGTCCAATAAGCAGGCGGATCGGTCCCACAGTGGGCGTCAGCATTATCAAGCCCTGTAATCAGCACTAGAGGCCGACTGCGGACAGTCCCAGCATGATGGAGCCTCGCCGTCAGTGTAGTTTAACAACAAATCTTACATTCCAAAATGTTCATAAATACATATTGATGCCCGTCATACCTTGTAGCATAAACAATAAACTACATTAATACTGGACATTACAGCGTGTAGACCGGGTTATGTGGGTGACTCGTGAATCCCAATCAGCCCTGATTTGAGAGTGTGCTGTAGGGACGTGTGTATAAATACACGTCGAATCAGCTGACAGTATTTATGTGTATTCATACATGGACTTAATTAGTTGTTATCTGTATGTATTTTCAGATGGAAAATTAATATGGATGTACCTGAAGTCACCCAAATTACCCTGTTCTGCACATCTAATATGATGTCATAGGAATATGAACATGCTGTGCAGCTGGGTTATGTTGTCCATATTAGAAGATTTTAGGAAATATAGAAAGAGTATATATCTATACCCCTGTAAAAAGGGGGTGTTTTCGCCGGCAACAATCATCTTGGTGCAGGACGTTGTATATATAAATACTAGAGTTTTGGACATGGCGCACCAACAACAGAATGTTAGTGCGGACCACTCTACAAACAAAAAATTACATTTTTTGGGATTTTATTTGATGCACTACAGGTATGGCAACTGCTGTGTGCATGACATTAAAATGGATAAACTTAAACTGCAACTATTTATATACTCTTAAAAATCACTTACAACTATATTAATTTAATTTCTTCCGTTGATAAAAACGTATATAAAAGAGAGTATAATAAATATGTTTGCAATATGATAAAATAGATTAGAATAATTTAAAAATTATTTAAAAATTATTTAAAATTAATTAAAAAATGGACAAGGACGTATTGTATGCCATTGATGATAGGTTGAACAGAGGGCCATATACTGGGCCATAGGTTTAAGCCATGGAGTAATATATGTAGGTGACAGTGTACACGGGATCCCATATACACTATATACACTATCAGGCCCCATGTGTGGTAGTGGAATACCGCATAATAGGGTACCAACTAGGACCCCATCTGTAGCGGCGGATTACCTCGCAATATTATTTTCTAACATTATGCGGTTAATGTTAATATTCCTTTAACATCCAGGTACAAACAAGAGCATGACAAACAATCCGAAATATACCTCATGGGAGCTTGTGAAATGTATAACCTGGGAGGTGTATTAGGCCTCCTAAATGTGCAGATTATAGGGTGGGTGTACAGTTATGTGTCGCTTATGAAGCAGTTTATGTCTAACTCTATATTTAGACCTTTTGGAGAGAGTACATCCACCGAATAAATCCAAAAGGTCTAAATATAGAGTTAGACATAAACTGCTTCATAAGCGACACATAACTGTACACCCACCCTATAATCTGCACATTTAGGAGGCCCAATACACCTCCCAGGTTATACATTTCACAAGCTCCCATGAGGTATATTTCGGATTGTTTGTCATGCTCTTGTTTGTACCTGGATATTAAAGGAATATTAACATTAACCGCATAATGTTAGAAAATAATATTGCGAGGTAATCCGCCGCTACAGATGGGGTCCTAGTTGGTACCCTATTATGCGGTATTCCACTACCACACATGGGGCCTGATAGTGTATATAGTGTATATGGGATCCCGTGTACACTGTCACCTACATATATTACTCCATGGCTTAAACCTATGGCCCAGTATATGGCCCTCTGTTCAACCTATCATCAATGGCATACAATACGTCCTTGTCCATTTTTTAATTAATTTTAAATTATTTTTAAATAATTTTTAAATTATTCTAATCTATTTTATCATATTGCAAACATATTTATTATACTCTCTTTTATATACGTTTTTATCAACGGTAGAAATTAAATTAATATAGTTGTAAGTGATTTTTAAGAGTATATAAATAGTTGCAGTTTAAGTTTATCCATTTTAATGTCATGCACACAGCAGTTGTCATACCTGTAGTGCATCAAATAAAATCCAAAAAAAATTAATTTTTTGTTTGTAGAGTGGTCCGCACTAACATTCTGTTGTTGGTGCGCCATGTCCAAAACTCTAGTATTTATATATACAACGTCCTGCACCAAGATGATTGTTGCCGGTGAAAACACCCCCTTTTTACAGGGGTATAGATATATACTCTTTCTATATTTCCTAAAATCTTCTAATATGGACAACATAACCCAGCTGCACAGCATGTTCATATTCCTATGACATCATATTAGATGTGCAGAACAGGGTAATTTGGGTGACTTCAGGTACATCCATATTAATTTTCCATCTGAAAATACATACAGATAACAACTAATTAAGTCCATGTATGAATACACATAAATACTGTCAGCTGATTCGACGTGTATTTATACACACGTCCCTACAGCACACTCTCAAATCAGGGCTGATTGGGATTCACGAGTCACCCACATAACCCGGTCTACACGCCGTAATGTCCAGTATTAATGTAGTTTATTGTTTATGCTACAAGGTATGACGGGCATCAATATGTATTTATGAACATTTTGGAATGTAAGATTTGTTGTTAAACTACACTGACGGCGAGGCTCCATCATGCTGGGACTGTCCGCAGTCGGCCTCTAGTGCTGATTACAGAGCTTGATAATGCTGACGCCCACTGTGGGACCGATCCGCCTGCTTATTGGACATTTTCCTCAGCCCCCAGTGTATTTATACTTCACTTCCTGCCTGGTGACCTACGCCCTCGAGAAGAAGTCGGAAATGACGAAACGCATCAGGGCGTAGGTCAACAGGAAGTGACGTCATACGTTTGCGGTCCACGGTGCGCTCCAGCTGGTCCGGACAGGAAGGACGCCATTCATTCTCTCTCAGGAAATTGGAAAGGCTCCGCATCCGGCGCGAGTGAGCAGGCACAGTACCGTTCATACATTTATCCAAATGCTGATATTTTAACCATTTCTGGTACGCTTAACCCACTAGGGGGAAGGTTTTTTTGTTTAGGGAAAAATACTTTTAATAAATGAATTTTTAGCAATATTACGCTATGTGGCCCCTTGTTTAATTACATGCACAACTGTAAATAACCACACTGAGGGGGATATAACACTGGAGAAGGAGGCTGATGCACTGGAGGTATCCATGCGCGGGTGAATTCTATAGCTGATGCTGGTGGAGAAGGTCCTCATGGTATAATACTACAGGCGTATTTTAAGTATACTTCTGGTGAGTGTACCCCCAAAAGGGGTTAATCCCTTTAACACAGTGTCACCTAAGGTGGAAGTTTTGGATCACTCACGGGAAATCAACACAGAATCAATTGTCGCATGCTTATTTGAACTGTCACTTTCGCCATATTGCTGATTGGAGGATCGTTTATTTGTTTTTTGATGAAAACACGCAGTGCAATCCATATATCGATCAAACTCATTTATTTATTTGTTCACGTGCACTTTTGACTTATCAATTCATGCACTTAGCACTTTAAGGCGCAATGTAATGGTGCACTTTTCTTTACCCCTTTTAGGCATTTTTTGATTGTTTATTTTAATTTAATTTATTTATACTTTGTATTCATATATACACCAAACGTTTATATATATGCACAATTTATTTTTATTTTTTTCAAATCAAGTTGAAAAATTATCACCCAGCGCTGCTATAAGTATTGGATAGACACAGCCAGAGAGCATTCAGGTGCCTTACCCTTTATTTATATCCCTTCAATTCTACTGTCATTTAAGCAGCTGCTACAAATTGCATTTGAGCACACCACTAAAATCAATTGTTACAATCACATTTATTACATTTTATATCTATTTATTTATTTATAATTTAGTATTTAGTAACCACATTTATTATATTTTATATTTATTTATTTATTTATAATCTAGTATACACAGAGCTACACCGAATATTTATTTATTTATTCTCTTACACAATATATATATTTATTTATTTATTTATATATTTGCCCACTACATCACTATCCGGGGTTTACACCACTTATTACCCCAAATATTGTAAGCATACACACCCAAGTAGCGCAGAGAGGTGTTGAGCATAGGAGGGCGGAAAGCTTAAAACACCACTTCTTCACGGTATCTTCCAAGTCATACCTAAAGTAGCACTAAAATGCTATTTTGAAATCGTGGTACTTCAAATGAAGTAGCACGATTTCAATGTTGTGATCGGTGTGACCGGGGTGTTAAGCTTTGACAAAAAAAAAAAAACTGGAAGCTGATTGGTTTCCATGCACAGCTGCACCAGATTTTGCACTCTACAGTTTTAGTAAATATAGGTGACTATGACGCCCTTGTATGCCTCTTGGAGCTGGGTGAGCTTGAGTCTTTGTGTGTAATTTCTCAGCATCCACACCAAAATGATATCAGCCTTGTGTGAAATAGACCCCCATAAACCATTTGGAAAAACAATAGACTCTTTAATAGCAAGGTTGTGAAAGTAATATTAGGACTACCTTTGTTGGCCTCCTTCTAAAAATGACAGTTGCCCTTTGGGAAAGGTCAGAAATCCTTATCTGCATGCTCAAATACTTAACTGGTCAGTGGCTTAAATGACTGAATCAAGAGGGTCAGCGTGACAACCAGGCAACTAACGTTTTCAGAAGAAGAGGTCAGCAGTGGAAGCCTCCAAATTTTGCTCATGACAAACTTTTAAAAAGGGTCACCAAACTCAAAGTACACCTACACGTTTGTTAAAGAATTTTTCCTAGACCCCCTCCAGCAGGTCTGTATTTACCATGCCCAAAGGCCATTTCTGCTGCCTGGACCATAGACTGGAATTGAAGATAACAGTACAGCAGGAGTAGTGTCATTTACGTATATGGGACTGGGACGTTAGTGTGCAGACAGCCCTGCACTAGATTTTTATGGGCCGGTGTCTTGCCGAGAAAGTTCCCCTGGTGGATAAGGACCCCCCTGTACTGCGCATGTGCTGGGCTTGCGCAGTACGAACGATTACGGAGCCGACAAAAGTTTCCGAAGATGAACAGCTGATTGTCAGCTGTACACGGCGCCTGTGCACTACATTCTGCCCTAAGTCCAGGTTCAAGCCCCACCATCCAAGTGGACATAGAGTTAGAATAATAATATGCAGAGGCTGTGCCCGAAGCATGGCGAGCGAAGTGAGCCCGCGAGGGGCCCTGTTACAAAGTGTTTTTTTACAATAGTGTTGGCACACAGGCGCCGTGTACAGCTGACTCACAGGTGTTCAGCTTCGGCTATTTTCGGCGGCTCCGTTGTAGTTCCTACAGCGCAAGCACTGCACCTGCGCAGTACAAGGGGGTCATTATCCGCCAGGGGGAACTTTCTCGGCAGAACACCGGGATGCAGGCAGCATGGGAGACCATAGTTATCAGACAAGTTAAGTGGTTGGTGAATACAATATTGCTAATATCAAGCAGTATAGCACTCAGTGATTTATACTCACCATCCCCAGGGTCACCAATGGAAAGGTCACGAGTTAAGCGAGGCTTCCCAAGGAAATTTTTTGGAGAGGAATAAGAGTAAGATCGAATTCTAAGACCAGAGGTCAAAGGCTCCTGCAAAAAGAAAAACATTTTTTCATTTTGTGGTAAAAAAATATATACACCTATTGCATTCCTTGCTCCTTTCAATTTAGAAACATTACCAACATTTTTAGTTAGGTGAACTCACAAAAATACTTTCTTTATTAGGATATGTGAACGTGACAGTTATGTGGCCAGAGAGCTACAATCATATTACAAGAATTCAGAGCAATGAGATCCTGTCATACTTTATTTTATCAGATGCCTGACGAAAAGATCTTGGCGTTTCTAAAGCTTGCAGTGCTAAAGTATGACTGACGTAGCTCAGCTGTCTGGAGGTAAACATGCAGAGCAAGAAAAGGAGCGGAATACGAGTTTTCCAGTGTTATGTGAACAAAAGGATCTCTGAGACTGACCTCACCTTTAGACAAGCATGCTCCCGGTAATCCCTACAAGCTAATTACAAGATAGCATGAAAAATGCCAGAGATGCCTTTTTCATGTAATGTATATCCAGAGAGTTCTGTGCTTGCAGGCTTCATAAAAGAAAAGTAAATATACACTAACAGGGCTCTGGTGAACCCAGTAAAGGTGAACAAATACTAAACTTGCTTGATTTGCCTGGATATATTACAGAAGCTAAAGAACTTAAAATGCATTTATTCTGTAACATTACGCATTTTCTACTGCTAATGTGGCAAAAAATAGTTTTACTTGTTGGGTGAAAACTCCCAAAGGCAAAGCATGTGACGTGAATGACAATACCTTACTCTGTGCGAAGGGTAGAGTTCCAGCTGGTCTGATTTGGAAATCAGGATTAGCCTCAGGGGAGTCCAGTTCATCACCACTGTTCCCGAGAAGGCCAGAAGAGTCCTCTTTAGCTGAACAGCCAGAATTGTCATACCTGCTATATGTCCCCTCTCCTTCACTGTCTGCATCAAGCCCATCTAAACTGGAACTGCAAACAAGAGATGCTCAACGTCACAATGTAAATATGTAATCATTAAAAAATATAGGTAACACATAAAAACTCCCATATGGGGTGTTGGGGGTGCGGAGAAACACCCTCCACTTTATGCCTAGTATTTGATAGTGTTAATATTGTTCTTTTATGACTGTTATTTAAATATGGCATAAGGCCTAATTCACACCTATGCAGGTTGCAGTTTGCATATTCCAGGTGCATTTTGCATTTTTCAATACATCCATTGAAGTCTATGGAACCAAAAAACAGAAAAAAAAGTCCCTGGCCTTTTCCATAAAATGCACAGATGTGAAATACATCCATAGGAAACCATGTTAAATGGACTATAGTGTGTTTTTGCAAAAAATAAATAGGTGTGAACCAGGCATTAGATGTCGCTTATATGCTTTCCTTCAATATGACCAAATGTATAACATGTTATCTATTTCCCTTTTTTTTTACTTCTTGTTCTTTGTGAAAAACATTGAATCAAAAAAAACAAAAACAAATAAAACACTGCCAATGTAACTACATTTTGGAAGTGTTCCTTAAGATCAGCTGTATAATAAAGGATGGAAAGTGGAAAAAAATTGCTATGATCAAAGAGTACAATCATATAAGGCACATCAAACATTATAATTTAACCTAAATAAAACTAAAAAAAATTCTATCTGCTTGTCACTGTTCCATTTGGTGGATCAGAAAGTTCAGAAGCAAGGAGGTACCTGTAAGCATTGTAAAAAACTCAACAAAAAACAATAATAAGTAATAATTTTGTGGTCAAATACCAGATGCAACATGGAACTTAGTTACATGGAAGTTAAACTAAACCGCATTTTTTTTATCTCCAGGAACTCAAAAAAGGTTAAATTTAATAATCCTCGATACAGAGTTTCTCCATCCCAATTCAACCAAATTCTTCTAAAATTCAGGAGAACACTTTAGCGAGTTGAGGAGCTCCACTGCAGGCAAAATTAAGTTGCAACCAATCCAGTAAAGCTATCGCTATGTTTCAATGATATTGTCTAGTTATAAAAAATATAATTTCATTGGGACTTCTCTAGTGAGACAAAAACCCATGAAAAGATCTATTCTTGTAGTGCAAACATTTATTAAAAAACTCAATTCCCCAAGGCTTTTCAGCTATGCTTATAAGCTCAATCACAATAGCCAGAAGCAAAAAACAGGCCCTAGGTCCAATACTGTCATCCAGTAAGAAATTATACTCTTTCTCCCAATAAAGTTTTCATTGTATTAGCAGAACCATCCATCTATGCAGAATCCTTTCCAATCAGCAACAGTGGTCAATGACCAGTCCCGTATTATTATTATCATGAGACCTGTGACATGGACTTAGGTAAAAAGCAGTCCTGGAAATGAAGTTAGATCATCAATATAACTGAACAAGAACAACCAAATGCCCATAGTGATTAACAAAACTGAGTCTGTCCCTGGGAATAGTCCTTGATGGAAGGTTCATGCCAATTCTGATGTAGCTCCCCATTTTAAGAGCCCACGTGACAGTGATGCACGCCAAGCTCTTCTATATAGTGGAGGTCTAAATTAGTGTTTTTCAACCTTTTTTCAGTTGCGGCACCTTTTTTAAAAAAAAAAAAAAAGCAAAATCCTGGGGCACTTCAGTCTAAAATGAAAAAAAAATAAATGTTGTAAGTATCCCCCGTCACAGAACCCCCTCCTAGTCAAATATTCCCGTCTTCACATCAAAGCCCTATCCAGGGCCATCTTTAACGCAGGGCAAACGGGGCACCTGCCCTGGGTCCAAAGCAGCTGCCGCTTGAGCCTGGGCTACCCGCGAATTGGGGCCCCCATGACAGCTTTGCAGAGTGCACAGAGGACACGGGAGGCTGTATTCCCGAGCTAGCCAGCAGAGAGGCGGTGGGGCCAGGAGCTCCACTGATTCTCTGACCCCGCCCCATGCAGCCTGTATGCTCAGAACAGAGTGGCTGCAATGAGAGCAGTGATCGGAGTGGGAGCGTCAGTGGAGCTCCCGGACCTCTGTATTCTCCAGCCAGTATAGAGGGGGCGGGGCCGGGAGCTCCACTGGCGCTCCCACTCCAATCACTGCTCTCACTACAGCCACTCTGTTCCGAGCATACAGGCTGCATGGGGCGGGGTTAGAGCGTCAGTGGAAATCCCAGCCAGGAGCTCCACTGATGCTATAACCCCGCCCTATGCAGCCTGTATGCTCAGGGGGAGCAGTTGTAGTGAGAGCAGAGAGTGGAAGCCCCGCCCCCGGACCTCTGAATGCATGTAGTGAGCTTGGCTGGCAAAGTATGTCCTTACACCCATAAAATGCCTGACTGCTGAAACTCTGAGCTTGGTTATTCAACTGTAAGCTATGCATTGCTGAAAGTTCTCTGACCATCTCCTGTATAATGTCTGCAGTCTCAGATTGTCTCCTGCAGCATGTCTGCAGTCTCAGATTGTCTCCTGTAGCATCTCCGCAGTCTCCGATTGTCTCCTGTAGCATGCCTGCAGTCTCTGATAGTCTCCTGTAGCATGTCCGCAGTCTCTAGTCATCTCCTGCAGTATATTTGTAGTCTCTGATGCTCTCCTGCAGTATATTTGCAGTCTCTGATGCTCTCCTTTAATAAGTTTGCAGTCTCTGAACCTCTCCTGTAGTGTGTCTGCACTCTCTGACCCTCTCCTGTAGTATGTGTATTAATGTGCCGCTTTACTTGCTCAATTATTTGGGATTTCTCCACTGCTCAGTGAGTGTTAATGATGTGCATTAACCTGTAGTAACCAATCAATCAATGAACAGTAGTGATCTGCTGTAATCTCTAGCAACCAGTGAGTGGTAATGATTTACTGTAACCCCTAGCAACCAATCAGTGAGTGCTAATAATGTGCAGTAACCTCTAGCAACCAATCGGCAAACAGAAATTTTGAGTTGTAACCTCTAGCAACCAGCCAGTGAGTGGTAAGGATAGGCTGTTAATTCTGGCGACCAATTGCAATTGATTAATTTTTGTATGTCTCCGAATGGAGGGGGGGGGGGGGGCAAGAAAATGTTTGCCCAGGGCCCAATCAATATTAAAGACGGACCTGGCCCTATCTTTTAACTCTAGAAGCATGGCAGAGGGCAGGATATGGAGCAAGACTTCCATCCTCTCCTGAATATTGGGGGTGGCACTGCATGCCGCCTGCCCTGTATAAGTATCATGAGTTGCCTGGCCCTAGAGCATCATTTATAGTTGTTTTGGTGCTGGTGGGTGGCCAGTCTGCCCCACACCATGGCAACTCATGATGCTGATCCAGGGCAAACTAAGTCCTGTGCTTGTGGCACATAGGGGAAATCCAAACAGTGCCCCAGGCTGCCACGGCACCTTTGTTAAGAAATAATGGTCTCAATAATTAGCGTTGCAAGGTTTATTATAAAATTCAGTTTCCAAGTTTGATGAACCGGTACAAGGGTAGGAGGAAAAAAATAATCAGTCCATTTCAGAAAGCTGGACCAAACAAAACCAAAGCAACGCAGGTGGGTATTGTCCCTAGCAGACACATTCATTTTTTTCATTAAAAAAAAACCTGATTTGTTGGTCTGTTTTAATAGTTTGAGAGGGAAAGGAAATAAAACAGCAGCATTCGGGCCCTTTATAGGACAGCTGTAAAATGTTGTATCGTGTGCTGGTGAATTAAATACCAACTGGCAAGCCGTGAAACTGAAACACAGCTGAAAAACCTTTTAAGAGAAGCAAAATGTTGCTCACAGGGTAAGTCGTGAAAGCAGTTTACACTAGTGTAGGAGCAATTTTCTTCTAATGACTTGTCTCTGGTGTCACTTCTGTCACCATGGATGTAAATCCCTGACATATTCGTGTCAAGGTAATGAATGAAGTTCAGTCGCAGAACAAAGTGCTTCAGGTAACCGTGACTAATAGTCCACACCCTGCAAATGCTTTTCTAGAGGTTTTACATCCAAAACCAAACACCTGACAGTAGCTACATCTAGCTGCAGGGTAACTGCAACATAGTCTCACCTTGTTCACACGTTACAATATAGTTACAAGACTCCCCAATCGTATTTTGTATTTATTCATTTACTATAATGATTACAATGTGTTTCCTCATTGGGTCTTGTCTGAACCTTCTGATCTACCAAATAGAATAGTGACAAGTAGGTGAGGGATGTTCATATGATTGTGCTCTATATGTGATCATATGTAAAAGAAATAGAGTGTGACCATAAAATGCCCGCCCCTGAGGTACACTCCTCCGCGCTATCTGGATCTGTACTTCTTAAAATGGATAACAATCAATAAATAAGTATATCAATATAAAATGTAAATATATAAATATATTGCACCACTCCTGGTGATAGCAGCTGCTTGAGATCTACAAATATGAAAATACAGCAATGCTATAAAAATAGTCCTGTTTAAACCAAGTCTTTATATTATTGCAGCAGCGCTTGTGTCCTTATTGTCACAAAGGACCATGCGGTGAATGAAACGCGAACCAAAAAATGTTGAATAACTATGATCTGATAAATTGCCCTCGCGCTACTATTTCACAAAAGGGACTACTGCGTGAGGGCGATTTATCAGATCATAGCTATTCAACATTTTTTGGTTCACGTTTTATTCACCGTATGGTCCTTGGTGACAATAAGGACACAAGCGCTGCTGCAATAATATAAAGACTTGGTTTAAACAGGACTATTTTTATAGGATTGCCGTATTTTCATATATGTGATCATAACTGATTTTTATTTCAGCTTGTGGTATAATTGGTCACTTTATTTCATTGTCATCAGGCAACTCAATAAACCAAAAATGAAAATATGTAGCTTCATATTCCATACTGAATACCAACTCCCTGCCACTGAGATAGGAATTGAGGGGGAAATTTCCCTAACCTGAACATGGACATCCATACTATCCTGACAGAGTTACTAACACTTCCCCAGTCTATCCCAAACTTAACTCCAGGTTTTGGTGAAATTTAACCTTTTGGTGCTGGCCGTATGCATATATGCGCCACCTGCACGTTCACAGCACGGGATTGGTAAGCACTCTGAATAGTATTTGCGATTGGGAGCTCGGGTCACATGACCAGAATTCCCGCCTCTTGGGTTTTAGAACTCTTAAAAGGGCTGGGAGGTAGTCAGCGCGGAGGGGTTAAATAGTTTGTATGGACCAAGCTGGTCCAAAACATGCAGTGGCTGTCAGCACTGTATGAACTGTATGTAGCATCAGCTACATACAGTCAACAATGCTGTGTTCCGGCAGCAGGAAGTGAACTTCCCATCCTGTTCCCAGAAAAAAAACTTGGGCTGAGCACTGCATAGCCATTCACAGGCAGCTTTATATTTTCCTCTGATTGGCTGAGGTGGAGAGGCAGACAGATGACATCATGATCTCCAGCCAAGCCAATCAGAGGAAGCTTTGCATTCATTAAAAAAATACAAAGCTTTCTGTGAATGGCTGAGCAGTGCTCGGCCTGATTCAATTTTGTTCCAGGAGTGGGACAGGAAGTTCCCCTTCTGCTGCCAGGACACAGCGATGTGTACTATATATACTGTAGCTGAGGCTACATACTGTACACAGCTTGGTCCAAACAATCTTATTTAAAGTTCACTAAAACAGGGAGGTAGGCTTTAAGGGTTCACTCACACCATAACATGCATAAGAACTCATGAAAAAAATGTGATGCGTTGATATCCATTTATATGCGTTATGTGCATTTCAGTGTGTTTTTATTTGCATTGACATCCACTGTTGTTTGTTTTCTTTTTTTTCCCCCTACTACTGGTGTTATCCCTTTCACTTGCACTGATGTGTGTTTAATGTGTTGTTTATGTGTGTTATGGAAAAATTCTGATATATTGGATATTTCTGTACACCTCTGCACCTCATGACACCAGCATTTTGGTGTGAATAGGGCACATAGAAACAACAGTTTTCTGTGTACCCTTGCACAGATCTGTGTTTTCTAGTGCAGTGAAAACTATTAAAAAACAGCATGGCTCGAGTTCTATTGGAATGACGACCATAAAACTCGCTGTTATTAGAATATAAACTGGTTAGGACAGGTGCAAAATATTTACTGAAAATGCTCAAGTATGGGAAAACCAGGTTTCTGGAATTTGCTAAACTGAGCCATGTTGTAATTATATTTATTCAAGAGGAATTTTGGATGGTACAACATCAAAACTGCCATATTGTACTTTACATTCTGTATAATAATTAAAGCTTCTAAAGGACATTAATGTGACAATGCATGCTACCAGGTGCACGTTGCACATACCAGCCTCGTCTCTCTTTTCTCTCTGCTAAAGGCCAATGCCATCTGTTCTGTACAGGCAATGCTTCAGTATTTCCAAGTAGTTCCCAAGCTCCCCCCTGTTCCTATATTCCTATTGGCCCTGTACTATGATGAGTTCCCTTGTTGGCCAATAAGATTTCAGAAGGACAGGAGGGAGTGGGTAGGCTACAACACTAAATGAGTTGCTGCAGGTTTTGCAGGAACCTCTTAAAGCCTAACTGTAGCGTATCTGTCCCCCTTATTTCTAGCCCCCACAGATTCGATTTTTTTCTAAAAAATTCTTTATACATACCTATTTTACAACAATTTTGGAACTGGTGGCATGACTTCATAAGTCCTTTAAAGTTTGGGCGAATATTTAAGGGAGCAATGCCATTTAATGGCATTGTGCCACTCTATAGCATTCTCCTGCAAGTCCAGGAAAGCCTGATATGACCCCAGGGGTCTGGTCCTTGATGCTCTTGGATCACAGGAAGTGGGTTGAATGACACGGGGTGTCATTCAACCTGGAAAAAAAACAGGTTGAGTCTGCAGGGGACACTGCCAGAGAGAGGGTATTGCAGTGGCAGCTGTGGATTATAAAAATCTTGCTTGGGAATATGTTTTTAAAAGAAAAAAGAAAACTAGACTTAGATTTAGGCTTAATGTACACGGGACATTTTTACAACCTCTCCAAAACGATTTAGCTTGACAGGTAGTAACCCACGTTTAAAACGTCTTTTTTGCCGTGTTTGATTATTTTTTTTTTTTTTAAATAGCCAAAAATGAAAAACGACTGTAAAAGAAAACGCAGCTAAACGCGAGTTACCACATTTAGAAGCGTTTGGCGCTTGAAATGCCTCTAAACTCAGCGTCTGAACTAATTTTTTTGCTTTCCAAAAAAGGCCTCTAAACTCAACTGCCTAAAAATGACATTAAAACGAACCTGTATACACGTACACATAATATAACATTGCATGAGGTCAGGGGCAGCTGAAAAAAAGCATCCAACTGCCTCTGAAAGTCCGTTTACCAGCAGCAGTGTACATGAGGCCTAAAAGTGGTTGGAAAGCTTAAACATTTATTACCTTAAAGCAGAGTTCCACCTTTTTTTTAAAAAAAAGTCAGCAGCTACAAACACTGTAGCTGCTGACTTTTAATAAGGACACTTTCCTGTCCAGGCAGCCATAGTAGCTAAGGGAAACCTGCAGTGGAGCCTTCAGGATTCAACGCCAGTTTCCTACTGCGCATGCAACGAGTCGTGTGGTGCTTTCTGAATGGCCCTGTTGTCTTCTGGGACCCACACAGGTCCCAGAAGGCAGCAGGGGGGGGGGGGGGAGGGTCAGATCCAAAAAAGGACATGGCGTACCTCGCCGCGGCTAGGCTAGGATGGAAGTGCACCTGTTTAAAAATTACTTCACAAATGCTTTACACAAAAACTGCTATGCACCATTATTGGCAGTAGGTGTAACTAATTAATGCATCAAAACAGTTAGAGCATGGTGACTGAAGGGTGTAAGAAAGCTCAGTGCTTCTGGGTGAAATAGGACATGTTGTTCTCTTTTTATATTACACAAGAATCAGGATAGTTGATCTGGCAGAGTTTTAATCTAAATGACCCACAACCAATCACGTAAAGTTGTCAAACAATTCTGACTCATGAAAGAACTAGTAAGCCCAAGCACATGTTATTATGTTGCTTGCTACAAAAAGAGACTTTAAGAAACGTTGTCACTAAGGTGAATCCCCAGCTCATCTTACAATGCGAGGCATCTATCGGTTAGCTTCTTAGGCCGCATTTTGCATAGTTGGATTGCATAGTTGTTTAGTTAGATGCTACAAGGCATGGAGTCAGTGCCAAATTTTCAAAAGTCAAAATTTGAATATTGTACATGCCCCAGGATAAATGATGTATGCAGCAGACTTTTCATGGTGTTGGTGCCTATTTTGCAATACGAGGGTTGGCTTACAGGCATGAATAATGACAGGTGTCATTAGGGCTGCAGATTCTGATCATTCATTGCAGATACCATAACAACGGAAGGCAGGTGTTCACTTGAAAACACTTCCAGCTTTGCTACATTATTTAAGAAAGGTCTATATTCCTTATTCACTGGTTAAGCAAGTTCAGAGAACCCTATTATCTGTAGATTTTCTTGTACAAAGGTTTTTATTGAAGAGAGACATCAATACAAAAGAATACAAAACAACTGAAAAAACAGAAAAAAAAAAATGGAACTGGACACAGTAACAGTGTGCAAATTCTTACAACAGAACAGTGCATGCAGTTGAGTCCGGAGTACGGACATGAACCATAGAACAGACTGTAAAATATCACAAGTGAGGGCAGCAAGACATTGTAAAGAAACCAGTAGGTCTTGCGACTTGATGGAGTAAAGTTGACCTAGGGTAAACTGGGACGTAAGACCGTATTCTGGATTGGTTCTGGTATCTGAGGCAGAGAAACAGTATAGCAAACCTTATCCCATAGGGACATTAGACTTAGGAACCATCTCAAGTGAGATTCCCGAGGGAAGACCACTTGAGCAGATTGTATCTAAAATTTGTAGAGTCCTGGGGAAAAGAAAGAAAGGAAAAAGAGGAAAATGGAGAAGGAAGGTGGAATGGTGATAAAACTCAGAGAAGAGATAGTATGTCTTGTTAGGTATCCAGCACCAGTAGGATCAGCCCCGTAGGATGGGGAGATCGAAAGAGAGAATAAGAAGAAAGTTGATGTTGAGCCCCCGGAGGGGGGAATACAGGAGGTGAATCCAGAAGATGGAGAGAGAGAAAAGGGGTGACGTAGGTCTTTAGTGTAAAGACCAAGTAGAGGATGAAGTAAGGAGGAAAGTCAAGGAAAGAGGGGAAATGTGGGGAAAAAGGGAAAAAAGGGATAGGGGGACCCCGGGGTGGGGGGGAACAGAAACTTCTTAAAGGGTAAGAAGCGATGAGTCAAATCGCGATGGGCGGATATGGGTCACCCAAGGCTGCCACACCCGAAGGAATTTGGCATGGGTATCTGCTAGCACGGCAGTAAGTTTCTCGTACACCATAATGTCATTTACTCTATTTTTAACCGCTTCAAAGCTGAGGGCCGGGGTTTTCCAAGCCCGTGCTATGGTCAGTTTAGTTGCAGTAAAGATGTGTGCAGCCAGTTGGCGTTCAGGACGAAGAAGTACTGGGATGGGCTTGCATAATAGGGCTTCAAAAGGATCCCTCTTTATTGTGGTATTAAAAAGGTTACGAAGCAGTGCATATACTCTGATCCATAGTCTACAAACCCTGGGACAGGACCACCAGATGTGAGCCATCGTGCCTTCTTGTGAACACCCTCGGAAACACAATGGGGAATAGGATGGGATGAAGCTCGCTAATCTTGCCGGGGTGTAGTACCATCTATAGAAAACTTTGTAGGCGTTCTCCAAAAAGAGGACATTCTTAGAACACTTAGTTAGTGCCATGGTCATTGCCCGCCAGTCATCTGGTTCCAGCCGTTTCCCCAGCTCCGCCTCCCACTGGAGATGATAAGGTCTCAGTGGTGGTTTTCTAGTGTTAATTATAGCCTTGTATATAAGTGATATCATACCTGAGGATTGAGGACGAGATCTGCACAAACTTTCAAAGGGAGTCGTGGCATAGGGAATAGGCCGGGACCTTATTAGGCCTAGGAGAAAGTGTCTGAGTTGTGTATAGCTATAGTGTTCTTTTAGGGGAATGTCGTGTGAGGAGCGTAGGGCTGCGAACGGGACTATTTTAGTCGGGGTGAGCAAAGAGTGAACGTCTACGAAGCCATGGTCAGTCCACCACGTGAACTGTAAGGGGTTATCACATCCCGGCGGGAACAACGGGCAATAAAGAAGACGGAGTAAGGGGAGATGGGGAGAGATCAGGCCAGCTGAGAACTTGACTGAGTCCCACAATCGTAGAGCGTGAGCTAGGCATGGACCCAGGGTGGATGGCCGGTGGGCTTTAGGGAGCCAGGGGAGGGAGGCTAAAGGGACCGGGTGGGAATCGACTAAGTCGATTACGGCCCATAGTGGCATTTGTTGCTTTTCATGAAGATGGGCAAGTGGGGCTATACCGGCTGCTGTATAGTAGGCTTGCAGGTTTGGGACCGAGAGGCCTCCATCTATTCTAGGTGCATAGAGCACCTGTCGCTTGATCCTGGGTTTTATCTTCCCCCAGATGAATTGCATGATTTTGCGTTGGTGGATTCGGAGAATGTGAGATGGAATCTGGACCGGTAGAACTCGGAAATAGTAAAGCAATTTCGGGAGATATGCCATGCGTACAGTCGTTATTCTACCGAACCAGGATAGAGGAAGGGTGGACCAAGAGTCGAGCAGGTTTGTCAATTTGCGCAATAATGGGGGGTAGTTGGCTTGATACAGACCCGAGTAGTTAGGGGTAAGTTTAATCCCCAGGTAGGGTAACGAGTTCGTCCATTGGAAGGAAAATGCCGATTTTAGCGCTTCTAGTTCCGAGGGCCTAAGGTTTATTGACATGGCTTTGGACTTAGCCGGATTAACAGTTAGGCCTGACAACGTGGCGAAAGTATCTAGGAGAGACATCAAATTGGGGAGGGAGATTCTGGGTTTGGTAACTGACAGCAAGATGTCGTCTGCGAATAGGGACAATTTATGCGAGGTCCCCGCCACCTCGACTCCTGATATGTCAGCATGCAAACGGATGGCCTCCGCCAAGGGCTCCAAAGCCAGAATGAATAAAAGAGGGGATAATGGACACCCTTGGCGGGTTCCTCTTTTTATAGGGAAGGTGGGCGACTCATGGCCGTAATATCGTACCTTGGCTTGAGGGGAATCGTAGATGGCAGAGACCCAACCCAAAAATGAGGTGCCAAATCCATAGTGGCCTAAGACCTGTGTCAGATAAGGCCAAGACAAAGTGTCAAAGGCCTTGTTGACATCTAGGGACAGAAACATTGTTTCCAGCGATCTGCCGTGCGCTATGTGTTGGATTTGAAGATTTTTATCTCGTGGAAGGTCATTCTGAAAGAGGTAAACAGCCACTACCAAAGCTTTTACACGTTTTATTTATTGCCGTCTATGCAGTCCTATTTTGGATTTTTTTTCCATATATAATTTTATATACTTACTTTTATATATAATTGGTTTTTTGTATTGCTACAATATTTGTTTGCAGAAAATTGCAAAGATGTAACCTTATGAAGCATGCTAAATAAACTATTACATCAATAATACTGACTCACCTTTTTTGCTACTTTTTCATTTTACATCTTTCTTTTTTTATACAGATATTGCTTAACACGGTAGAGTGGATTAAACCAACCTATCAGCAACCTTTACCTACACAATTTATATATTTAGTGGTGTGGCAGTATACTAAAGATGTAAAGCATTCTACTTTGCAGTCAATCTCCTTACCTTCTTTTCTTGTAGGCCACATTTCTCTCGGAGCTGTATCCCAGCGTTCTACACTGGCGGTTACTGGCTGCAGGTGTGGAAAGCCTTGAAGGCGAGATGTAGGCGGCAGAGTCTGTACTGTCTGCATTGTTTACCTCTGCTTGGGAATTCTCAGGGGAAGTACAGGTGGAGGGACTGGTATCCCTGACTGAGCTCTCAGATGTCGGGGTGGAGTCAAATGGGTCTGTATTGGGAACTTCACAGCCAGCGTTGTTCAAGTGAATGAAGTTCATCTCTGAATTATTCACCTATAAGAATTAAAAGCTTACATAAGTCAAACAGCAAAAAATTTACTTTCCCACTTGGGACACTGATTTTTTTCTTAAAGGAGGACAGTAAAAATCAGTACACTCTAAATGATGCATAATCACTGATACAATGCATGATATGGGCAATGTATACTCAATGTCATGTGGATAAATGTAATAGAATCTGTGCATGTGTGCTCCCCCTGCACAGAAAATGGGACAAGCGAATTGTTTTGGATAAAGTGAGGTTTGCAATAGATTGTTATTTTGCTTCACTGTGCAAACGAATTTGCTCAGTGAACAGACAAAGCTTCAATCATTATTATGAGCAGGATCCCACTGTCATTTATGTACATGCAGAGATGATTATGGTGCAAGACTACCTGGTTTCAGGGGTTTCTAAACATTTTAAACAAAGGGCCAGTTTACTGCCCATCAGACTTAAGGGGGGTTGAATTGTGGCCAGTGGGAATAAATAATGCCTCAGGCTTGGTGGTCAGTGACACCTCAGGCCTGGTGGTCAGTGGGAGTAAATAAATTAGCGCCTTCGGTCAGTAGGAGGAGGAATTGTGCCCGATAGTTGGTATTAGTGGGAGAACTAGTGCCCCATCATTGGCATCAGTTGGAGGAATAGTGCCCCATCATTGGCATCAGTGGGAGGAATATTGCCCCACAGGGATGCTGTTAGAAATCACGGGGCCCCATACTGCTTACCTGAGAGAGCCCCCCCCATAAAATACCAAATTATATTTCAGGAAAAAATACACTAAAATCATTATTATTTGACATATTTAGAGGCCCCTTTCCCTGCTCTCCATCCTGAAACATCCTCTTGTGTGCCCCCAGCAGCTGCCGGTGGGAGAGGAGAGGAGGAAAGCTGGCAACGCTGCAGAGAAAAGGGGCGCAGAGGGGGGCCCAGAAACCAGGGGAATGGGGGCACGGATGTTAGAACTGATCCTCCTGCAGCACAGCTGGAGGGAGCGGAGGAGAAGCTGGCAGCAGAGGCAGAAGAGGATCAGTGTCTGCAGTAGGGCAGTGAAGCCTGCCCTCCTGCTCAGCAGGTGCCCAAAACAGGAGGGCTGGCTGTACGGCCTTCTCAGCAGCCCCGTTGACCCATCATTGGCGTCAGTGGGAGGAATAGTGCTCCATCATTGGCATCAGTGGGAGGAATAGTGCTCCATTGTTGGCATCAGTGGGACAAATAGTGTCCCTTTATTGATATCAATGGGAGGAACAATGCCCCATCAGTGGTATTAATAGGACGAATAGTGCCCCACATAGGTGTCATTGGGAGGAATAGTGCCCATCCTTTGTCTCAGGGACAAGAATTATGTCCCACTGTTGGTGTCAGTTGGAGGAATAGTGCCTTTTATCAGTGGGAGGGATAGTGACCCAAGGGCCAGATAAAGGCTAGCAAAGGACCGCATTCAGCTTATAGGCCGCAGTTTGGAGACCTCTGCTCTAAACATAACATACTCCCTTATTAGATGCTGCCCTAATGAGCATGTATAAGTGGTAAGGGGTAGGGAAGATCTAAGCAATTTTGCTCTATTAGGTAGTATTTGTTCCAATGTCCCATGTGGATTAATAAGCAGACAAATGCACCTCTGTACTAGCTTACTATACGTTGTCCAGTGAACTCCTCCGAACTGGTGGCAGAATGAAATTGCCATAATTTACTTATCTATACCCAGCATTTTACAGCTAACACTGGTCAGAGGAAGGACAACAGAAAACATTTAGGTGTCCAGATAGGTGTCCAGATTATTAAATATATAAATATATATCCCTCCGTCTTCCCCACCATGAAAAAAAAAAAGTTAAATTTTTAAAGAACAGTGTTAGGTTTAATAATTTCATTGTTGGGATTAATAAAGAATTTGGATTCTGAATAGTTCCACTAAATCCTATAAAATGGAGGGAGGCTATGGGCAAAGTTATTTTTCAAAAAAATATCTAAAACTAAAAATCCTGTCCCATAGTAATGCACTTGATTAGGTCTTCTGTCCAGGAGAGGAGATTGCTGATGTGGTCTACCACAATGCACAGCTCCTGTGATTCGTGTCAACTAACATGCTGGACCTGAATTTTACAGCTCTGAGGGTGTAGTTCATTACAGTATATATAATATGTCTGAAAATATTTGCTAATATAACCAAATCTTACTTCATCCACCACCATTGAGTTGGCATACACTTCATCATTGCCATTTAGCATGGCAGACAGCCTGGTAGCAGCAAGCATAGTGGGTGGGTATTTCAGCCTCTTCAGGACATCTACTGATGAATGTCTTTTTTCTGAAATTAAAAATTCACTCTAGTTATTAGAAGAAATATAACATTCACATAAGAATTCTGACTGAGAACAATAAATGGCATAGGTTAAAGAAGACTATAGCCTAATATGCCTACTAGGAAACTGGCACAGTCATATAAAGGTTGAGTAACAGGCATGTGAAATGGTCCACAGAAATATTGTCCAACAAATGGGAAAATGTGTGCGCTCATTCAAGCATGTATATTTACAAGGTGTATTTAGACTAATCCACCTAGACACTGTCAGGAAACTTCACAGTTTGCTGAAAATACACCTACTGCGGCCATTCTGAGCTCATGGCTAGGAATACCATTATGGATCCTCTGACAAATAGGACCCAATCATTAGCCACAATCCATAACGTGGGTATATTTGGAAAGGTTACGCGATTTGATCATTCAACCACTGAAATCTCTGAAACTATCAAAGTCAAGGGTTTCAGTTTCTTCTATGTAGGTCTTCCTCCTTCAAGGGGATGCATGATTTTGATTGAACTTCCAATACTCTGATACTCTAGTGAGCATTTTTTTTTGCACCTAATAAATGATTGGCCTACTAAAGCATGTTGACTTACGGAGGTGTTCCGTGTTTGACATTTATAACCGTATGGTGAACCTATTTATTCAGCATACCTCCAAGTACCATAAGAACAAAGGGGATAGTCTAGCAAGCTGTAAATTGTTCAAGTTGGCTCTAAATGGTCTCATTTTCATATTTCATGCCATAAACAGAAAAGGAGGAGAAAGGAAATTTTACAGCTGGCTCTTCTCAGTAAAGGCAAAGGCGATGGTAAAGAATGAACGTAATGAGCCGTTACTTATCAAAGCTGAAGCTCCCACCTAGCACTAGAGGCTGTCCTGGCCTGGAAGCTAGAAATGGTACCATGTTCAATTTTTCCTTCAAGATAAATCCATTACCACATTGCAGTCAACAAACCGAACGATTGGGGTAGATGAGTGATACAGATAATCACATACAAGCTTACATCTTGGACTCTAACAGACACTGCAGGATTCTTTCCAGCCAAAATTCATAATCATTTGGATTTCCCGTTATATTACTTTTGCAAGGTTAATCCAGGACTTAAATGATGAAATATACATGATAACTTGTGCCATAAATAAGGCTTTGCTGATAACCAATAAATGGGTAACCAAAGGAGAACACATGGCCAGGGCTCAAAGCAAAGTTCTGGCTTGTGTTTGGGACAACAGCATATGACTACCTAGATATTTCCAAGAAGGAACAAGATACAACAAGTGGTGCATTTTTATGAAGATTACTGCATTTCTCTGCTGACAAGAGGCAAAGGTCCAAGCCACAATCCATCCACAGCATTCGTTAATCCTGTACATGCACTCTATTTGTCATCTCTAGGGTATTGGATGTGCTTCTTAAACAAAAGAACACACAGAAGAATAGTAAACAATGAAATATGATAATTATATGTTGCAAACAAAGAAAAAGTATTTTAACCCGCCAGCTACTAACAGAAGAAGTCCACAAATATGTGCTGCCATGCTAAAACCATGACTTTGGTCAAACTTACCAAAGCAACACCCTAACGGCAGTTCCATCCATGCAGCAACAACTGGGTAACCCTGAAGATAAACTAAGCCAGTCATGAAAGATGGGAGCTGCCATCATTTTTTACATCCTTTTGAAGATACTATTTGACTGGCTGTTACACTGACCCAATGACTTTAGGACACGGAGTTGCAGACCCAGAACAAGTATGCAAGACTACAAAGGTCAGAGTAAAGTCAAGAGACCCTACCTGCATTTTTCATTTTTGTTCCAGGTCAGTGACTCAAAAAAAATCAGACCAAAGTGAGTCACCATTGATGACAGACAATTAGCATTATAAATGAAATGTTTAAAGCCCAACTCCAGGCACAAGAAAATAAACTGTAATGGCCAACTGCTCATTAAGTCTTGGAGTGTAAGAGTAACAAGAAATACTTACCTTACTCCTGTAGGCTCCCTCCATGCATTGGCTCCTGGAATCTGCATTTTTAAGGCGCTCCCAGCTGAAGTCACTTACCTACCTCCTCCAAATTCAGGATTAATAGCACTTCATTGTTTATGGTGCTGCTCAGGAACCACCCACAGCCCAGAGATTTAGGAAGAAGAGGAGAGTGCTAGAGCTAGGAGTAAGGCAAGTAGCCAGTATCAGTAATAGACTTGAAAAACTTAACATAACTCACCAGGACCAGGTGGCTTACACCCAAGGGTCCTTAAGGAACTCATCCAGGTGATAGCTAGTTGTTCCTAATTTGTATAGGCAGTTTACTGACTGGAAGAGTACCATCTGATTAGACAAAAGCCAACGTGGTACCAGTATATAAAAAAGGGCCGAGATACAGTTAGGTCCGTATATATTTGGACACAGGCACAATTTTCATACCTTTGGCTCTGTATACCACCAGAAAACTAAACAAACAATCCAAATTAATTTGAGGTGCAGACTTTCAGCTTTAATTCAAGGAATTGAACATATATATCAAGTACAAATTTTAGGAACTGTAACCATTTTTATACACAGCCCCCCATTTTCAGGGACTCGTAATGTAATTGGACAAATATAATTATAAATAAAATGTTAATTTGTAATATTTTGTTGAGAATCCTTTACTGGCAATGACTGCCTGAAGTCTGGAACCCATGAACACTACCAAAGACTGGGTTTACTCCTTTCTGATGCTTTTCAAAGCTCTAATTGCAGCCGTTTTCGCTCTGAAGAAACTTGACTAAAGAGTGAAACGCGCCAAGGTGACGTCATCACGACAGTACCTGTGATTTCCTGACCCAGACAGGAGCTATCAGACCTGCCATGCCGCTTCAGCTACTCAGCTGGGACTCTAGCCAGATTGACAGGAGGAGTGTGGACGCGGTGATTTGTTTTGCTGTGCTGTAGAGGCTGATCCCAGGGTTGACCAGTGGATGTTCTGGTGGTAGCGAGGACTGGTGAGACCAACCGAATCGGTAATATCCGCAATTTACTTGTACCTGCCTTAACTTGATAACACCTTAACCTCCGTGTTGCACACACACCTGTACCTGCGGGAGTCCACTGCCTGTTGGCGTTGCTCTGCAACAGCTCGGCTCTTGTCCACTGTATACAGAGCCCTCTTTCTCTAGTGTGGAACTTTACTGACATCTGGCCGAGAATCGAACCCAGTATCATCTTTCCATCTTGGAACAGAGCGAAATCCCCTCACTACACACCTCATCTAGTTGCCTTTATTTTTGACTTTGGATCCCCGGGTCTATTACACCTACTGACATTACGGTCACAACACTATTGCAGACCAGGGTCCTTTTGTCATTTTTTCTTAGACTAGCATATTCCCCCAATGGGGATTTAGATCGGAGTGTGTATGTGTGAAGATTGAGGTATGATCGTGGTAGCTACTATGACAACGTTGTCATAGTTTATTATGAAATGGTGAAGGTCTCTCTGGTTTTATCTATGTTTACCAATAAAGCAATTTACATTTTTCCTACCACCGGAATTACTCCTTTTAGATGTGCCTCTTGAGTATCCTCAGTCCCCCTTATTTTATGCAGCTATCTGCGGTTGTTCTTTGTTTGTGGGTCTTTCTGCCTTTAGTTTTGCCTTCAGCAAGTGAAATGTATGCTCAATTGGGTTAAGATCAGGTGATTGACTCAGCCATTGCAGAACATTCCACTTATTTTTCTTCAAAAGCTCCTGGGTTGCTTTTGCAGTGTGTTTTGAATCATTGTCTATCTGTACTGTGAAGCGTCGTCCAATCAACTTTGCTGCATTTGGCTGAATCTGGACTCACAGTATATCTCTAAACACTGCAGAATTCATCCAGCTGCTTCTGTCTTCTGTCACATCATCAATAAACACCAATAACCCAGTGCCACTGCATGCCCATGCCATCACACTGCCTCCACCATGTTTTACAGATGATGTGTGCTTTGGATCATTAGCTGTTCTAAGCCTTCTCCACGCTTTTTTCTTCTTGTCATTCTGGTACAGATTAATCTTAGTTTCATTCGTCCAAAGAATGCTTTTCCAGAACTGGTCTGGCTTTTTTTTTAGATGTTATTTGGCAAAGTTTAATCTGGGTTTTCTATTCTTCAGGCTTATGAATGGTTTGCACCTTGTGGTGAACCCTCTGTATTTGCTCTCGTGAAGTCTTGTCTTGATTGCAGATTTTGACAATGATACGCCCACCTCGTGGAGAGTGTCCTTCAGTTGTCTGGATGTTGTGAATGAGTTTTTCTTTACCAAAGAGAGGATCCTGCGATCATCCACCACTGTTGTCTTCCATGGACGTCCAGGCTTTTTTATGTTGCTGAGCTCACCAGTGCTTTCTTCGTTCCTCAGAATGTACCAAACTGTTGATTTGTCCACTCCTAATGTTGCTGCCATCTTTCTGATGGATTTGTTTCATTTTTGAAGCCTTACAATGGCCTGTTTCACTTGCATGGACAGCTCCTTTGAACGCATGCAATGCCAAGCTGCTGCAAGCAAAGCCAACAGATTATTGGCATGCATTAAAAAGGGGATTCACTCCAGAGATAAAACGATAATTCTCCCTCTCTACAAGACTCTGGCTGCCTCTTGAGTATACCATCCAGTTTTGGGCACCAGTCCTGAACAAGGATGTGCTGGAATTGGAGTGAGTCCAAAGAAGGGCAACAAAGCTAATAAGGGGACTAGAGGATCTCAGCTATGGGGAAAGACTACAAGCATTGAACTTATTCTCTCTGGAGAGGAGACGCTTGAGAGGGGATATGATAGCGATGTACAAATACCGTACTGGTGACCCTAAAATAGGGAAAAAACTTTTCAGTGAAAGGGAATTTAAAAAAAGACATGCAGCTATTTACTGAAAATTGGAAGATGAGCGGTTTAACCCTAAACTGTGTAGAGGTTTCTTTACTGTCAGAGCAGAAAGGATGTGGAATTCTCTTCAACACACAGTGGTATCAGCAGGGAGCGTCCATAGTTTCAAAAAACTATTAGATGGGCACTTTAATGATCACAACATACAGGGATATACAATGTTCTATTGACATAAACACAAACACACTGACAAACCACAGGTTGAACTGGATGGACTGGTGTCTTTTTTAACCTTACCAACTATTTAAGTATTACATCCACTTCATCTCCCCCTACACCAAATGAGTAAATAACCCTCGGGGCTCATTTATAATTGCTTTGAATTTAACACACATTAAAAGGCACCCACTGCTTCAACATGCCTTTTTGATGCATTTTTCATACTTCTGTGGTGCTTCGGTGATCGTACTGTGATGCTTCAATGATGCTTCGATTATGCTTTTTTGAAGCTATAAACAAGCTAGGCAAATGCTCTGTGTGTGTGTTGATTTTGTTTTAAAAGGGCCCAGTAGAACCCCAGCTCAGTAGTACCCCCACTCAGCAGATCCCCAGCTCATTAGTACCCCCGTTCAGCAGATCCCCAGCCCATTGGTACCCACCAAGAAAGCGACATGTGGTATAATTTTTGAACCAAAGAAAACACGTGTAAACAGGACTGTAAGGTAACCATTTTATTTAGTGACAGAGGCTTTGACTGGCATTCAGAGTGCTTTAAAAAAGCTTGTCCAATACCACATTTTGAAACAAGTGTTAAAGTGGAAGTAAACCCTCCTATCGTTTTCAGCCAAGGAAGCTGCCATCTTTGCCTCTGTTTAATCTTCAACTGCCACGGTGCTGCACATGTGATCCGTTATGACACCAGCCATTGGATGGTTTGACTGTTTGGTTGAGAGCACAGCCAATGTGCAGTTAGCATTCCCGGCATGCCTTTTTTTTTTTAAACTGTTAAATCGATGGGTTTACTTCTGCTTTAAGGAGCCCTTGCCGTGTGGGAGCCTCACTGCAAACATCCCAATGTTGGGTTTTAAGGGTTTTAAAGTGTATCTAAAGCCAAAAGAAGTTTATTTTTTGTTTAGAATATGTATATAGTAAAGTAGTGCAGCGCAAAAAAATTATCACGAAATGATACAAATTAATAACATAAAGTCCAATAGAAGTCCTTAAATGAAGCCGTTGGACTACAAGTCTCAGAAGATTCAGAAAAGAGTTCCACCGGTGCAAAAATGAACAGCAGTAAGCAAATGGTGACAGACCCTCCACCTCTGGTAGTAGGTCTACGCTCACCTCAATGCATGGACTCCTGAACTAACAGGCAGCCAATGCAGGCAGATCCCACACACATTAAGTAGGCGGCTGGTTTAATTCAATAGAAACGAATCCTCCAAAGTTTTCACATCAATAAGGGTTTCCAAATATATATATAAGAGAAAAGGGAAGGATCTAAATGCTCACTGTGCAGTATTAACCAATTCAATTTTATTAAAAGCCCAAACTCAGGCTACTCACGTTTAACAAATGTAAAACGCTCTTCGTGTAACAAACATCTGAATGGCAGCAGGTGACGTCAAACGAGCGGTGGTTTTGGATAGCATGGGGAAGGATTAGAACCTCTGGCAGATTTTTATTACAGACTGTGTTCCTCTGGGGGACATTCATTCTCTTTACTGATCCTTTATTGTCACCAGGACTGAGCCCTGGTTCACATTGGTGCAATTTGGCATGCGATTTGACATGTCAAATCGGCAGCAATTGCCGGCAATGGCACTGCCCTAATCGATTTCCAAAAGTAGTTTCTGTAGCTTCGGGGTGCGATTTCCATTGACATCTGCTCATAACCCGCACAGATGTCTCTGAAATCGTCCCCGAAATCGGGACCGACATGCCGGAATGAAATTGCGGGAGTTCAACTGAACTCGCACAATTTCATCCCCACAGTCAGTGTGAACCTGGGCTGAAAATAAGAGAAAACCCAAATGTCTAAAGTTTTCATTGGAACAGGAAGGTAAATATTAAAACGGGGACACCTGTCTAAAAGAGAATTTCCCTTGCTTTGAAGAGATTTCATCTCAAGTTATATGGTTTTCAATGACAGTGCGGTCAGTTCCAGTGCGTTCCAGTAAAAAAAAAAAAAGAAAACATGGTGCATTTTTTTATGCACTGAACTGTCCTGGAATGCAGTAAAAACACACTGGAACACACCAGAAAAGCACTGAAACACACGTCCTTATTTAGGGTGAATAAAAAAAGGGGGAGGTAAAAATGTACCAAAAACGCATCAAAAATGTACATACAGAAAAGCATCTGGAATGCATCCAGACTACGTTTCTATGGCGTGAACTGGCACTCAAAGAAAAAAAAATAAAAATCCAACCACCATAACAAAAACAGGCAGTCCTCCTACCATACCCATTTAAATATTGACTTAAGTACTGTATGTGCAGGCCAACCAAAATTGTACCCATTTAACACAAAAGACTAATAATAAGAGCAGTGTATGCACTGGCTGACTGTATTGTGTTCCCTTCATGAATCCAAGAGTGGAAAAACAAAAGTCTCGATTTTGCTGATGGGACAAATCAAATTTAATTGGTTATCCTTTGTGAGCTTTAATTAAAGCTGGGCTCCAGCCTTCCCTTCAGTCTTGCACAATTATACCGAAATGGCCTACTCTGATTTTGCTGCACACTGGGAGCTTCTCCCAGTGTGCATTTAAAGCTGTGGAAAAATCAGCTAGCGCCCACCCCCTTTCCTGGCTGGAGGATGTCCTCCCCAGGTTTAGGCCCCTTTCACACAGGCACCTCTATGAAGCAAAATCTGCTTGCTCAGCAGGGGATCTTTCTGCTGAGCCGGTGGTTGGCAGGTCCGTGTCCGCTCAGCTGTGCAGAGAAAACTTGGACACATTCCCGCTCCACTCTGTGGGGCAATGCATCCGACGCCCCCCCGATATGCCAGACGGATGGGGAAAAGGACCACCACCCGTCTGTTTTTGGTGGACAGGATCGAATTGGATGGCGTGGGTGTCAGGGGATATGTGTAGACTGACATCCGCTGCTCCATAGAAGAGACTGAAGGGTCAGTTTTTTAGGTGGATCTGATTGGACCGTCCAGTCTGTTCTTTGGAGCGGCGGATGTCAGTGGACACCCGATGTCATCAGATCGAATCCTATCCTATCTGCCAAAAACAGACGAATGGCCGAGTGAAAGGGGCCTTACTGTCTCAAGCTCCCCCCTTTCATTTGTTGGATTTCAGTTCTTTAAGTCATGGAGGTTCAGCATCACATGTGTGTGTTGTGAAGGGTGACTTGCATGCAAATACAGCCTGCCCAGGAACGCCTACTTCTCCAGGCTTTCATCCATCTATCAAGGCACCCAAGAGAGCCAGCCTACTGCTTGTATCATGATGAAGAGCTCTTGAGTGGATTATTAGGGCAGAATGCTATGATGTTTTCAAGAAACTATGTGCAGCACCTTGCCAGCCCCTCTCACCAGCCATGATCTGTCTGCATTGCATAGTGAGGCAACAAGACCCAGTGATGACATCACTCAGTATAAAATAAGGTATATATTGAAAATAAAAAAAGGTTTTTATTAAAGTATAACTAAAAGGCAAAACGTTTTATTTATTTTTTGTTTTGGACAGAGTGGAGAGGGATTCGAACAGCTATTAGGTATTTATTGCGGTGTGTGTCCTTATTAGGGAGATGTACCCTCTCTATTTGTCCTGTATACCATCATTAAAAATATAGTACCGTTTTCATCAGCGTATAACACGCACATTCATTTTAAGAGGGAAGTTTAATTTTATATAAGAAACTTTGAAGCAAAATAAGGGTCAGTGCCTATCTGCAGCCTCCCCGTTGCCACCAATGCAGCCTGATAATGCCCATCTGCAGCCTCACAAGTGCCCTCAATGCAGCCTCATCAGTCCACGTCAATGCAGCCTCACAAGTGCCATGAATGCAGCCTCACAAGTGCCATGAATGCAGCCTCACAAGTGCCATCAATGCAGCAGCCTCACCATTGCCTTCAATGCAGCAGTTTAACCATTGTCATCAGTGCAGCCTGTTCGATGCCCATCTGCAGCCTAGAGGGGACAGGGAGGGGGCAGGATGAGCACCGACAGATTACATACAGTGAGAATCTCCTATGATAGACAGAACAGTGGTCCAATGGCGGCCCAGGAGACAGGACTTCCTATTACAGAGGCCGCCAAGTAAACAGGAGATTCTCACTGTATGCTGATGAGGGCAGAAAGGAGGAAACATAAGCAGAATAAGCTTCAGCTTTAAAAATAAAGAGAACACCTGCCTAGTGAATATGGAAGACAACCCCTTTGATCGGTCTCCATGTGCATTCTGCACAACACAGCTAA
Organism: Lithobates sylvaticus; assembly: GCA_028564925.1. NCBI lineage: Eukaryota > Metazoa > Chordata > Amphibia > Anura > Ranidae > Lithobates > Lithobates sylvaticus. The sequence goes on from CM053026.1 coordinate 121,307,720, forward strand.
ATCCATGGAAACTGGATTCCACTATTTCCGCATGCACAAAACACTAACAAATCCCAACCATATCCCAGTTTAATGATTCACCACATCTTTTCCTAGCACTGCGTAACCGCAAAGACCAAACAAACCAAAACACCTTCTACAAGGTATAGACTGACATTTATGAAAGAAAAGATGGAAGTAACAGATCAAGATTTCTGGCATTTACAAAAATAAATGCAGTCTTTTAGAATTGATAAGTGAAATTCGGTATGAAAGAGTTGCCAGGAGACAAGGATGGTGTGCGATCTCATCGACCATAAATAGAAGCTCTATGGGGATTAGCTGTTCCATTCGGGTGTTGCTTACTCCCGTGTAACAGATGCCGCAGGAGATGAAGAGGCACACGCACAAACATTATGTAGATGAAGTATGTATTACTTAAAGCGCTATTAGGCTGGCTTTACACTTATGCGATGCCAGACATTGCTGTGCACATCACATGCGATGTCTGTGCGATGCAAATTCAGCCATACAGTTTGTATTGCTGAAATCCCATCGCATTCACACCAAAATGGAGCAGGATCCTTTTTTTGGTCCGCACTGCAATCTCCAGACCCATGTGATCCGATTCCACAGTTAGCACTGCATTCTGTGAACCAATTTGGGGGTGTCGTTAACTGCTGCAAGTCGCCCCCAAAATAGTACAGGAACCTTTTTCTAAGTCGGAGCGATTTGAGTCGCTCCTATTAGAACGGTTCCATAGTACAGAGCGGAGCGCGACTTGTCAGGCGGCTAAGTCGCCTGACAAGTCGCCCCTATGTGAACCGGCTCTTAAAGTGTGAGCTGGAGTTCAGCTACAATTTGCTTAGTTTATCAAAATCTGCTCTTCATTCAGAGTGGGGGCACTCTAATACAGGAGGTGTGTTACTGCCACCAGGTGAAAACAGGGGAAAAAAGAGAAAACTAATGCAGTCACCACCAGTGTTGGTCAGCTTACTTTAAAAAAGTAATTAGTTAAGTTACAAATTACTTCTCCTAAAAAAGTAATTGCATTAGTAACTCAGTTACAACATTGGAAAAGTAATTAGTTACTCAGCAAAGTAACTGACTTTTTTTTAATATTCTATAGACGGGACTAGCGAAGGAAGTGAATGTCACCTCGCGAGCCCCGTCGCCTGGCACGGATTTAAATGGGAACCCCTACGCCGAAAAAAAAAACGGCGTGGGGGTCCCCCAAAGTCCATAACAGACCCTTATGCGAGCATGCAGCCTGGCCGGTCCGGAAAGGGGGTGGGGACGAGCGAGTGCCCCCCCCCCCCCTCCTGAACCGTACCAGGCCGCATGCCCTCAACATGGGGGGGTGCTTTGGGGAAGCACCTTGTCCCCATGTTGATGAGGACAAGGGCCTCTTCCCAACAACCCTGGCCTTTGGTTGTCGAGGTCTGCGGGCGGGGGGCTTATCAGAATCCGGGAGCCCCCTTTAATAAGGGGGCCCCCAGATTCTGGCCCCCCACCCTATGTGAATGATTATGGGGTACCCATTCACCTGCGGAAAAAAGTGTTAATAAAAAAAAAAACCACAACAACAGGTTTTTAAAGTATTTTACTCTTCTTCATTCCGATGTTGACACGACACTCTCTCCAG
>CM053026.1:121309358-121392569 GCA_028564925.1 Lithobates sylvaticus
ATTTTGGATTTTTTTTTTTTCCATATATAATTTTATATACTTACTTTTATATACAATTGTTTTTTTGTATTGCTACAATATTTGTTTGCAGAAAATTGCAAAGATGTAACCTTATGAAGCATGCTAAATAAACTATTACATCAATAATACTGACTCACCTTTTTTGCTACTTTTTCATTTTACATCTTTCTTTTTTTATACAGATATTGCTTAACACGGTAGAGTGGATTAAACCAACCTATCAGCAACCTTTACCTACACAATTTATATATTTAGTGGTGTGGCAGTATACTAAAGATGTAAAGCATTCTACTTTGCAGTCAATCTCCTTACCTTCTTTTCTTGTAGGCCACATTTCTCTCGGAGCTGTATCCCAGCGTTCTGCACTGGCGGTTACTGGCTGCAGGTGTGGAAAGCCTTGAAGGCGAGATGTAGGCGGCAGAGTCTGTACTGTCTGCATTGTTTACCTCTGCTTGGGAATTCTCAGGGGAAGTACAGGTGGAGGGACTGGTATCCCTGACTGAGCTCTCAGATGTCGGGGTGGAGTCAAATGGGTCTGTATTGGGAACTTCACAGCCAGCGTTGTTCAAGTGAATGAAGTTCATCTCTGAATTATTCACCTATAAGAATTAAAAGCTTACATAAGTCAAACAGCAAAAATTTTACTTTCCCACTTGGGACACTGATTTTTTTCTTAAAGGAGGACAGTAAAAATCAGTACACTCTAAATGATGCATAATCACTGATACAATGCATGATATGGGCAATGTATACTCAATGTCATGTGGATAAATGTAATAGAATCTGTGCATGTGTGCTCCCCCTGCACAGAAAATGGGACAAGCGAATTGTTTTGGATAAAGTGAGGTTTGCAATAGATTGTTATTTTGCTTCACTGTGCAAACGAATTTGCTCAGTGAACAGACAAAGCTTCAATCATTATTATGAGCAGGATCCCACTGTCATTTATGTACATGCAGAGATGATTATGGTGCAAGACTACCTGGTTTCAGGGGTTTCTAAACATTGTAAACAAAGGGCCAGTTTACTGCCCATCAGACTTAAGAGGGGTTGAATTGTGGCCAGTGGGAATAAATAATGCCTCAGGCTTGGTGGTCAGTGACACCTCAGGCCTGGTGGTCAGTGGGAGTAAATAAATTAGCGCCTTCGGTCAGTAGGAGGAGGAATAGTGCCCGATAGTTGGTATTAGTGGGAGAAATAGTGCCCCATCATTGGCATCAGTTGGAGGAATAGTGCCCCATCATTGGCATCAGTGGGAGGAATATTGCCCCATCATTGGCATCAGTGGGAGGAATATTGCCCCACAGGGATGCTGTTAGAAATCACGGGGCCCCATACTGCTTACCTGAGAGAGCCCCCCCCATAAAATACCAAATTATATTTCAGGAAAAAATACACTAAAATCATTATTATTTGACATATTTAGAGGCCCCTTTCCCTGCTCTCCATCCTGAAACATCCTCTTGTGTGCCCCCAGCAGCTGCCGGTGGGAGAGGAGAGGAGGAAAGCTGGCAACGCTGCAGAGAAAAGGGGCGCAGAGGGGGGCCCAGAAACCAGGGGAATGGGGGCACGGATGTTAGAACTGATCCTCCTGCAGCACAGCTGGAGGGAGCGGAGGAGAAGCTGGCAGCAGAGGCAGAAGAGGATCAGTGTCTGCAGTAGGGCAGTGAAGCCTGCCCTCCTGCTCAGCAGGTGCCCAAAACAGGAGGGCTGGCTGTACGGCCTTCTCAGCAGCCCCGTTGACCCATCATTGGCGTCAGTGGGAGGAATAGTGCTCCATCATTGGCATCAGTGGGAGGAATAGTGCTCCATTGTTGGCATCAGTGGGACAAATAGTGTCCCTTCATTGATATCAATGGGAGGAACAATGCCCCATCAGTGGTATTAATAGGAGGAATAGTGCCCCACATAGGTGTCATTGGGAGGAATAGTGCCCATCCTTTGTCTCAGGGACAAGAATTATGTCCCACTGTTGGTGTCAGTTGGAGGAATAGTGCCTTTTATCAGTGGGAGGGATAGTGACCCAAGGGCCAGATAAAGGCTAGCAAAGGACCGCATTCAGCTTATAGGCCGCAGTTTGGAGACCTCTGCTCTAAACATAACATACTCCCTTATTAGATGCTGCCCTAATGAGCATGTATAAGTGGTAAGGGGTAGGGAAGATCTAAGCAATTTTGCTCTATTAGGTAGTATTTGTTCCAATGTCCCATGTGGATTAATAAGCAGACAAATGCACCTCTGTACTAGCTTACTATACGTTGTCCAGTGAACTCCTCCGAACTGGTGGCAGAATTGCCATAATATACTTATCTATACCCAGCATTTTACAGCTAACACTGGTCAGAGGAAGGACAACAGAAAACATTTAGGTGTCCAGATAGGTGTCCAGATTATTAAATATATAAATATATATCCCTCCGTCTTCCCCACCATGAAAAAAAAAAAAAAGTTACATTTTTAAAGAACAGTGTTAGGTTTAATAATTTCATTGTTGGGATTAAAGAAGACAAGGGGTGACTAGGTCAGGTGACGCAGGTGCTGAATCTGCGTATAGTAGACCTATGACCCACAAGAAATGGGGAAAGGGGAAATTGGACTATATCGGTACTATTGAGTAATATAAAACAGGGACTGGAGTATGAATTTTATAGAAAAAGCAATAAATTTTAATAGACAAAACACATTACATGATCGACACTAAAATAGTATTAGATCGCATAAAAACAAGCAAGCACATTAATCCCTCCTATACATTTATCAAACTTGACTAAAGAATGCAGGCCTGGGCCCGTAAGCTTGACGTCTGTTTGAACGTAGAGAGGAGATGTCTCGACCGGTTTCGCAGCATAAGCTGCTTCTTCAGGAGATAGCTCTAAAATAGATATCATTGTTCAACATGTAATATATAAACAGCATTGGTACATGGAGATTACAATATGAAGAAAGAGGATGCGTCCACTCACCAGTGCGTATGGAGAGAAGTATCCAACGAGCCGCAGTGCCTTACCCGGGCAGATATGGGGGCCTGAGTACATGGACTAGACAGTGACAATAAAAAAGGAGGTATGATATAAGTATAATAGTTGGCACGTTAAGCATCACCACCCGTGAAGGAAAGGAAAGGATAGTGTGGGGCCAAGGGGGGGGGGGGAAAGGTGGGGGTGGGTAAGGTTGTGGGTGGGATGAGTTGGGGTGTGGATGAAAGGGGAGGGGGGGGGAGGATGTGGAATAAGGGAAAAACAGGGAAACAACGGGGTAGGGAAAGCGGGGGAAGGGGGGTTATGGTGGGGAGGAAGAAATGGGGAGGGGGAAGGGAAGGAAGGGGGGGGGGGAAAATAGGGGGGGGAAATAGGGGGGGGGAAAGGGAGGGGAAGGGGTCCGTGTGGAGAAGGGGAAGTGTGGGGAGTGGGGAGGAAAGGGAGAAGGGAGGGGAAGGGAAAAATTGGGGGTGAGAGTATTGGCGGGCAGGGAGGGGGAAGGTAATGGGGGGGGGGGGGGAATGGGGGTGGGGTGGGCAAAGAGGAGGAACCAGGAGAGGGGGAGAGAAAAAGGGGGGGGGGGGGAAGTGGAAGGGGGAAGGGGGAGAAAGGGGAGGGGGGGCGAGGAAGGAGGAGTGGGGTAAGGGGTGTGCGGGAAGGAGGGCTGTGCAATTCTTGCCAAAAGCTAGTGATGGGATTGAAAGGTCACTTACAAAAAGTATATGTCAATGTCAGGCTAGGACAGCTGTCCTAGCCTGACATTGACATATACTTTTTGTAAGTGACCTTTCAATCCCATCACTAGCTTTTGGCAAGAATTGCACAGCCCTCCTTCCCGCACACCCCTTACCCCACTCCTCCTTCCTCGCCCCCCCTCCCCTTTCTCCCCCTTCCCCCCCTTCCCCTTCCCCCCCCCCCCCCCTTTTTCTCTCCCCCTCTCCTGGTTCCTCCTCTTTGCCCACCCCACCCCCATTCCCCCCCCCCCCCATTACCTTCCCCCTCCCTGCCCGCCAATACTCTCACCCCCAATTTTTCCCTTCCCCTCCCTTCTCCCTTTCCTCCCCACTCCCCACACTTCCCCTTCTCCACACGGACCCCTTCCCCTCCCTTTCCCCCCCCCCTATTTCCCCCACCCCCCCCCTATTTTCCCCCCCCCCCCCCTTCCTTCCCTTCCCCCTCCCCATTTCTTCCTCCCCACCATAACCCCCCTTCCCCCGCTTTCCCTACCCCGTTGTTTCCCTGTTTTTCCCTTATTCCACATCCTCCCCCCCCCTCCCCTTTCATCCACACCCCAACTCATCCCACCCACAACCTTACCCCCCCCCACCCCCACCTTTTTCCCCCCCCCCCCCTTGGCCCCACACTATCCTTTCCTTTCCTTCACGGGTGGTGATGCTTAACGTGCCAACTATTATACTTATATCATACCTCCTTTTTTATTGTCACTGTCTAGTCCATGTACTCAGGCCCCCATATCTGCCGGGTAAGGCATTTCTGGGCTCGTTGGATACTTCTCTCCATACGCACTGGTGAGTGGACGCATCCTCTTTCTTCATATTGTAATCTCCATGTACCAATGCTGTTTATATATTACATGTTGAACAATGATATCTATTTTAGAGCTATCTCCTGAAGAAGCAGCTTATGCTGCGAAACCGGTCGAGACATCTCCTCTCTACGTTCAAACAGACGTCAAGCTTACGGGCCCAGGCCTGCATTCTTTAGTCAAGTTTGATAAATGTATAGGAGGGATTAATGTGCTTGCTTGTTTTTATGCGATCTAATACTATTTTAGTGTCGATCATGTAATGTGTTTTGTCTATTAAAATTTATTGCTTTTTCTATAAAATTCATACTCCAGTCCCTGTTTTATATTACTCAATAGTACCGATATAGTCCAATTTCCCGTTTCCCCATTTCTTGTGGGTCATAGGTCTACTATACGCAGATTCAGCACCTGCGTCACCTGACCTAGTCACCCCTTGTCTTCTTCAAATATGATGGATGATGGTACTTCTCTAAATTTACTATATTCTTATTAATTTAGACTATACTCACACCACCGACATTGTTGGGATTAATAAAGAATTTGGATTCTGAATAGTTCCACTAAATCCTATAAAATGGAGGGAGGCTATGGGCAAAGTTATTTTTCAAAAAAATATCTAAAACTAAAAATCCTGTCCCATAGTAATGCACTTGATTAGGTCTTCTGTCCAGGAGATGAGATTGCTGATGTGGTCTACCACAATGCACAGCTCCTGTGATTCGTGTCAACTAACATGCTGGACCTGAATTTTACAGTTCTGAGGGTGTAGTTCATTACAGTATATATAATATGTCTGAAAATATTTGCTAATATAACCAAATCTTACTTCATCCACCACCATTGAGTTGGCATACACTTCATCATTGCCATTTAGCATGGCAGACAGCCTGGTAGCAGCAAGCATAGTGGGTGGGTATTTCAGCCTCTTCAGGACATCTACTGATGAATGTCTTTTTTCTGAAATTAAAAATTCACTCTAGTTATTAGAAGAAATATAACATTCACATAAGAATTCTGACTGAGAACAATAAATGGCATAGGTTAAAGAAGACTATAGCCTAATATGCCTACTAGGAAACTGGCACAGTCATATAAAGGTTTAGTAACAGGCATGTGAAATGGTCCACAGAAATATTGTCCAACAAATGGGAAAATGTGTGCGCTCATTCAAGCATGTATATTTACAAGGTGTATTTAGACTAATCCACCTAGACACTGTCAGGAAACTTCACAGTTTGCTGAAAATACACCTACTGCGGCCTTTCTGAGCTCATGGCCAGGAATACCATTATGGATCCTCTGACAAATAGGAACCAATCATTAGCCACAATCCATAACGTGGGTATATTTGGAAAGGTTACGCGATTTGATCATTCAACCACTGTGAAACTATCAAAGTCAAGGGTTTCAGTTTCTTCTATGTAGGTCTTCCTCCTTCAAGGGGATGCATGATTTTGATTGAACTTCCAATACTCTGATACTCTAGTGAGCATTTTTTTTTGCACCTAATAAATGATTGGCCTACAAAAGCATGTTGACTTACGGAGGTGTTCCGTGTTTGACATTTATAACCGTATGGTGAACCTATTTATTCAGCATACCTCCAAGTACCATAAGAACAAAGGAGATAGTCTAGCAAGCTGTAAATTGTTCAAGTTGGCTCTAAATGGTCTCATTTTCATATTTCATGCCATAAACAGAAAAGGAGGAGAAAGGAAATTTTACAGCTGGCTCTTCTCAGTAAAGGCAAAGGCGATGGTAAAGAATGAACGTAATGAGCCGTTACTTATCAAAGCTGAAGCTCCCACCTAGCACTAGAGGCTGTCCTGGCCTGGAAGCTAGAAATGGTACCATGTTCAATTTTTCCTTCAAGATAAATCCATTACCACATTGCAGTCAACAAACCGAACGATTGGGGTAGATGAGTGATACAGATAATCACATACAAGCTTACATCTTGGACTCTAACAGACACTGCAGGATTCTTTCCAGCCAAATTCATAATCATTTGGATTTCCCGTTATATTACTTTTGCGAGGTTAATCCAGGACTTAAATGATGAAATATACATGATAACTTGTGCCATAAATAAGGCTTTGCTGATAACCAATAAATGGGTAACCAAAGGAGAACACATGGCCAGGGCTCAAATCAAAGTTCTGGCTCGTGTTTGGGACAACAGCATATGACTACCTAGATATTTCCAAGAAGGAACAAGATACAACAAGTGGTGCATTTTTAGGAAGATTACTGCATTTCTCTGCTGACAGGAGGCAAAGGTCCAAGCCACAATCCATCCACAGCATTCGTTAATCCTGTACATGCACTCTATTTGTCATCTCTAGGGTATTGAATGTGCTTCTTAAACAAAAGAACACACAGAAGAATAGTAAACAATGAAATATGATAATTATATGTTGCAAACAAAGAAAACGTATTTTAACCCGCCAGCTACTAACAGAAGAAGTCCACAAATATGCGCTGCCATGCTAAAACCATGACTTTGGTCAAACTTACCAAAGCAACACCCTAACGACAGTTCCATCCATGCAGCAACAACTGGGTAACCCTGAAGATAAACTAAACCAGTCATGAAAGATGGGAGCTGCCATCATTTTTGGCATCCTTTTGAAGATACTATTTGACTGGCTGTTACACTGACCCAATGACTTTAGGACACTGAGTTGCTGACCCAGAACAAGTATGCAAGACTACAAAGGTCAGAGTAAAGTCAAGAGACCCTACCTGCATTTTTCATTTTTGTTCCAGGTCAGTGACTCAAAAAAAAAAAATCAGACCAAAGTGAGTCACCATTGATGACAGACAATTAGCATTATAAATTAAATGTTTAAAGCCCAACTCCAGGCACAAGAAAATAAACTGTAATGGCCAACTGCTCATTAAGTCTTGGGGTGCAAGAGTAACAAGAAATACTTACCTTACTCCTGTAGGCTCCCTCCATGCATTGGCTCCTGAAATCTGCATTTTTAAGGCGCTCCCAGCTGCAGTCACTCACCTACCTCCTCCAAATTCAGGATTAATAGCACTTCATTGTTTATGGTGCTGCTCAGGAACCACCCACAGCCCAGAGATTTAGGAAGAACAGTGCTAGAGCTAGGAGTAAGGCAAGTAGCCAGTATCAGTAATAGACTTGAAAAACTTAACATAACTCACCAGGACCAGGTGGCTTACACCCGAGGGTCCTTAAGGAACTCATCCAGGTGATAGCTAGTTGTTCCTAATTTTTATGGGAAGTTTACTTACTGGAAGAGTACCAGCTGATTAGAGAAAAGCCAAAGTGGTACCAGTATATAAAAAAGGGCAGAGATACAGTTAGAAAACGAAACAATCCAAATGAATTTGAGGTGCAGACTTTCAGCTTTAATTCAAGGAGTTGAACATAAATATCAAGTACAAATTTTAGGAACTGTAACCATTTTTATACACAGCCCCCCATTTTCAGGGACTCGTAATGTAATTGGACAAATTAATATAATCATAAATAAAATGTTAATTTGTAATATTTTGTTGAGAATCCTTTACTGGCAATGACTGCCTGAAGTCTGGAACCCATGAACACTACCAAAGACTGGGTTTACTCCTTTCTGATGCTTTTCAAAGCTCTAATTGCAGCCGTTTTCGCTCTGAAGAAACTTGCCTAAAGAGTGAAACGCGGCAAGGTGACGTCATTACGATAGTGCAACGTCATCATGACAGTACCCGTGATGTCCTGACCCAGACAGGAGCTATCAGACCTGCCTTGCCACTTCAGCTACTCAGCTGGGACTCTAGCCAGATCGACAGGAGGAGTGTGGACGTGGTGATTTGTTTTGCTGTGCTGTAGAGGCTGATCCCAGGGTTGACCAGTGGATGTTCTGGTGGTAGCGAGGACTGGTGAGACCAACCGAATCGGTAGTATCCACAATTTACTTGTACCTGCCTTAACTTGATAACACCTTAACCTCCGTGTTGCACACACACCTGTACCTGTGGGAGTCCACTGCCTGTTGGCGTTGCTGTGCACCAGCTCAGCTCTTGTCCACTGTATACAGAGCCCTCTTTCTCTAGTGTGGAACTTTACTGACATCTGGCCGAGAATCAAACCCAGTATCATCTTTCCATCTTGGAACAGAGCGAAATCCCCTCACTACACACCTCATCTAGTTGCCTTTATTTTTGACTTTGGATCCCCGGGTCTATTACACCTACTGACATTACGGTCACAACGCTATTGCAGACCAGGTTCCTTTTGTCATTTTTACTTAGACTAGCATATTCCCCTAATGGGGATTTAGATCGGAGTGTGTATGTGTGAAGATTGAGGTATGATCATGGTAGCTACTATGAAAACGTTGTCATAGTTTATTATGAAATGGTGAAGGTCTCTCTGGTTTTTCTATGTTTACCAATAAAGCAATTTACATTTTTCCTACCACCGGCATTACTCCTTTTAGATGTGCCGCTTGAGTATCCTCAGTCCCCCTTATTTTATGCAGCTATCTGCGGTTGTTCTTTGTGGGTCTTTCTGCCTTTAGTTTTGCCTTCAGCAAGTGAAATGTATGCTCAATTGGGTTAAGATCAGGTGATTGACTCAGCCATTGCAGAATATTCCACTTCTTTTCCTTCAAAAGCTCCTGGGTTGCTTTTGCAGTGTGTTTTGAATCATTGTCTATCTGTACTGTGAAGCGTCGTCCAATCAACTTTGCTGCATTTGGCTGAATCTGGGCTGACAGTATATCTCTAAACACTGCAGAATTCATCCAGCTGCTTCTGTCACATCATCAATAAACACCAATAACCCAGTGCCACTGCATGCCCATGCCATCACACTGCCTCCACCATGTTTTACAGATGATGTGTGCTTTGGATCATTAGCTGTTCTAAGCCTTCTCCATGCTTTTTTCTTCTTGTCATTCTGGTACAGATTAATCTTAGTTTCAATCGTCCAAAGAATGCTTTTCCAGAACTGGTCTGGCTTTTTGTTTGATGTTTTTTGGCAAAGTTTAATCTGGGTTTTCTATTCTTCAGGCTTATGAATGGTTTGCACCTTGTGGTGAACCCTCTGTATTTGCTCTCGTGAAATCTTGTCTTGATTGCAGATTTTGACAATGATACGCCCACCTCGTGGAGAGTGTCCTTCACTTGTCTGGATGTTGTGAATGAGTTTTTCTTTACCAAAGAGAGGATCCTGCGATCATCCACCACTGTTGTCTTCCATGGACGTCCAGGCTTTTTTATGTTGCTGAGCTCACCAGTGCGTTCTTCGTTCCTCAGAATGTACCAAACTGTTGATTTGCCACTCCTAATGTTGCTGCTATCTCTCTGATGGATTTGTTTCATTTTTGAAGCCTTACAATGGCCTGTTTCACTTGCATGGACAGCTCCTTTGAACGCATGCAATGCCAAGCTGCTGCAAGCAAAGCCAACAGATTATTGGCATGCATTAAAAAGGGGATTCACTCCAGAGATAAAACGATAATTCTCCCTCTCTACAGGACTCTGGCCGTCTCTTGAGTATACCATCCAGTTTTGGGCACCAGTCCTGAACAAGGATGTGCTGGAACTGGAGTGAGTCCAAAGAAGGGCAACAAAGCTAATAAGGGGACTAGAGGATCTCAGCTATGGAGAAAAAATACAAGCATTGAACTTATTCTCTCTGGAGAGGAGACGGTTGAGAGGGGATATGATAGCGATGTACAAATACCGTACTGGTGACCCTAGCATAGGGAAAAAAAATTTCAGTGAAAGGGAATTTAAAAAGACATGCGGCTATTTACTGAAAATTGGAAGATGAGCGTTTTAACCCTAAACTGTGTAGAGGTTTCTTTACTGTCAGAGCAGAAAGGATGTGGAATTCTCTTCAACACACAGTGGTATCAGCAGGGAGCGTCCATAGTTTCAAAAAAACTATTAGATGGGCACTTTAATGATCACAACATACAGGGATATACAATGTTCTATTGACATAAACACAAACACACTGACAAACCACAGGTTGAACTGGATGGACTGGTGTCTTTTTTAACCTTACCAACTATTTAAGTATTACATCCACTTCATCTCCCCCTACACCAAATGAGTAATTAACCCTCGGGGCTCATTTATAATTGCTTTGAATTTAACACACATTAAAGGCACCCACTGCTTCAACATGCCTTTTTGATGCATTTTTCATACTTCTGTGGTGCTTCGGTGATCGTACTGTGATGCTTCAATGATGCTTCGATTATGCTTTTTTGAAGCTATAAACAAGCTAGGCAAATGCTCTGTGTGTGTGTTGATTTTGTTTTAAAAGGGCCCAGTAGAACCCCAGCTCAGTAGTACCCCCACTCAGCAGATCCCCAGCTCATTAGTATCCCCGTTAAGCAGATCCCCAGCCCATTGGTACCCACCAAGAAAGCGACATGTGGTATCATTTTTGAACCAAAGAAAACACGTGTTATTTAGTGACAGTGGCTTTGACTGGCATTCAGAGTGCTTTAAAAAAGCATGTCCAATACCACATTTTGAAGCAAGTGTTAAGGAGCCCTTGCCGTGTGGGAGCCTCACTGCAAAGATCCCAATATTGGGTTTTAAGGGTTTTAAAGTGTATCTAAAGCCAAAAGAAGTTTATTTTTTGTTTTGAATATGTATATAGTAAAGTAGTGCAGCGCAAAAAAATTATCACAAAATGATACAAATTAATAACATAAAGTCCAATAGAAGTCCTTAAATGAAGCCGTTGGACTACAAGTCTCAGAAGATTCAGAAAAGAGTTCCACCGGTGCACAAATGAACAGCAGTAAGCAAATGGTGACAGACCCTCCACCTCTGGTAGTATGCCTACGCTCACCTCAATGCATGGACTTCCTGAACTAACAGGCAGCAAATGCAGGCAGATCCCACACACATAGGTAGGCGGCTGGTTTAATTCAATAGAAACAAATCCTCTAAAGTTTTCACATCAATAAGGGTTTCCAAATATATATAAGAGAAAAGGGAAGGATCTAAATGCTCACTGTGCAGTATTAACCAATTCAATTTTATTAAAAGCCCAAACTCAGGCTACTCACGTTTAACAAATGTAAAACGCTCTTCGTGTAACAAACAACTGAATGGCAGCAGGTGACGTCAAACGAGTAGTGGTTTAGAACCTCTGGCAGATTTTTATTACAGACTGTGTTCCTCTGGGGGACATTCATTCTCTTTACTGATCCTTTATTGTCACCAGGACTGAGCCCTGGTTCACATTGGTGCAATTTGGCATGTGATTTGACATGTCAAATCGGCAGCAATTGCCGGCAATGGCACTGTCCTAATCGATTTCCAAAAGTAGTTTCTGTACTACTTTTGGCAATTTCGGGGTGCGATTTCCATTGACATCTGCTCAGAAACCCGCACAGATGTCTCTGAAATCGTCCCCGAAATCGAGACCGACATGCAGGAATGAAATTGTGCGAGTTCAGCTGAATTTGCACAATTTCATCCCCACAGTCAATGTGAACCAAGGCGGAAAATAAGAGAAAACCCAAATGTCTAAAGTTTTCATTGGAACAGGAAAGTAAATATTAAAATGGGGACACCTGTCTAAAAGAGAATTTCCTTTGCTTTGAAGAGATTTCATCTCAAGTCATATGGTTTTCAATGACAGTGCGGTCAGTTCCAGTGCGTTCCAGTAAAAAAAAAAAAGAAAACATGGTGCATTTTTTTATGCACTGAACTGTCCTGGAATGCGGTACAAACACACTGGAACACACCAGAAACACACTGAAACACACGTCCTTATTTAGGGTGAATAAAAAAAGGAGGCGGTAAAAATGTACCAAAAACGCATCAAAAATGTACATACAGAAAAGCATCTGGAATGCATCCAGACTACGTTTCTATGGTGTGAACTGGCACTCAAAGCAAAAAAAATAAAAATCCAACCACCATAACAAAAACAGGCAGTCCTCTTACCATACCCATTTAAATATTGACTTAAGTACTGTATGTGCAGGCCAACCAAAATTGTACCCATTTAACACAAGAGACTAATAATAAGAGCAGTGTATGCACTGGCTGACTGTATTGTGTTCCCTTCATGAATCCAAGAGTGGAAAAACAAAAAAGTCTAGATTTTGCTGATGGGACAAATCAAAATTTAATTGGTTATCCTTTGTGAGCTATTATTAAAGCTGGGCTCCAGCCTTCCCTTCAGTCTTGCACAATTATACCGAAATGGCCTACTCTGATTTTGCTGCACACTGGGAGCTTCTCCCAGTGTGCATTTGAAGCTGTGGAAAAATCAGCTAGAGCCCACCCCCTTTCCTGGCTGGAGGATGTCCTCCACAGGTTTAGGCCCCTTTCACACAGGCACCTCTGTGAAGCGGAATCTGCTTGCTCAGCGGGGGATCTCTCTGCTGAGCCGGTGGCTGGCAGGTCCGTGTCCGCTCAGCTGTGCAGAGAAGACTTGGACACATTCCTGCTCTACTCTGTGGGGCAATCCATCCGACACACCCCCCCCCCCCCCCCGATCTGCCAGACGGATGGGGAAAAGGACCACCACCCGTCTGTTTTCGGTGGACAGGTTCGAATCGGATGGCGTGGGTGTCAGGGGATATGTGTAGACTGACATCCGCTGCTCCATAGAAGAGACTGAAGGGTCCGTTTTTTAGGTGGATCTGATTGGACCCTCCAGTCTCTTCTTTGGAGCGGCGGATGTCAGTGGACACCCGATGTCATCCGATTGGATCCGATCCCATCTGCCAAAAACAGACGGATGGCCGTGTGAAAGGGGCCTTACTGTCTCAAGCTCCGACCTTTCATTTGTTGATTTCAGTTCTTTAAGTCATGGAGGTTCAGCATCACATGTGTGTGTTGTCAAGGGTGACTTGCATGCAAATGCAGCCTGCCCAGGAACGCCTACTTCTCCAGGCTTTCATCCATCTATCAAGGCACCCAAGAGAGCCAGCCTACTGCTTGTATCATGACGAAGAGCTCTTGAGTGGATTATTAGGGCAGAATGCTATGATGTTTTCAAGAAACTATGTGCAGCACCCTGCCAGCCCCTCTCACCAGCCATGATCTGTCTGCATTGCATAGTGAGGCAACAAGACCCAGTGATGACATCACTCAGTATAGAATAAGGTATATATTGAAAATGGAAGGTTTTATTTAAGTATAACTAAAGATAAAACTTTTTATTTATTTTTTGTTTTGGACAGAGTGGAGAGGGATTCGAACAGCTATTAGGTATTTATTGCGGTGTGTATCCTTATTAGGGAGATGTACCCTCTCTATTTGTCCTGTATACCATCATTGAAAATAAAGTACCGTATTTATCAGCGTATAACATGCACATTCATTTTAAGAGGGAAGTTTAATTTGAAATAAGGAACTTTGAAACAAAATAAGGGTCAGTGCCCATCTGCAGCCTCCCCATTGCCATCAATGCAGCCTGATAATGCCCATCTGCAGCCTCACAAGTGCCATCAATGCAGCCTCATCAGTACACGTCAATGCAGCCTCATCAGTCCACGTCAATGCAGCCTCATCAGTCCACGTCAATGCAGCCTCATCAGTCCACGTCAATGCAGCCCCACAAGTGCCATCAATGCAGCCTCATCAGTCCACATCAATGCAGCCTCACAATTGCCATCAACGCAGCAGCCTCACCATTGCCTTCAATGCAGCCTGATTGATGGCCATCTGCAGCCTAGAAGGGACAGGGAGGGGGCAGGACGAGCGCCAACAGATTACATACAGTGAGAATCTCCTATGATAGACAGAACAGTGGTCCAATGGCGGCCCAGGAGACGAGACTTCCTATTACAGAGGCCGCCAAGTA
This sequence comes from Lithobates sylvaticus, assembly GCA_028564925.1. NCBI lineage: Eukaryota > Metazoa > Chordata > Amphibia > Anura > Ranidae > Lithobates > Lithobates sylvaticus. The sequence goes on from CM053026.1 coordinate 121,323,715, forward strand.
AACAGGAGACTCTCGCTGTATGTAATCTGACGCCACTCGTCCCGACCCCCTCCCTGTCCCCTCCGAGGCAGCTTACATTGAAGTATTGGCGTATAACACACACACACACAATCTATTTGCACCCGATTTTCAGGGTGAAAAAGTGCATGTTATACGCCAATAAATACAGTAAATGAAAATCCCAAATTTTGGGTTGTTCCAAGAAAAAAAGGAATAGAGGTGAAATCTTCCAACAGGGACACTAGTTCTAGTGACATGGGGGCCCCAAGGGATTCCCTTAATTTGCAAGGAGTTCCTCTCACTTCCCTTTTTTGGCAATGGGACAGGAAGTGAAGGTACATTTCCCCAATGGGACACAGATGGCAAATAATAAGTCTTAGTGAGGTTATAATACATTGCTCTATCCAAAATAAAAATAAATTTTTTTCCTATAGTTCTACTTTAAATAAAATTATTGGTATGCGGATGAGGGCAGAAAGGAGGAAACGGGGAAGACAAAATATAAGCAGAATAAGCTTCAGCTTTAAAAATAAAGAGAACACCTGCCTAGTGAATATGGAAGACAACCTCTTTGATCGGTCTCCATGTGCATTCTGCACAACACAGCTAAATCCATGGAAACTGGATTCCACTATTTCCGCATGCACAAAACACTCACAAATCCCAACCATATCACAGTTTAATGATTCACCACATCTTTTCCTAGCACTGCGTAACCGCAAAGACCAAACAAACCAAAACACCTTCTACAAGGTATAGACTGACATTTATGAAAGAAAAGATGGAAGTAACAGATCAAGATTTCTGGCATTTACAAAAATAAATGCAGTCTTTTAGGTTTGATAAGTGAAATTCTGTATGAAAGAGTTACCAGGAGACAAGGATGGTGTGCGATCTCATCGACCAGAAATAGAAGCTCTATGGGGATTAGCTGTTCCATTTGGGTGTTGCTTACTCCCGTGTAACAGATGCCGCAGGAGATGAAGGGCCACACGCACAAACATTATGTAGATGAAGTATGTATTACTTAAAGCGGTATTAGGCTGGCTTTACACTTATGCGATGCCAGACATTGCTGTGCAGATCACATGCGATGTCTGTACGATGCAAATTCAGCCATACAGTTTGTATTGCTGAAATCCCATCGCATTCACCCCAAAATGGAGCAGGATCCTTTTTTTGGTCCGCACTGCAATCTTCAGACCCATGTGGTCCGATTCCACAGTTCGCACTGCATTCTGCGAACCAATTTGGGGGTGTCATTAACTTTACATTGACAAACGCAGTGGTTCGCAGATGTCAGTGCGATTCAGATGCGATGCGGGAACCGGCACAAGAATCACGCCGGTTCCCGCATTGCACCAGTGTGAACTGAGACTAAAACCCAAAAGCAAACATTTATTATATTGCAGCTTACCAGGTCTTAAGCCCCATACACACGGTCGGATTTTCGCATGGATTCTGTCCTATCGGACAATGTTGTCGAAAAATCCGACCGTGTATAGGCACCATCGGACAGTGTACGTCGGATTGTCCGACGGACAAAGTCCTATCTCCTGCTGGATAGATTTTTTGACAACAAGGTCCGATCACACCAAATCCGATTGTGTGTAGCGTAGTCCGACGGACAAAGTGCTACGCATGCTCAGATCACATTACAAGACCAAAGCTATTGGCTACTAGCCTCTACGTAGTCCCGTCGTAGGCAACAAACGTCACCACGTTCAGAATGATCGGATTTTCCGACAACTTTGTCCGACCGTGTGTACGGAAAACCAACATCGGACAAAGTACGACGGACATGATCCGACGGACCTGGTCCTCGGATAATCCGCGCGTGTGTATGGGGCTTTAGATGTAGTGGTTGCATTCATTTTCTTTACTAGATTTTTTCCTTATGTTCACCTGGTGACCCAGCCAGGGAGTTGTTGTTTTTCAAAATAAGAAGCCGTTTTCCAGATGTAGCAATTACAGGGTTGAGACAAACCATTTACCACTACAGGGGTGCTTACAATGATCAGCTTTTGTTTATTCATGTAAAACCTTTATCCCGAAAAAAAAACAATGTTTCTGTAACTGCTTTTAAAGCGTGAGCTGGAGTTCAGCTACAATTTGCTTAGTTTATCAAAATCTGCTCTTCATTCAGAGTGGGGGCACTCTAATACAGGAGGTGTGTTACTGCCACCAGGTGAAAACAGGGGAAAAAAGAGAAAACTAATGCAGTCACCACCAGTGTTGGTCATCTTACTTTAAAAAAGTAATTAGTTAAGTTACAAATTACTTCTCCTAAAAAGTAATTGCGTTAGTAACTCAGTTACAACATTGGGAAAGTAATTAGCAGTGATGTAAGTAACTGAGTTAAAATAAACTAACCTAACGCAGTTACTTTAGAGGGTAACGAGTAATCTAACTGATTACTTTTCCCCTCATGGTAACTCAGTTCCCATTACTTTGGCTTAGTTACCCCAATTACATCTACCACCACTAGATGGCAGTAGCGTAATTCCGGTGTCCTGCCGAAAAAGTTCCCCCGCTGGATAAGGACCCCCTGTACTGCGCAGGCGCAGGACTTGCGCAGTACGAAGGACTACGGAGCTTCCGAAAATTGCCGAACCTAAACAGCTCTGAGTGAACTCTACACCACGCAGGTGCAGTTAACATGTAATTTTACGAGGCGATGCCACACGCTCCCGATGCTCGTGCTACTCTGCAAGGGGCGTCTATCGTGTAAGTAAGGGGCGGGTCTAGTATTACTGTAACCAAGGGGCGCATTTATTATTATTGTTATATATCGAGCTCTGCCCATTAATTTAACATTCGCCCTCTTCTGTAGAAAACCGCCCCTTACATGATATAATAATAATAGACCCGCCCCTTGCTTACACGCTATAACAGATCTGCCCCTTGGTTAGAGTAATAATAGAGCAGCCCCTTGGTTACACGATATATAACAATAATAATAAATGCGCCCCTTGCTTACAATAATACTAGACCCGCCCCTTAGTTACACGTATAAAATATTTTAAAAAAAAAGTCAGTTACTTTGCTGCGTAACCAATTACTTTTCCAATGTAGTAACTGAGTTACTAACGCAATTACTTTTTGGGAGAAGTAATTTGTAACTTAACTAATTACTTTTTTAAAGTAAGATGACCAACACTGGTAATTAGTTACTCAGCAAAGTAACTGACTTTTTTTTTTAATATTCTATAGACGGGACTAGCGAAGGAAGTGAATGTCACCTCACGAGCCCCGTCGCCTGGTATGGATTTAAAGGGGAACCCCTACGCCGAAAAAACGGCGTGGGGGTCCCCCCAAAGTCCATAACAGACCCTTATCCGAGCATGCAGCACGGCCGGTCCGGAAAGGGGGTGGGGACGAGCGAGCGCCCCCCCCCCTCCTGAACCGTACCAGGCCGCATGCCCTCAACATGGGGGGGTGCTTTGGAGAAGCACCTTGTCCCCATGTGATGAGGACAAGGGCCTCTTCCCAACAACCCTGGCCTTTGGTTGTCGAGGTCTGCGGGCGGGGGGCTTATCAGAATCCGGGAGCCCCCTTTAATAAGGGGGCCCCCAGATTCTGGCCCCCCACCCTATGTGAATGAGTATGGGGTACCCATTCACCTGGGGAAAAAAGTGTTAAAAAAAAAAAAACACAACAACTGTTTTTTAAAGTATTTTATTAGACAGCTCCGGGGGTCTTCTTCCGTCTTCAGGGGTCTTGTCCCGCTCTTCTTCTTCTTCTTATTCCGATGTTGACACGACACTCTCTCCAGCCGTAATGGCAGTGTACAGTGACTTATATAGGCATAGGGGCGGGGTCACCGGGTGATGTCACATGGCGACCCTGCCCCTTATGATGTCACATTCTTTATGGCAAGATCTGGGGTCTATTAGATCCCAAATATCTCCTCTGGCCTCTAATGCAGCTGATCAGGCAGATCAGTCTAAATCGCTGCTTTCCTAGCCGCTAACGGCCAGGTATACAGGGAGGCAGAACCGGAACTGAGGAAATCCTCCCCTTCCACCACTCGCAGCAGTGATGGAGTGGCTGTTTAGCCAATCAAATCACTTCTGCCTTACTGGGAATCGCCGGCTGAAAATTCTGAAAAATGGGATGATGCCTGTAGCTGCAGGGATCATCCCGGTATAACCACTGCAAACCGTGGACGTCATATGACAGCCTACAGTCAGTAAGTGGTTAAAAGTACCTTCTATTACACTCCTTTATTGCTGCTGTGATCTGTTATAGTTAGAGGGTGGCTACGTTCATTCTCAATGGTTCCACTGTATGTAGGAATGTAGCCACTTTCCCTTGCTAACTCCTGAGATGGACTAAGACCTATGGGATGCGTAGTGTGCATAGAGCAGTGTACATGACTAACTTGCAGTACTCATCCCAAACAACAACAGTGGGGGAAAAGGTGAGGTTCGGGAGCTCATGAAGGATGTTACAAGGAGGCAAGAAAACACAGTAAAACTATTTCATAAAAAATACATTACAGGGTCATTAATGCGATTGGCGATCGTTCGAGAGAGGCGCAGAACGGCGATCTGCAGATGTAAATGCCAGATTGCCATTCTGTTAGTAGTGGAGGTAGAGATCCTGTGTTTCTTATAAGCAGGAACACGGATCTCTGCCTTTTCACAGCAAAAACACCTCGCCCACAGTTAGAAAGCACTTCCTAGGGACACATTTAAACCTTTGATCACCCCTGATGTTAACCCCTTCCCAGCCAGTGTCATTAGTACAGTGACAGTGCATATTTTTAGCACCGATCACTGTATTGGTGTCACTGGTCCCAAAAAAGTGTCACTTTGTGTCCAATTTGTCTGCCGCAATGTTGCAGTCCCTCTATAAGTCGCTGACCACTGCCATTACTAGTAAAAGAAAATAAATTAATAAAAATTCCATAAAACTATCCCATAGTTTGTACACGCAATAACTTTTGCGCAAAAACAATCAATATACATATAGCAGAATACATATTGACCTAAACTGATGAAAAAAATTAGGCCCCTTTTACACTGAGGCGCCAGTAAAACACTGAGCGCTTTTGAAGAGCTTTCAATGGAGAGGGGCGTTTTTTCACCGCCCCGTCAGGGCACTGCCCCAGTGTGTAAGCATTGATTGATCGTAATGGAAATATGTTTTCGTGAGCTTTTCAGGTCCTTTTTTTTAATATGAAAGCACCTGAAAAGCGCCTCAGTGTGAAAGGGGTCTTAGATTTTTTCAGTTTTTTTTTTAATTGGATGTGTTTTATAGCAGAAAGAAAGAATTTATTTTTTTTTTTTCTAAATCGTCTGCCTTTTTTTGTTTATAGTGCGAAAAATTAAAGAGGTGATCAAATGCCACCAAAAGGAAATTATTTGTGGAGGAAAAAAAGGACATGAATTTTATTTGGGTGCAGTGTCGCGCAATTGTCAGTTAAAGTAACGCAGTGCCGTATCGCAAAGAACTGCCTGGTCGGTCAGGAAAGGGGTAAAACCTTCCAGGGCTGAAGTGGTTAAGGTTTAAATCCCAGCGGAGATGGGTATTTGTGTCACATATGTTTTTTTCAGTAAGGATTTCCTTTATTTAAAATAAAAATAAAGGTTATGTGGCCAGTTGAGTCGTGTCCTTCCCTCCTCCATAGGACAGTCACAGCGCCCATTACATTATACAGGAGATGAAAGGAGAAAATCTGGAATCACTGACTCCTCTCTATGTATTTACTAGTTAGGAAGTAAACGTTAAGTCTGTCACAGGAACTGCAATCAGATGAATGACGCACGCTCATAAAAACGGGAAAAATCCACAAAACATCTGGCAGAGTTTTACCAACTTGGTGTAACTGTGAATGGCCTCCCCCATCCCACCTCCCGGCCTCCTCCGCTTCTTGTCTATTTGCTCTATAATCCTCTTTGTGCCACAGAGACGAGCTCTCCATGGCATTATTCACAATTACACCAAGGTTTACATCTAAAACAATCAGGAAGATTGAGGATACAAAGGCCAGAGAGATTTCCCGAGCACGGTTCCATTTTACAGAATTATATCTCTGCAAGACGCTAATTAACTCCTTCGTGTGCAGCTGCCACAGAGCTTAATAAACAACTGTAGTAAACATTGCTGTGCTCTAGTATCTGGCTTGATTAAAATGACATATATTTCATATATTACATGGAGCAAAATACCATAAATATACCATAATAACATAATATATTATACATATAATGCATATAATATACATATAACATAATAATAATATAATATAACATAATACCATAATAACATAATATAATGTGACATAATACATATAATATACATATAATAATACATAATAATAATATAACATAACATAATAATATAACATAATACCATAATAACATAAAACATATTACCACTTCAATACCGGCATTTTCACCCCTTTTCTGCCCAGGCCAATTTTTAGCTTACTGCTCATCACACTTTGAATGACAATTGCACAGTCATGCAACACTGTACCCATATGACATCTTTTTTTTTTTTCTTTTTTAGACAGCTTTTTTTTTGGTGGCATTTAATCACCACAGGGTTTTTTATTTTTTAATAAAAAAAAAAAAAAAAAAAAAAGACAAAAATTTTGAAAAGGAAAAAAAAAGAAAAAAGATCCTTCACTGATGGGCACTGATGAGGCGGCACCAATGGGCACTGATAGGCTGGACTAATGGGCAACACTGATGGGCACTGATAAGTAATAATGATGATGCCCTGATTATCTGTGTAAAATGTCTCCTGTCACATATGCTGGTTACTGGCTCTCCTCGCCTCACGCTGTGACAGCGAGTGAGGAAAGGAATGCCGATAACAGGCAAGTCTGTTTTCATGTGGTCAGCTGTGACTGGACACAGCTTATCACATGGTAAAGGACCACTGTGATTGGCCCTTTACCGCGATCTGCAATTAGCTGTGTCTGAAGGACAGGAGCACATGGGTGGCGTGGTTCTGGGAGGATATCAATGGATGCCCTGCCAGAACGAAAGAGACGCGCTGTAGCCATCTTTTGGCTATAGTGCATCTGAAGTGGTTAACGTGTATGTTACCCTTTTTTTTTTTCTATTTGTGTGTGTCCACATGTGTATTTTATAAAATCATAGTCTCTATAAAATCATAGTCTCTATCATTTTCATGTACTTCTTCCATCTGAAGTACCTGATGATCCTGCAAGTCACCTTTCTTCCTCGTTCTAAGTGACCACAAAAAGCACAGAAGTTGATCTGTGTTAGCGTGGTCAGTTTTCATCCTTTGACTGGCCATATAGAGGTACAGAACATTGTGCAGACACACAGCATGCCTGTATTGGGGTCGATTGTTCAGCCAACACAACACACCCCCCGATCAATTACAGCCTGCCTCTTGAAAATGCCCCCTGCTTGCATCAGGCTGAGTACAGAATACTTTATTAATCACAAAAGGAAATTGGAAAATTGTTGCAACACAGACACACTTAACAAAGACAACACAAGATCACAACAATAAACGGAACAAAATGCAAAAACACAACAAAATTACAAATAACAAATAACAAAATTTAAAACTACACTACAAATAAAACATCCATACAATTAAATAACACATATTAAAATAACAGACAGTCAAACTACCAAATACAAATAATAATACACCACGTTCTCTAACACCACCCTAAATAATAACCAACACAATACCAACTAAATACTATACTATACATACTAAAAAAAAAAAAAAAAACACAAAATCCTGATCATAAACCAAAATTAAATATTCACCACCAGCCCTCACAGAAAATAATTATATATCTTGATCACCACAGGCAAAAATGATTTCCTGTGTCACTCTGTGGTGCACTGTGGGTGTAACAATCTTTCACTGATGGTTTCTCCGCAGACTGACCAGCGTATTGTGGAGTAGGTGGGAGGAGTTGTCCAAGATTGAACATAACTTGAACAACATTCTCTCCAACACAGTTGTTAAAGACTCCAATTCCAATCCAACAACATCACTGGCCTTGAGAATCAGTTTGCGGAGTCTGTTGGTGATTGACACCCTAAGCCACTTCCCCAGCATGCCACTGCATATAGATAAATCATCTTCAGCATCGTCCGGCAGATGTTAAAGGACCTCAGTCTCCTCAAAACGTAGAGGCGGCTCTGGCCCTTCCTATAAAGCACCTCAGTCCAGTCCAGCTTATTATCTATGTGCACCCCCAGATACTTGTAACTCCCTACTACCTCCACATCCACTCCTCGGATGGAGATTGGGTTCACTGGTGGCTTCCTCTTTCTGAAATCCACAACCAGCTCCTTTGTCTTTGTCACATTTAGATACAGATTTAGATACAGATGATTAACCTCACACCATGTCCCAAAGTTCTCCACCTCAGTCCTTTACTCAGTCTCTTCCCCATCCCTGATACATCCCACTACCGCAGACTCATAAGAAAACTTCTGAAGATGGCAAGACTCTGGTAGCTGAAATCAGTGGTGTAGATGGTAAAAAGAAAGGGAGAGAGAGAACTGTTCCCTGTACAATCCATGACACAAGGGAAACATAAACCTGTATTTCTGCTAGCTTCTCGCCCAAAAGATCCGGCCTGATGGCATCAAAAGCACTGGAGAAGTAAAAAAACACGACCCTCACAGGGCTTGCTGACTTATCCAGGTGTGCATATACGCGATTTACCATAAAAACGATGGCATCCTCAACCCCCAGTCTTGGGTGGTATGCAAACTGCAAAGGCTCTATACATTTACCAACCATGGGTCATAACTGATATAAAAGAAGTCGCTCCAAGGTCTCCTGTCTCCATTTAGCTTGAGATCGTAATACTTGTTCTTGCCTACCTATAGGTGTTCAGGCTCCTCCCATCTGCGTTCTTCATAATATGAACTAAAAATCTATCTTGATAGGTGGCATGGAGGTTCTATTGCAAAGCACTGCTCCTGAAATGATATTTGCCCAAAAACAATGCAGAGCCTTTTTCTTTATTACTTTGGATCTCAAGGTTGCATAAAAGGACTTTTTTCTGACTTTTTTGATCTGTATACGTGTTCCAGGTCAGTGACTCAAATTGCCCAACCTAGAGAGCCATCAAAGCACCCAATATTATCAGCAGGATATCAACAATAGCAGCTCACCTATTTCTCTTGTGACAGGTTCATTTTAGGATAAACAAAGCAAGTAAGAAAAAATATATATACGATATATAACATAGTGCTATGACACATACTGGAAATATATGTTTCTGCAGAAAGCGAGTTAAGATCCTAATCATTTCATAACTCTTGGAGGTTAACGGGTTACATTGCCAGCTTTTTCTTTCTTGAATTTTAACCAATTAGCAAAGTATGATGGGACATCTTTGGCCAAATCATATTCCCAGACAGCCTACAGAGCCTTCAAATATTCAATGCATTAAAGTAAAAAACCTTGAGTCTTTAGAACCAATTTAAGAAGTTATGCCAACATGAAGCACACGATCCCTGAAAGCTGATGACCAATGGCCATTGGTGGAGACAAAAAGAACACAATAATGGTATCCATGAAATTTAACAAATGCTACTTAGCAAGGCTCAGAAAAAAATCTATATAAATAAAACATGAACTAGTCCACACAGCTAATATTTCCTACAAACCAAAGTCTACAGAACTATACCAGTAGATAAAACTTAAAAAAATGGGGCCAGAAAATGCATGCCACGAATAATACTGATTATTGCTGATTATAGTATACAGAACATAATTTAGCATCTATAACAGGGGTCTTAATTAAAATTCATGGGGGTCCAGTTTGTAAACTTTTGGCAGATGTTCGAGCGACATGTTTGTGCTATAACACGTTTCAGTCCCCTTTTACTTCACAGTCCCCCCTGTACATCACAACCCCTCTCCCTAACATCACAGCTCCCCCTCTTGGTAAAGCAGTCCAACAGTGTCTTCAGTTCCCCTTCGTATCACAATGCCCCTTTACACATCACAGTTCCCCTTACACAATGCCCATTTACACATCGCGATGCCCTTTTCCATCACAGGTCTCCCCCTTTAAGGAAGACCAACAATGTCCTCAGTTCCCCTTCATATCACAATGCCCCTTTACACAGTGCCCCCTTTACACATCACAGTTCCCCTTCATATCACAATGCCCATTTACACATCGCGATGCCCTTTTCCATCACAGGTTTCCCCCTTTAAGGAAGACTAACAATGTCCTCAGTTCCCCTTCATATCACAATGCCCCTATACACAGTGCCCCCTTTACACATCACAGTTCCCCTTGCAGTCATACTCCCCTTCTCCTCCTCTACATCACAGTCCCCCCTTCATCATTCAGCCTCCCCTGCACAGTCCTAGTAGAGGCACATCGCAGCTGGGTGTTCTGTCTCTCTGGTCTCCCACCCAGGCACCACTATCATCCTCACAGCTGGTGGGGGCAAGAGGTACTGCATATCGGGACAGAGGGTGGGAGCTGCCCCACTTATTACATTAACAAGCAGGTGACTACTGGATCCAACCCTCCATCCCGAAATGCAGCACCTCCCGCCCCCACCCGCTGTGAGGATGGTGGCGGTGGCTGGACAGGAGACCATAGAGAAAGAGAGAACACCCAGACTAATAAGTGGAAGGGCTGCGGTCTGGACAGGACTGTCGCTCTGTACATTTAGTGAACCCAGATCTATAAGATGCCTTGTCCTCACTTAAAGAAAAAACATCTTTCTAAACCTAAGAGAAAACACAAAATACATGAGATCTGAATATTTCGTATGGCAGGGGTATGTGAATCACAAGACTAGCTCATACCTCCTATCTTTCAAAATGAAAGATGACCTCCACATTTTATTTAACTCTAAATAGTTTGTTCAGACCAAGCTGGTTCAAACAACTATTACTTTTGCTAATGTCTGTGTCCAAGCTGGAACAATGTTCCTGTAAAAGTATCCATATATAAGAAAGAAGAGCTGCCAACTCCAAAGTCCTTGATGTAAAAATGTATTGGCTACCTTTAAACATTAACAAGCAAACCACTGATGCGTTTCGGCTTGAGCCTAAGTCATATGTAAAAGTATCCATACCTGGAATTCATCTTTGAGAAAAAGGGACACCTGGATGTGTATATGTAATGCATTGCTGCATGATAAAAAGTCGGCTTGGTTCATTGCACTGAATATTGGTATGGCCGAAACAGGCAAAGTTACAAACACAGCAGCTTTACTGGGAGAAGAAAAAATACTTGGCCCTGATGGTCAGTGAAAGGAAAAAAGTCTCAGCACTGGTGATTGGTAGGAGGCCCTGCAAATGTAAGCACCCTCAGCAAAACCGAACAGGCAGCCACCCATTCACTTCTATGGTGGAATGCTTGGCCTGGTGACTATACATTCTCTGCTATGGTGGGGATTGGTTTTGGACCTGCTAGAACATGAGATTCTGTTCACACATCCGGAGAGTCCGGCGGGATTTCTGGACAGTTGGAAAGCTGCAAATACTTTGACAGACTGGATAGTGTGGGGAAGGGTTAGCATCCTTTCCACTATCACAGGAGATTTTCCCTTACTTTCTGTTCTAGGCACAATGTTTAACTAGACAGGAAGTGAGGAAAGATATAAAACAACCCAACAGAATAGAATAAAAGCTGACAGGGGGGCTAGCTTTCCCCTATTTAAAGCGGAACTAAACTCTCAACCAACATTAATTATTTTTAATCTTTATGCTGCTAGCTCTCCTGCCTGTATGCCTGAGCTAAGGGCAGATGGATTCCAGGAAGAACACGTAAATACTACATGAATCATCTGCCTTTACTCAAGATAGCAGTGGTTAGAAATGCTAGGGGGTGTTTTTCCAATGTAATTTTGCAACAAAATAAAGCATGGCGCATGGATAAATGGGTGAGTTTGCTTTGAATATTAAAAATGAATGAAATAATGTTTTCACTTTGTAGTGCTCAGATACAGTTTGTTCTGCTTTAAAGGAGGAGCTCCGGGCTCCGTCAGAATTTTTTTTGAAGTCTTTTAATAATAGGACACTTACCTTTCCAGGGATCCCGCTGTGTCTTCACCCGAGTCGATTTTTCATTCAGCTCTTGGGTGCAGCCGCCACCATTTCAGGTAAGGGAAACCAGCAGTAAAGCCTTGTGGCTTCACAACAGGTTGCCTACTGCAGATGTGCATGCTTTGTGAATGGCTCGGAGGTAGAGGAGGGCCGAACTTCCAGATGACTTTGCCACGGCAAAGTCACTGGAAGTGGGAGTGGGTACCTGTCAAAACCGGGTACCCGCTCCCCCCGAAAGGTGCCAAATGTGACAGCAGAGGGGGGAGGAGGCAAAAAAGCTCAGCTTTCCATTTTGGGTGGAGCTCCACTTTAACTTTAAAATTTTATTTTTTTATTTTTTACCTACTGAAACAGCCAATAATTCTGTTACTTTTCAATTTCCTTTAATAGAACAAGCTGTCCAGCAAAAAAATGCCACTTAGCAGGTTGAGACAAACCATTTACCACTGACAGGGGTGCTTACAATGATAATCTTTTATTTAAGTAAAACCTTTATCCCAAAAAAATAAAATAAACATTTTTATGCCCTGTACACACGATAGGATTTTCCGACAACAAAACCGTGCATTTTTTTCCAAAGGATGTTGGCTCAAACTTGTCTTGCATACACACGGTCACACAAATGTTGTCTGAAATTCTGAACGTCAAGAACGCGGTAAAAGACAACACGTACAACGAGCTGAGAAAAATGAAGTTCAATAGCCAGTGTGGCTCTTCTGCTTGATTCCGAGCATGCGTGGACTTTTATGTGTCAGACTTATGTACACACGCTCGGAATTTCCGACAACAAGTCTTGCTGTCGAAAAATTTGAGAACCTGCTCTCAAACAGTTGTTGCCAGAAATTTTGACAGCAAATGTCCGATGGAGCATACACACGGTCGGAATTTCCCAAAACAAGCTCACAAAGCTAATTTCCCGTCTGAAAATCCGATCGTGTGTGAGAGGCATTACTGTAGCTGCTTTAAATGTGTTAGTTGGAGTTCAGATTCAATTAATCACGTCTATATTTGATAAATTTACTATTGAATTTGACTCTACCCAAGTGGACAACGCTGCTGTCCAAGGGTGGCTACATTCCCATTTCACAGAGTGGAGCCACCCTTAGACAGAAAGTGTGTTACTAAAATGGATCAGCAGGTGAAAATAAAAGCCTATAAAATTAAAACTAATGTAGCCATTACATTTAGGGCCAACTACAAGACAAGGCAAAGTATTTTAGATCAGGCAAAATCAATGGAGTGATGTGCGCTGAAAAAAAAAAAGGACAGCATGCAGTTCTCTTTTCTTTAGCGCAGTGAAATGCAATGCAAAGCTCTCACCACGCTTTGTGAGATTTCAGTAAAAAAAAATAAGAAAAGAAAAGTAAAGCGTGCGCCGCTTCCCTCCAACTGCACACAAGCGGCTGCTTTCGGTCACATAAGATTTGGTAACCTGCAATAGATTACAATTTGGTTTTGGGTACATTTAAGAACCTCAGATTTACAATTTCTTTAAATAATTGACAGTATTATAATACAATGTAAACCCTGAGATTTACTGTACATTGCCCAACACACGGTAAGGCACGACAAGAGGAATGCCATTGTATGCTGTGAGGCCCATTCACACCTATGAGCTGTGCTGTTATGCAAGAAAAATACTGAAGGCACATCAACATTAACACTTTTTTGGTCTCAAAGAATTTAATTGACGCACACAAAAAACACAAAAATGATGTATGAAAAACATGCCAACAATAAGCAATACTGCCCACCGAACGTGATCCATTCAACTGAACGAGGCTGCACCGCAACCGCAGTGGTGCGGGATTTTAGAGGTTAAAACAGGTGGTTTTATGTTGTTTATCCAGTCGTATGTTGTGAAGTCGTGTCACAACACAATCAGGTTGTGTTGTAATGTGTGTTGTGTCACAAAAACAATCGAATTGCATGTAGTGAATTGGTGTCACAGAACAATCCGGTGAAATGTAGTGAAGTTGGTGTCACAGAACAATTCAGTTGTATGTTAGGAGTGGTGTTACAGAAACCAGTTGTATGTAGTAAAGTGGTGTCACAGAACAATCCGATTGTATGTTGTGAATGGTGTGACTGAACAATCTGATTGTACATTACAAACTGCTGTCACAGAACAATTATGATTGTATGTAGTAAAGTGGTGTCACAGAAAAATCTGATTGTATGTTATAAATTGGTGTCAGGGAACAATCTGATTGTATGTAGTAAAGTGGTGCAACAGAACAATTTGGTTGTATGTTGTGAAGTGGTGTCACACAATTTGATTGTATGTTGTGAATGGTGTAACTGGACAATATAGTTGAATGTAGTGAAGTGGTGTCACAGAACAATCTGATTGTATGTTGTGAAGTGGTGTCACAGAACAATCTGGTTGTATGTAGTAAAGTGGTGTCACAGAACAATCTGGTTGTATGTTGTGAAGTGGTGTCACACAATTCGATTGTATGTTGTGAATGGTGTAACTGAACAATTTGGTTGAATGTAGTGAAGTGGTGTCACAGAACAATCTGCTTGTATGTTATAAACTGTGTCACAGAACAATCAGAATATATGTAGTAAAGTGGTGTAAACAGAATAATTCTGATTGCATGCTATGAAGTGGTGTCACATAACAACCTGGTTGAACGTACTGAAGTGGTGTCGCAGGACAATCCAATTGTGGAGAAAAGTCTCTGAAGATGGATAATCGTATAACACAATCATAGAAATCTGAATGTATATATTGTGTACAGTTATTTCACACAATCCATCACACTTTCCGAAAAAAAAATTTGGAGATAAAAATGCTACAAGTTTAAAGAACAAAAAAATGAGTACTAACATATACACAGCTACAACCATAACATAAATGTACACAACTAAACACAATCCGAAATCTGACACATACACACACCTTGCAATTTACTTATTTTCTCACGAGTGTTTACAACAATCATATGTCATCTTATCCAACAGAACAACATAAATGATTACAATTGATAGATATGAGAAAGCTGCCATTTCAGGAACTATACAATCTCTGGGTATAGTACCGCCTGTCACTACAATACCCAGAGAAATCCAATCCTTCATCCGATACATTGTACACAAACAACAACTAGAACTCCTCACCGGTCACACAAATCTAATCCCGATCTGAGAGTTTTTAGTTGTTTTCTACATTGGACATAAAAAAAACTTCTACATAACGTCTGGAAGACCTGGCGGGGTGGTCCTGGTTTTTTCTACCTTGCGTAGCCGGTCTTCGGTGAATCCTCATTTTGGGGAAGGCAGGCCAGGAGTAATTAAAGGGAGAATCGGAATCCGAATCCATTTTGGTGGAGAAGGACGCAGCTTTCCCTGCGGAGGAGCTCGTCCAGAGAAGATGTGTAAAATAGAGGAATGAGGAGAGCTGGATCAGATTGCCCTGTGTGCCCAGGGGAGGGAGAGGCTGTAAACATTTGCTCTCTTCAGGAGTTCAGGCATGTAGACAGATCAGGCTGTAAATATTAAATCAGAAGAGGGAATGGAGGGGAGAACATGTACCAAAAACTGGAGCTGCATCACGGTCCACAACTATTTCAGAGGTCGCCGGGTGCCAATGAATCATTAACTTACCGTTTTCATTTCCATGTTAATGCAAACAGCCGAAACTGAAGCTGGAATCTGTGAAGTACACTTGTAAGCAAACAGAGAGAAGAGAGCGAGTACAAAAAGACAAGAGCGCAATCTTCCCACACTGCCAATGTAACACCACAGGCTCCTTCATACATGACCTGAGTTCTGGATCAGCGCAGGTCCCACCGCTAGGACACATGGAACACAATTGTTTACTATGTGCTCTGTCCACACCGCCAATGTAACACCACAGGCTCCTTCATACATGACCCGAGTTCTGGATCAGCGCAGGTCCCACCGCTAGGACACATGGAACACAATTGTTTACTATGTGCTCTGTTCACACTGCCAATGTAACACCACAGGCTTCTTCATACATGACCTGAGTTCTGGATCAGCGCAGGTCCCACCGCTAGGACACATGGAACACAATAGTTTACTATGTGCTCTGTCCACACCGCCAATGTAACACCACAGGCTTCTTCATACATGACCTGAGTTCTGGATCAAAGCAGGTCCCACCGCTAGGACACATGGAACACAATTCTTTACTATGTGCCCTGTCCACACTGCCAATGTAACACCACAGGCTTCTTCATACATGACCTGAGTTCTGGATCAGCGCAGGTCCCACCGCTAGGACACATGGAACACAATTGTTTACTATGTGCTCTGTCCACACTGCAAATGTAACACCACAGGCTCCTTCATACATGACCTGAGTTCTGGATCAGCGCAGGTCCCACCGCTAGGACACATGGAACACAATTGTTTACTATGTGCTCTGTCCACACCGCCAATGTAACACCACAGGCTCCTTCATACATGACCCGAGTTCTGGATCAGCGCAGGTCCCACCGCTAGGACACATGGAACACAATTGTTTACTATGTGCTCTGTTCACACTGCCAATGTAACACCACAGGCTTCTTCATACATGACCTGAGTTCTGGATCAGCGCAGGTCCCACCGCTAGGACACATGGAACACAATAGTTTACTATGTGCTCTGTCCACACCGCCAATGTAACACCACAGGCTTCTTCATACATGACCTGAGTTCTGGATCAAAGCAGGTCCCACCGCTAGGACACATGGAACACAATTCTTTACTATGTGCCCTGTCCACACTGCCAATGTAACACCACAGGCTTCTTCATACATGACCTGAGTTCTGGATCAGCGCAGGTCCCACCGCTAGGACACATGGAACACAATTGTTTACTATGTGCTCTGTCCACACTGCAAATGTAACACCACAGGCTCCTTCATACATGACCTGAGTTCTGGATCAGCGCAGGTCCCACCGCTAGGACACATGGAACACAATTGTTTACTATGTGCTCTGTCCACACCGCAAATGTAACACCACAGGCTTCTTCATACATGACCTGAGTTCTGGATCAGCGCAGGTCCCACCACTAGGACACATGGAACACAATTGTTTACTATGTGCTCTGTCCACACCGCAAATGTAACACCACAGGCTTCTTCATACATGACCTGAGTTCTGGATCAACGCAGGTCCCACCGCTAGGACACATGGAACACAATTGTTTACTATGTGCTCTGTTCACACCGCAAATGTAACACCACAGGCTTCTTCATACATGACCTGAGTTCTGGATCAACGCAGGTCCCACCGCTAGGACACATGGAACACAAATGTTTACTATGTGCCCTGTTCACACTGCAAATGTAACACCACAGGCTCCTTCATACATGACCTGAGTTCTGGATCAGCGCAGGTCCCACCGCTAGGACACATGGGGGTTGATTTACTAAAGGCAAATCCACTTTGCACTACAAGTGCACTTGGAAGTGCAGTCGCTGTAGATCTGAGGGGAAGATCTGAAGTGAGGGGAAGCTCTGCTGATTTCCATCATCTAATCATGTACAAACAAAAATGCTGTTTTTTATTTTCCTTGCACATCCCCCCTCAGATCTACAGCGACTGCACTTACAAGTGCACTTGCAGTGCAAAGTGGATTTGCCTTTAGTAAATAAACCCCATGGAACACAATTGTTTACTATGTGGCAAATTAAATTCAAAATACTAACCACAACATACAAAGACATTCACAACTCTGCCCCGAGCTACATCACCAATCTTGTCTCCAAATATCACCAAAATCGTCTTCTCAAGACCTTCTCCTGTCAAGCTCTCTCGTCTCTCCCTCCCATGCTCGTCTCCAGGATTTCTCCAAAGCCTCTCCCATCCTCTGGAACTCGCTACCTCCACCTGTCCGGCTATCCCCTTCTCTTGCTACCCTCAGGCGATCCCTGAAAACTCATCTCTTCAGGAAAGCCTATCATGTCTCCAACTAATCTTGTTCCACTTCCATCAGCTCATTCCCCACAGTTACAACCTTTTGTACCACCTGCCCCACCCTATTAGATTGTAAGCTCTTCTGAGCAGGGCCCTCTTAATCCTCTTGTATTTTATTGTATTTTAACTGTATTGTCTCCTTTTTAAATTGTAAAGCACTGTGTAAACTGTTGGCGTGATATAAATCCTGTATAATAATAACAATAATAATAATAATAATGGGCTCTGTTCACACTGCAAATATAACACCACAGGCTCCTTCATACAGGACCTAAATTCTGGATCAGCGCAGGTCACCGCTAGGACACATGGAACACAATTGTTTACTATGTGCTCTGTTCACATTGCAATGCAGCCAGGCGGTGCGCTGCGGTGAGCAGACATGTAGCATTTTACCGCAACGCACTAGAAGGCATTGCATGTCACAGCACTGCAGTGCAGATTACTGCAGTGTAGACAAATAAAGTTGAAGAGTCTATTCGCAACAAAATGCTTGCACTTAGCGTACATAAATGCATACGTGTTGGCATACATTGCATGTTAACGAGCATTGGGTTGCACTGTAATGCCTCGTACACAGTCGGAAATTCCGACGGAAAAAGTCCGATCGGATAATGTTGTCGGAAAATCCGATCGCGTGTGGGCTCTAGCGGACTTTTTCCGGCGGAATTTCCAGCGGAAAAAGTTTGAGAGCAGGACCTAAAATTTTCCGACAACAAAATCCGATCTGACTTTTTCCGAACGTGTGTATAGAATTCCAACGCACAAAGTGCCACGCATGCTCAGAATAAATTTGGGGACAAAAGCTATTGGCTACTAGCCTCTTCGTAGTCCGTCATACGTTTTGTACGTCACATCGTTCGGAACGATCGGATTTTACGCCAACTTTGTGCGACCGTGTGTATGCAAGACAAGTTTCGGCCAAAATCTGTCGGAAAAAAATCTGATGGATTTTGTGGTCAGAATGTCCGACGGTGTGTACGGGGCATTAGGGCTGGTTCACACCAGTCGCTGCACTGCTGATGTGCGGTGCAATCTGCCTGAGCTCAGCGCAGTGATGCAGCACTGCTTCCTTTTTGTTTTTTTTAAACGTACTTTATTGAGATCACACAGTTCAATTGCTGACCACACAGTGTGAGGCAGTGAATTACCTCGCATTGTGCTGCGCTGAAAAAAAAAAAAAGTAGTGCATGCTACTAACTGTTTTGACACGGGTTTATGGGGTTGATTTCACACTGGGGCGGTGCGGGCGCTGGCGGCAAAATGGCACTATATTTATTTGGCCGATAGCGGGCGGTTTTAACCCCCGCTAACGGCCGAAAAAGGGTTAAAACCGCCCGCAAAGCGCTGCTGCAGCGGCCGGCGGTATAACCGCGCTGCCCCATTGATTTCAATGGGCAGGAGTGGTGAAGGAGCGGTGCATACACCGCTCCAAAGAGGAGTTTTTTTAACGTCCTGCCAGCGCACTGCTCCAGTGTGAAAGCCCTCGGGGCTTTCACACTGGAGACACAGCAGCGGCTCTCTCAGGGCGCTTTGCAGGCGCTATTTTTAGCGCTGTAGCGCCAGTGCAAAGGAATTTCTACTGAGAAGTATCAGTTTTGGGTGGACTTTGCTTTCATAACATCTTTACAATCCATGTTCACTCAAAAAGTCCACATGCAACCAAGGCCATTGTGGATCCAAAATGTCAGAAGATTCAGCCCATAACTTCACTGGTAACTAGTAGTATCATACCAAAGAGATGTACAGTCATTTTAGGTACCCAATAACATGAGATGACATAGATGGATCAGACAACAAAGACATGTCTATAGGTCCTGTCGGGCACCTTAATAAAGGAAGCTGGCACATCCCTGAAACGCTGGATGATTTTTCTGGTATGGAACTTCAGCAGACTTTTAGTCCTGACTATCTCTACATTTGGGGGTTAAAAACATGTCCTATTTAGTACAGTTTCCCCAGTGAACCAACTCTGATGGTGTCCTGAACCCTCTGCTCTCCTCCAGTTTACAGGTATTAATAATGTAGCTATTCTATACCCTGGAGCACACATGACCATCCTTCCAGGTCTATGACCAAGACATCTCTTAGCTAGCTAACAATCAATATTAGCTCAGCCCACAGCTCCACTGAGAATACATTGGTGGATATCTGTTGATTTTGACAACAGTTCTTCAAAATTATCATCAAACACACATAGTAGGCATCTTAGCTTTCTAAAAAAAAAAAATTCTACTCAGCCAACCACCTGCATATTGGAATGGTCTCTTTCTACAGTCTGTCTATGATCACTTTTAAAAATAGTTATCGTTTTTATAATAGATCGCCAACCATCAGAAAGACTTCTTCATGTGACCCCACAGGTTTTCAATGTTTAATAATGTTCTGTATTAGGTTTGTGAAAAGCTGCATTCTGTATGTGTGCCATTATACTAAACACCAATTACAGTCTGGTCTATATTATTATGATACAGGATTTATATATCGCTAACAGTTTGCCCAGCGCTTTACAACATGAAGGCAGACAGTACAGTTGCAATGCAATTCAATACAGGAAAAATCAGAGGGTCCTGTTCATTATAATTATTAATGTTTAGGATTGATATAGTGGCAACAGTGTGCAAAATGTTATAGTGGCAACATTATGCAACAGTTTACAAAATTAAGGGAGACAGAACAATTCAATATAATAGGATTAGGAGGGCCCTAATGGGAGTTTACAATCTAATGATAGATTAACTAATGATAATCTTGGATGGTTTTTCCAACGGAATTCCGCTCAAGCTCGTCTTGCATACACACGGTCACACAAAAGTTCTCTGAACTTACGACCGTCAAGAACGCGGTGACGTACAACACTATGACGAGCCGAGAAAATTAAGTTCAACGCTTCCGAGCATGCGTGATTTTTTGCGCGTCCGAATTGCATACAGACTATCGCATTTTCAGATAGGACACAATACTGTAGACAATTAGTGCGCTTAATCAACCTTAAAATAATTAAATGAGTAGATCTTCTTGTGAGTTCCTGTGTTTAAATAAATATAAAGTGCAATTGTGTTTCCTGGAACATCTTGTTCCTATAGGATAAATAATTTGCTTAAACGGTGAGAACTTTTAAGTAAATATAAATATATAAATAATTCCAAGTCTGTGTTTAAAAACCTCTAGAATATAAATACGTGATTGATTTATTTTTGGTTGCAGCTACATCATTTGGTTATCTTAAAATATTTTTTATATATATATATTTTTTATATTCTTTGGGTTATTTCGGATTTTATAATACATATCAGCGCTTTAGTAATTTTATTTCACTAATTTTCAGATAGGAACTTTTCGCGAGCAAAAAATAGAGAACATGCTCTCAATCTTTTGCTGGCTGGAATTCTGTCAGCAATAGACCGATGGAGCATACACACGGTCACATTTTCCGACAAAAAGCGCTCATCGGGGTTTTTCTGGTGGCATTTCCGATTACGTGTACGCGGCATAAATGGTTGGGGCAAGTAAAACAAAAAAGGTAATAACTGAGAGTGATAAGCTAATGGAGCTGGTAAGGCCACAATCACATTGTATTCTCTATGACGCCTTAGCAGCAACAAAACCTGGTAAAAAGCCGCATTTTTGAATTGTGCATTAACGCATCTGGCATTAATGCATTCTTTTGGCCAGAATGTTAATTATTGCCATTAGAATGTATTAACATGCAAACGCACAAACACGCCTAGCGTGTTTTTTATGCTTCAAAGCTTCTTTCCTGAACATGACTGGTGTTTTTTTTTTTGTTCTACCTTTAAATGCCCCTGCCTCTAAACTTCTGTAAACACCTATAGTGTGCATGGGCACAGAGTCTAACATAGCGGGGGTTAGAGGCACAGAAAAAAAAAATCTAATACCTGTAAAAGCTGTGTTTTTGGGTTAAAGTGTGCATGTGTCCTAAAAGTCCAGTTTTTAGGTGAAAGCAGGATAGACTTTCCTGAAGCAATGAGATGTCAAGGGTGGAAATAAAATGGAACTAAGGTCTAAAAGAACAAGAAGGTGGGCCCTTAATTGCTTAAAGAAATGCTATGGGGGTTGCTTTACTACAACTAGAAAGAGCAAAATCTGGTGCAGCTCTGCAAAGAAACCAATCAGCTTGCAGTTATTTGTCAAAGTTTAATTGAACAAGCTGAAGTTAGAAGCCGATTGGCTACCATGCACAGTTGCCCCAGATGCACTCTCCAGTTTTAGTAAATCAATCCCACTGGGGGTTATTAGTAAAAGGCAAATCCACTTTGCACTACAAGTGCACTTGGAAGTGCAGTTGCTGAAGATCTGAGGGGAAGATCTTAAATGAGGGGAAGCTCTGCTGATTTTATCATCCAATCATGTGTAAGCTAATATACTGTTTTTTATTTTCTTTGCATGTCCCCCTCAGATCTACAGCGACTGCACTTCCAAGTGCACTTGTAGAGCAAACTGGATTTGCCTTTAGGCAAAAGTCTCCTCTTCTGCAATAAAATAAACGTATCTGTCCATTCACAGTCTTCTATGGAATGTACACTGTCACACAACTGGGTCGGCTCGGAGGTAAGTATTGTGGACTTTAATTCTGTTTTAAAAGTGTATGTATGGAGTAGGGAGTTCCAGGTGATGGGAGAGGCTCGGGAGAAGTCCTGTTGGCAGAGCTAGAGAACAGGAGCTGAAAATTAGCGTTATAATAAACCTGCCACAAACCTGGGAGGTTTAAAATGACATGATAACCAAAGGCACACTCAGAGGTGGTCTTCAGTGAAACTGATCAATCACTCCTGGATCCTCCTCAAACCCTTATGCCACGTACACACGAGCGGGTTTTGCCGTCAGAATAAACTCTGAATGTTTCTCCGACGGAATTCCGCTCAAGCTGTCTTGCATACACACGGTCACACCAAAGTCCGACCGCCAAGAACGTGCGACGTACAATGCGTACGACGGGACTAGAAAATGGAAGTTTAATAGCCAGTAGCCAATAACTTCCATCTTGCTTCAGAGCATGCGTCGTTTTTGGTGCGTCGGAACAGCATACAGACGAGCGATTTATCCGATAGTAATTAGTTACATCAGAAAAATATAGAACACGTTCTCCAAGTCTGTCTAAATTTGACGGAAAAAGTCCGATGGGGCATACACACGGTCGGAATATACAATGAAAAGCTCCCGTCTGACTTTTTCTGACGGACATTCCGCTCGTGTGTACGCGCCATTATTAGCACCCTCATTACTGGACTTTGCTTCTACATCTAATCTATTTATATTATATCAACATTTCTACGCTCTTTTATTTTTATTTTCTCAGATTGTATACATTTGTCTTCTTTATAGGCATATTAAAACCCAAGTATTTCTCTAGCGGTTTGTGATAGCGCCTTAGTGCTGTGTTTTTACGGCTTTAGAAACACGCAAAACTGTCAGAATGAACATTTAAATGGAGTAACAGAAATGTTAACCTTTTATACACAGGACACTTCGAAGCATTAAGGAAAAAAAATTAAAATGGGCTTGTCTGGTATTTTTGAGTCATTGTCTTGGTGCCAAGCAGGGATTGTGACAACTTTAACAAGCCTGGCACCTTTAAAGTAGCAAAGTAACCTTGCAGCAAGGAATAAAGGAGTCAGTGAGTGATTTATAACAAGCACACCATTCTTACACCGTCTCCCAGAACAACTCTCGGCACACAAGTGTTCTGTAAGGGTCTCTTCCCTGCACCACCAACTGATTCATAGCGGACAAAGTCTCCCATCTTCAAGAGATCCGTACAGTGCAGCTACAAGAAAGATTCTGTTTAATTTGGGCTCCTGCGGGGCAATGGTCGCTTTAATTTTTTGTTTAACAATCCAAAAGAAAAGACGTCTGATTGTGGCTCAGCTTAAATGTCAAATTTGGAAGACTATGATATTTGAGCCTGTTAACATTCCTTTCTTCACTTCAATTATTGTTCAAATTAGAGAGGCCTACAGTAGCACTTCTGTGCTCCGTCTGATATGAATTCCCTGGCTGCGTTTGTCCCCCAGTAAATGCATGGTAACAGCACATTTTGTAAAGCTGCCACAAGAGAATAAAAAAAAGTGAAGCAAGCCTATAGATTTGGAAGCATGGCAACAATCTGTTTACAGTTGACGTCATTCTGTATCTTGGAGTAATTAATGTGAGGGGATTTCGAGACTGTAAAGGCATTTTACAAAAATGACCAGAGCACAGAAGCATGCCTGAAGATTGTCCTAAAACACTCCTGGAGTCTTGTATGGTCAAAGCTTTAGGGAATTAAACTGTAGGGGGCTATGCTTAAATCGCAAAAACAGTCTTAAGCCCCATACACACGATTTGATTCTGTCCTATCGGACAATGTTGTCGGAAATTCCGACCGTGTGTAGGCACCATCGGACATTTTCCATCGGATTGTCCGACGGACAAAGTTGTATCTCCTGCTCTATAAATTTTCCGACAACAAAGTCCGATCACACCAATTCCGATCGTGTGTAGCGAATTCCGACGGACAAAGTGCCACGCATGCTCAGATCACATTACAAGACCAAAGCTATTGGCTACTAGCCTCTACTTAGTCCCGTCGTAGGCAACAAACGTCACCACGTTCAGAATGATCGGATTTTCCGACAACTTTGTCCGACCGTGTGTATGCAACACCAGTGTCGGACTAAATCCGTCGGACCAAATCCGATGGATTTGGTGGTCGGATTTTCCGACCGTGTGTATGGGGCTTTACACCTTTTTAGCTCTTTAAAATCCAGTAGTCCCACATTTTCTCCCAAGATTGATTAATGCTTGGAAATTCCATTTACTTTCTAGTGAAAATGGTGCTTCCAGTCCTTACACTGCAGTGTTCTATAGTTGCAGAGCTGAGTATCAGCCACACCCCTCAGTCAGCATACACTTTCTCAAACAGAAGAGGAAGGAGGTGTCTAACCAGAGCTAGAAGGCTTAAAGTGGAAGTAAACCCTCCTATCGTTTTCAGCCAAGGAAGCTGCCATCTTGGCCTCCGTTTAACCTTTAACTGCCATGAAGCTGCACATGTGATCAGTTATGAAACCAGACAGTTTGGTTGAGAGTACAACCAATGTGACAGTTAGCATTTCCGGCATGCTGGGAATGTAACTGTTTTTTTCAAACTGTTAGATCGATGGGTTTACTTCCACTTTAAAAGCGGTTGTAAACTGCAGATGTTCCATCTTTTTTTTTTTAAAACCTGCAAGGCAATGGCATAATGTGCTAGTATGCATCGCCTTGGAACAAAGCCTTCCAGCACTGTCATTACACAACTGAAAGGGCTGACATGTTCCCCTAGTCTTTCTTCCCAGTTCGCATGCTCCAACTATGTGATTGGGCGGAGCCGCGATGATACAGGAGCCCTCGGTTCCTGTGTCTTGCCGAGAAAGTTCCCTCGGCGGATAAGGACCCCCCTGTACTGCGCAGGCGCTGCGCTTGTGCAGTACGAAGCACAATGAAGCCCAACAGAGTTTCCGAAAATAGCTGAAGCTGAACACAGTCAGTGAGCTGTACACGGCGCCTGCGCACTACATTCTAACCCATGTCCAGGTTCGAGCCCCACCATCCAAGTGGACATAGAGTTAGAATAAAAATATGCCAAGCGCAGCTAGGCTGTGCCCGAAGTGTGGTGAGCGTAGCGAGCCCGCGAGGGGCCCTGTTACAGGCGCTGTGTACAGCTGATTCACTGTCTTCTGCTTCGGCTATTTCCGGCGGCTTCGTTGTGCTTCGTACTGCGCACGCGCTGCGCCTACGCAGTACAGGGGGGTCCTTATCCACCGAGGGGAACTTTCTCGGCAGAACAACAGCACAAAGCTCTGAAGTTCCAGCAAGGTATGCCAGACCTTCAGACCGCATGCACCATTGATGTCACTGGCTGCATG
Organism: Lithobates sylvaticus; assembly: GCA_028564925.1. Taxonomy (NCBI): domain Eukaryota; kingdom Metazoa; phylum Chordata; class Amphibia; order Anura; family Ranidae; genus Lithobates; species Lithobates sylvaticus. Next base: position 121,349,604 of record CM053026.1, read on the forward strand.
CAGGGTGAGGTAAGCCTTATTATAGGCTTACCTGTAGGTAAAAAGGACCAAGCAGGGTTTACAACTGCTTTAAGCAGGTAATAGATCATCCACCATGGGTTGAAGGAAAGAATATTGCTCGATTTCCCCATTAACACAATTAGTGTTGATGGGAGAATCCCTCTCATTGCTATTGTGTTCTGCCCACGGGGAGCTTTCTTTGCTGGGAGAACGCAATAGTCACTGCTGGCTGCTATAGGCACTGGTAGTGATCGCATGAAAAAAATCCAATCAGCCTGCCAATAGATGGTTTGAATTTCGGCCGCTCCCTGCTGAACCGGCTGAGATTTGATCCATCTATGGCCGGCTTTAGTTTGCACATGCAATTCATAGGTGGTGGTGGGGGGGTTGCAGTAAAAATACTTAGTTTAGCTGCATTATTTCGTAAGCTGCAAAGACAGCGGTAGAGGGTTATACACATCACAGTCACAATGCTTTGCTTCACGATGCGGCAAAAATTATCACCCTGATGCTTTCAATTGGCAATACCACAGCTGAATGCGTGGGGCCCCGCTGCAACTGCAAGTCAAATGCTAGGCTTGCGGTTGTGGCATTGTGTTTCCATTCAAATAAATCATTAGGCTGTAAAAAAATTACTACCCCTCCTGAATGCCGGTCAGCTGCACCCACCTACTCTCTGACAAGCGATTCTGTGTGAATCACTCTTCAAAGAGCAACACAGGTATAAACAGGCCCTGAGTACTGAGTGAACTGGGTCTAACTTTGGTACCTATCTGATCATACAGTCATATTTAGACATCCAGCACAAAATGCTGTACTGTAATGGGAAAGTGGAAATAATTCTATTTTAATGGAGGTTATTAGCACAATGTCTAACCTGAAAAAACTCCACCGAAAAACACCCTTTTTTCTCACCTAAACCTATGAATTTTGGGCCTCGTCAAAGCCAACATTTTTGATTTGCAATAAACTACACAATGACATCTGTAAAGTGTATCTAGACTTGAGAACAAATTTGTAATATATTGCAGCTTACCAATTGCTAACTAATAAGAATGCAGACAAGGCAGAGTGTACTGGAAGTTATCAGATCACCAGATTTATGGCCAGATTGTCACTTATTCAGCAGATCTAACAAAACACTTATGACTGTTTATTTAACAGATCAAAAAGGTAGCAAATAAAACAATTTTATTGTAATGGTGTTAAGGGGCTGTAAATCTAGCTATTTATCCCACCTTCCAAGGACAGAACATACAGTACCAATAACGATTACTTTAAGAATCAGCTTCTTACAATATAATCTTACAAAAAGTTTTTTAAACTTTATTTCACGTGACCGTGCTTCCTCTTTTCAGTTCAGCATGGCCAGGTAGAGGGATGGGCCAAGACGCAGTGGGTCACATGTCCTGATGACATCGCTCAAGATTTTTCACACGTTCCCCTTAGGTTAAGCAGATCGTAGCGATACAGAGACGCCACTGGCCAGGGGTCGGTGTTCTGCATCCCTCCCTAGTGGTCGGGTCCCCTAAAGCAACTTGGATTGAACCCGCGGTACAAAGATCCCATGTACCTAACTGCATGGTATGGGAGAGCTGAAGGAGTTAGTCAAGTGCACACATGAGGTCCACACTTTGTTCACGGCGGGACCCTATTCTGTCACTGGAAGTGAGGTGGCAAATGTATGGTGGACTGGTGGAGAGAGCATGGGCTCAGCAGTATCCCTCCTAAATGCAACATTCAACAAGGAAGATGTGTAGTGACATGGGACGGAATGCTCACGGAGCATTCAGGAGTTTTTGGTGCGCTTTCAGAAATCACACCAAACCTGCAGGATATATTAGAAGTCTATGGCTCAGTGTAGTTAACCTGCATGAAAGCTGCAGATGTACTGCGTTGCACCCGCAGATCAGTATGAAAGCAGCCTAATGCCGTGTACTCACAAGCGAAATTTCCAACAGAAAGAGTCTGATGGGAGCTTTTCATCGTATATTCCGACCGTGTGTATGCCCCATCTGACTTTTTCTGTTGAAAATGCAGATGGACTTAGATAGAGAACATGTTCTATATTTTTTCGGCAGAAAAAAATTACTATCAGAAAAATGCTCCGCTCTGATGCTCCAAAAACAACGCATGCTCTGAAGCAAGTACAAGATGGAAGCTATTGGCTACTGGCTATTGAACTTCTGTTTTCTAGTCCCGTCGTACGAGTTTTACGTCACCGCGTTCTTGACAGTCAGACTTTGGTGTGACCGTGTGTATGCAAGACAGCATGAGTGGAATTTCGTCAGAACTCCATCGGAAAAACCTTCAGAGATTATTCCGATGGCAAAACCGGTCGTGTGTACAGGGCATTATAGTTGTTAACCCTTTTATAGGTGCCAATATGCCCATTGCAAACCCAGTGTATGCATTGTTTAATACACTGACCTCCCTTTTCTCTTCCAGCTTCTGCTGGCATCGCTTTCTATCTTCAGTCTGCTAGGAAGGTCCCAGGAGAAGTGCACTTGGTATCCGCCTGGGACAGGAGTCGGCGCTACAGAAGAAGCATCAGCTTATGAGGCTCCTGCTGCTCTCTCCGCGGCCACCTGCTGCCGGTGCTGGCTCGATGCACTCTGATGTTCTGCAAGCCCAGATCGCGACTGGCGGGGTTGCCAACCCCGGGCATGCGCTTCCTTGGTTTGAGGCCGAGGGCCACATCAGAGGGCTCTGAGGGCCACAGGATGAGCACCCCTGGCCTAAAGAAACCGTCCCAGCAAGATTAAATTGAAAGTGCCTGTTTAAATCACAGACTGTAGCCTGATATTACATCACTAGTTCAGTAAATTGAAGAATTAACTTATTTTGCTATATCATTCTCCAAATATTTTTAGAATGATCTCAGAATTAAGTATATACGGCTGCATTCTCATAAAGAGTATATGAGTAACTTATTTAAGGAATGTCCCTCCAGAGCAAAACAGGTAAATATATAACTCCTGTTTAATCAATAATGAAGGAAGGAGAACAAGTAGGAACAGCTTGAACATGTGTGAATTTTCCTTTGTTTTTGCTGAGTTATAGAGTGGCATACCAATGTTACAAGAGAACACGACCAAATTAGAACATTCCTTGTCTACACGGACTTTCCGACATTTCTTATGACTTGACACATTTTCTGAAATCCTGTATTATTATATTGTAATCCGATACATCCAGGATGCTGGATTTTTCCATAAAAGTACAATTACTAAATTCATGACAACAAGTTAAATGCAGGCACGTATTCCTAAAAATCAACGTGTGGCCTTACTGCTTAATATAAAAGCACTGAAGGTGAAAGGGGTAGGTCAGGCACAACATCCATTGTTAAAGGGACGCGGTTATGAGAGGATTATGGAGCCCGGTCACTGATGAACTCTAATTTGGATATGATGGTTCAGCCACATTAATATGTGAACCTCAGAATCACTAGACTTGCATCCTAGGACTCTAGATCTAACACAAGCAGCTATTTTTGCCAAGGTTTAAAGAAACCACCATTATATATGAACTACTGGCACTATTACCAAATAATTGGTGCATGATTGGTGAACAGAAACTTTACTCCAGATACCAAGTTATTCCTCAGCTGGGAATCCCGATGTTGCCCCTTATACAGCATATTGGTGGAGTTAGCCTGCCTGCCACTAGATAGCTCTGTTGCTTGTGTCATATGTGAATTGTAAGCAGGTGTTCGCTACCCTTTTGGAGAAATTGCTCCTTTTGTGATGTAATGTAATGGGTGGAGTTGGTGCCCATATAAATGCCAGCTGTGGTTGCAGCCCAGGGTTGGCGGAGTATAAGAACAGGACACCCCAGAGCTGCTAAATAGTATTTCTACACAGAGTTAATCCAAAGAGCCCTTTCAGTGTTGAATTCCCAGATGAGGTGGTACAAAGCATGTGAGAAAAAGCTGTAGTTGCTATTTCTCGCCTGACCTTCTTCTGCAGGTCCTGTAGCAGGGTGTGCAAGGCCTTGGGGACCTGGACAGAGTCCTTATATGTGAGAATTGGTGGGAGCCTGGGAATGAGATGGTTATCTAAAAGCGTGTCTGGCTGGGCAAAGCTATAGAAGGGAAACTGGGAAGAAACTGGTATACTAATGAAAGCACCTTTTCCCTCTGACCCCCAGCTACGGGTTCTGTGACTCGGTGATGGACGCCTAGGGCTGTGGACCTAGTATACATGGGGAAGTGGTCCCAGCTCTGTGGTGCTCCCAAGGAGAAGAAAGAAGGAGAGGGAAGATGGCTTAGCTAAAAGACATGTATTTTGCTCTGCACTGAAATTACTGCTACAAAATGTTTAACCTTGTACATGGCATTCCACACAGAAGAATCTGATAGTATGTCAAATGTGAAATGTAACAGGAAGCATTGTAAAGATGTGAAGTTGCAATAAAGGGCTGAAAATGTATTCATGTATTCATGTGTGGATGTTCCTTTATTCTGAATATTAAGGCTTTAGGCCGAAAATGTGTGTGCTGGCTTCTGACCATGAGATATGTGGCCAATATGGTGGTTACAAAAGGCAAGGGCATGGATGGTCAATCCATAAAGAAGGTAAGGACTGGTACAACGGCCCAATCACAAACCCCCCTTACACATAAAGCTGAGATCAAACTGTCAAAGTCTGCCTACCGGATACACGTCTGCCCTTCCCATGACAGTCATGTGCCACGACCACAGAACTTAGCTATAGACTTTTTACAAAAAAATAAGATCTGAAAATCAATAGCAACACTGTTTGGTCCACTTCAGCTTCACATTTTAGAGAAAGCAATTTGAAGCAACTGATTACAAAGTTGCTACTACATTTACAAGCTGGGCACTAAAATGGTTCACTTTTAAAGGCCTATATCCAGCAAAGAGTTTTGGATACAGTGCAGTTTCACGGCCACTGGAGAGATTTTCCTTTACTTACTGTTCCAGTGACAACTTTCACCAGACAAAGTAAAAAAAAATTCAACAAGGACACAGGCAGAAATAAAAAGCTAAATGGGGTTCTAGCTTTACCATAATGTAATTATGCTTTTCCATTATAGTCCTGGGTTTAACAGAAAGTCACCTTCCTGTTGTAAATCACCAACTTTGCCATTATTAATGATGAGTCAAAGAAAATGTACTTGTTCAACCAGAACACAAACATGATTCTGTTTCCTTAATGTCACAGTATAACAATTGCTTTTCATCTATGATAAGACATATTCTCTGAATTTATTATCTAGAGGTCATATTAACATTTATATTGATCAGTCCAACCAGGGTAATCAAGTCTAGCCAGGAAATGTTCTGAGCACAGCTTGTACTGCATGTATATTTGCGATGTGATAAATATTTCAGAAGAAGCATTTTTTGTGCCCTGAACACTACATCTACAGAGATCCGAGGACCCCCACCTTTCCTGTAGCATGCTTCTCTCCGCAGCACCAGACTAGAAGCTTGCAGCCTTGAATATGGCTCACACTTCGAAAAACTCAGTCTAGCTTACCACCGCGCCTGTCAAAAATGTTCACACTCAACTGATCTAATTTTACCCCCTGCAGAGCCCCTTCCAGGGAGAGGAGAGAATAGAGCGTGCAATACGTTACAATCACAGCCTCAGAGCTGCAGCAGTCTCTCTCCTATGAGCTGCCAGTACTGCCAGAGAATGTATACCAAACAATATGAAGTTCTCATTCAGTGAAGGCCTACCACAGCAATGGTTTCTTCTTCCTAAATGATCACAGGCCGGATAGGCTTTAGGGAAGAATATACTGCCCCATCCTAAAAACTGAACTTTTACTTGCTCGATCAACTCATTCCAACCAATTATTACTTTTTCTAATACTTGCCCCCCACAGTCGCTGGCTGTCAGAATACAAATGCCAGCAGCAAGAGATTCCTCCATTCACACCATTTAATGTGATTGAGAAAATCCACGATTCTGTATGAAAGGAGTTCATACGTGTATGGACAGCTTTAGAAAGTACACCCAAATCACTAAAATGTCATGTCAATTTTACGAGCTTATATGATTTTAAAAATAAGTTTCAATATTTTCTGCAGTTTTCATTCAAATAATACTGTACCTGGTGTTCCTACCCTGAAGATCTTTGTTCACTCATCTCTTGCTGGGTCACAATCCCCATCTCCCAACTGCATTCCTGCCTAATCTTTTTGTTACAAGACTTCCTGACAGAGACTATAAGTGGCCATTTCAATGCATTGGGGTGTATTTACTAAAACTGGAGATTGCAAACGCTAGTTCAGCTTCTAACTTCAGCTTGTGAACCCAAAATAACCCATGTGTGAGCCACAGGCTATCAAATGGGCATGAGTCCTTTACATCCACTGCCAAGAGTGCCGGTCTGAGAAGGAGCTCATCCTGAATATATAAAAAGGTCTCCCTTTAGCCACACGTCTATGTAATCTCATTGATCGATGGTTAGTGGCAAACTCAGCCTGAACTCCCACCAGGCCATGCCCCCAAGCTCAGAGGGGTGAAGAGGAACACATTGGGGGCATGGCCTGGTGGAAGCCAGGCTGAGGTTGCCACTAACCATCGATCTGTGAGATTGCATAGATGTGCGACTAAAGGAAGACCTTCTTATATATTCTAACTTCAGCTTGTTCAATTACTACTTGACATCCGGAAGGTTTTACCCCCTTCATGACCAGGGCATTTTTTGCTATTTAGCACTGCACTACTTTACCTGCCAATTACGCGGTCATGAAACACTGTACCCATATGAAATTGATATCATTTTTTTATCACACAAATAGAGCTTTCTTTTGGAGGTTTTTGATCACCACTGGATTTTTTATTCTTTATTATACAAACGGAAAAAGACAGAAAATTGAGGAAAAACATATTGTCTTCTTTTATAAAACATATCCAATAAAAAATAAAAAATTAATTAATTTCTTCATAAATATAGGCCAAAATGTATTCTGCCAAATGTCTAAAAAAAAAAAAAAAAAACAACACAATAAGTGTATGTTAATTAGTTTGTGTGAAAGTTATAGCATCTACAAATGATGGTATATACTGTATACTGGAATTTACGCACCTATGACCTATACTGGTAATGGCGGTGATCAGTGACTTACAGTGGACTGTGTTAGGCCTCTTTCACATGGACGATCCGTTCAGGTACGCCTGTTCGTTTTTTAGGCAGACCTGAACGGATGCTCCATAGACCTCCATACGGATGTCAGCGGTGACATTTCCGCTGACATCCGACCCGCTCCGAAAAAGTGTGACGGAGGAAAAACGTACTTTTCCATCCATCTGAGGATCGGATCGAGTGACGATGGACTCTACGGTCCGTCTTCACCCGATCCCCCATAAAGGGAGAGCGGCGCTATGACAGGTCCATCTCTTCACTCACATGAAAGAATGAACCGCTGCAAGTGTCTGTTCAGAGCCTGCTCTGTGTCCCACAGCTGCCTTCTGGAAACACTGCATGCTTGGCCTATACAGCTTAAATAAGCTGGGTGTGCGCCGGAACATTCTGTGCGTGCGCACACACGTGCGTGGTTCCGGCGAACGCCCGTGGCTGTATTCACGCATGAGGCGAATTCTCGTGTGCCCAGATAAAGGCTACTGTGCATGTGCAGCAAAGCCACGTACGCCATGGCTGCCAAACAACTGCTAAGTCCATCGGCGCTTTTGCAAATGCACGTGCGCCATGGGCGTCAAACAACTGCTGAAACAGCAGCACTCTTGCAAACGCACGTGCCCCATGGTGAACCAAGGCGAAATAGCGCACCATCGTGCGCCATCATACAGGTAAAAAACAGCCAGACACAAGCAAAAAAAAAAAAAAGTACACTTTGCAAACACCCACAGCTAGCCCAAAACTCCCCCGTATGGTCACCGCACATGGGTGACTCTAGCTAGCTTGACTGATTGTTACAATCACTGGGACACCCCACAATAATAGTAAAGTAAAGAAATGAAGAGCCCAAACTTCACCCATCACGGCGGGTTCCTGTCACTTGAGAACCTTCAAGGACTGGGTACCCTTTTTATGTTTAGGGTCCACTCCCTTGGACCTGTACAGCACCCTGCAGGAATGCCTTAGTGCTGTGGTGTCCAGGATTCCACTTTGCAGGGTCCAGCACCTGGAGGCCGCATTACAGGCAAAACCTTGCAGGATCTTGAGTCTTCTTTGCGAGGCTCGGGTACCATTTATCTAAGCATATAAAGCCTGTGTCAAATGGATCCAATCGGTCAATCCCTTGATTAATTTAAGAACCGTTTGTGAGAGCTCAAACAAACCGTGCCATCTACCTTGCAGACACTCGTAAAAAACTGAAGTGCTTCCGGTGTTGGAGGGGTTATATAGGGGATCACTTCCTGTCTGAAGACCTTTGGTCTACCAGTGTCCATTCACCTGGATATAGAGTATAACCCAGTAGGTAATAAATATTAGCCTGACTCTGTGTCCCATGGTGTATAAAAAAATAAAATAAGATGATGTTATTAAAAATGGCAATTGGTTATGAGAAATAGTGCTTTAGCAAGCTAACTGTCAGTTAGAATTTACATCTGCACATGCAGGGAACTAGCATTTCCAGAAGGCGTTGTCACCAACGACAGCCCTCTCATTTCACTTTTGATAGATTTCCTTTAAAAACACTTATTCAACCACAAAGTGTGCCTGAAAGATTTTGCAATCTCTGCCCATGTGTGTGTAATACATAAAGCATCATAAGGAAAACAAGAAGATACTATTGGAGCAAACATGCCGGTCATTTAGGCTCAGGAGAACTTTCGGATTGTCCTTCAAAATTACAAAGTCCTCATGGAATATACAAGCAAACCAGACTGGGCAGCTAACAAAAATAGTTTGATGCCATAAGCCTTTTGTCCAGATCATGCTGGGGGTGTGGGACAGAGATGCTGACACCTAAACGCATTTAGCAATATTAATAAGGATTCTAAAAATCTGATGGCAGACAAATCCAAGAGAGAAACCACCATACACATATATGAAGTTCCAGTATTTGCATTTCCTAAGGCTCAGAGATTGCAAGAAGACATGGAAATTATGCTGATCTCATAAATATGTAGGCTTGTATTTCACTTCTAGGCATTATTCGTTACACTTCCCACATTATATAGTAGAGAGCAGACTGGAACAGAAACTCCATACAGCCTGCATCCTCTGAAAGGCACAAAACATTTTTGGTTTGTAAAGCAAATATGACGACCACATAAAGGACCTCTTTCTGTAGACCAGCCCCAATCCACTTGAAGGTTGTAACAGAATTTAATTAGAGTTCTAAATTATTCAAATATCGCATTGAGAACAAGATAAATGGCAGCACTGGGGATAACGCTGCCATTGTGGCCGGGAATACAGCCGACGACAACAAACAATGGTTTAGCACAGGGAAATGGCCAACAGAACATATTCTCATGACATTTCTTATTAAATTATACAAGAATTTCCACACATATGGGATTAAACCATAAAAACAAAGAAATATGGAGGTTTACCACATAGCATCCAATCAACTTTCACGTCAGATAACATAAGGAGACCAACTACGCTTTTTTTCATAGCTTAGCTTACATTATCATAAGTCAGCCCAACACTAGTACCCACATATAGTTTTTAGACTTGGCACATACATGAAATTGTGTCAGTTCAATAGTTACACTGACTACGGTTGCATTTATATTGCCTGAAATGAATATACTGCACCTAGGAGGTACAAATTTCTTACACAACCCTAAACAAAAATGTGCTGGTTAAGGCACCTAATGCACAATGGGCGTTTAGCCTTGAGGCATGGGGCTCCAGTGTGCAGCCAGGGGCAGAGAGCAAACTCTATGAGAGCCTGACAGCTGCTGCAGCCGCATTGTACAGGACCCTGCACTCAGCATACTGCTCTTAATGTAAGTAGCACTAACAGGTTCCTGGCATTCGTTCCTGGCATTGCCCATAGGCCCACACTGTCCGGACTGTTAGAACACCTAAGTGTCCTGTCCAGCTTTAGCAGCTACCAGACTCTCACACTTTGACTGGCCACTGGCAACGGGGCTGGAAGACACACCTGTACCCTCTGCCTGCAGCTAAACGCTTGAGCCCCATGCACCAGGGCTAAAGGTCCACTGTGCATCTGGCCTTAGAAGAATAAAATAAATGAAGCGCCTGTGTTATCCACAGCATTCAGTAATCGGATTAGACTTTCATTTATCCCCTCCATATTTTATAAAGAAGGTCTACCATCTAGAAAGTAGCAGATTTGTTTATTTAGACCAGACGTTCCTAATCAGGTTTCCCTCAGAGGTTACTAGGGGTTCCTTAACCAGTGGGCAATGACAGATTAATCTACTGTCTACAAAGACTATCAATGCAAGGCAGCAACTTCCCAGTGACAAGCCTTGTAAGGGGTCACCACTTCTCTGATCACCAGCGCAAGGGGGCTTTTCGCCACTCACCACCAATGTAAGGGGGCGCTGCACTTTGCGCAGTCTGTGTTACTTTTTTGTATACAGTATTGTGTTAATTTTCATGATTATTACTGATGTACAAAGCAAGGGAGTGTTGTAAAATAATCGGCTTTGGGTGTCAAATATTCTAGATATGCAAAATTCTTTATTTTTGTATTTAAAACATACTGATCATGCTATTTTACCATAAAATTTTGATATAATGATATGTAGCATGGATTCCCTAAGATATGAAATTTATTTTCACAGTTCTTCCATGGTAAATAGGTTGAAAAAGGCTGTGTCAGGGTCTGCATCTCAACCCAGAACCTCTGCTGTGTCTTTCGATGTCTCTCCTGGCTGAGCTACCTGGAATGCTGGACAGCACCTCGTTTGATCTATTGGACAATACTGCCTTGCTTCTGCTGATATTTGAACTCCTTGATCCCCCAATGAACCTCCTACAGAATTATTGCTTTTGCACTTCCTGTTTGCCAGATTATTGTAGTCTCTCCAGCCAATATCTCACCCTTGTCACTACAGACCTTTCCCTTGTTTACTGGCTAAGCTTTTGCTTATCCCTTCCTGCTTTTTCTGCTACTGGATCCCGGCTTGCTCACTTCCTGGTAGGGCAATCCTGAGGTACTAAAATGCAGCAAAACCCATCTCCGCCATCAGGAGCTCTGGTGAACACCGGTTAGAACTTAGACCCAGATGAGCACATGTCATTCGCTAGGGTGACCTGTGTCTGTACTCATGCAGCTGGTTGGTGGGTGTCTCTCTACTGCTTTAGTGACAGGCTGCTTTGGACCTACACTCTGACTATTGACCTGCAGCCTACAATCTGCTTTTAAACCCCCTTGAACACCTTGAAACCCACCTGAAACACACTTTTATCACTTGAGGCTTCTAATTTCATTATGACTTACTTAAAATAAACACAAGGCAAGACTTCCTGTATACGCTGAGACTTTCTGAGCCAGCCAACACTGGTACCACATTGTAAAATTATTATGGGTAATAGCAAACATCTGTTCCACAATGCAAGAAATGCACAGGTACCCAAAACACTGAGCAACCATGAGGAAATTATAAATGATAAACCACATCCCAAAATACTCCAAATAGTAGCATGCATGTAACTGGGAAAAGCAAGCTTCAGTCCTTAATAAACAACTATTTGTAGAAAGTATAGCAGTGCTCATTCTTCCTTTCTGAAGCCTACAGGCAGACAGCTTTTGAGCCAGGAACTCATGGACGGTACAGCTGTGTGGTAAACGTGTGACTAGGAAGCTTCTCAACCACTCACAGCATAATGGCAAACAAACAGGAGAGTACAGATGTCAGTGGTTGGGAGACAACTTGCCCTCTGTCATCGAGAAGCCTCCCCCACCTTTCGAAGAACATCAGCTTCTGTACACTCTCCCATTATGACTGCTCACTATTTATCATTGCTAGTGCCAGGACACGCCACTTCAATATGTGAGTGACATTGCACATGTTTTTAAAGATTGCTTTTAATAAACGGTATTAAGCTATGTTCCACCTTATGATTGCTTCTCTTCTAAGATCTGGAGAACATGAGAGGATTCCCATGCCATCGGGTGGACATATCCATTCAAGCCTTGCTGACCCACCTTTGCATAAGCACAGGGGGTCCATACCTGCAGGTGGGAGTCTTAACGTTTTACCTTGCAGTGAATTTGCACAAGCACTTTCCAGTTTGATATTTGAGTGCACTTATTCTGATGAGCATTTTCTTCACTGGCAACATGCTTACTTTTGCTTACTTTTGAATTCATGGACTGCATTTAGTTTTTTATTTTTCTTTCACATTTTTTATACTGTTGAGTTTTACATATGGCTTATGAATTGATGCAAGTGTTGATTTGTGCAAAATTAAGTGATATGGCACATTACCCCATAGAATCTATTAGGAAGTGCAGCAAAACACTAGTAAAGACTTTTTTTTAGACTGAGGTAGAGTGGTCAGATTTATATTGCTGGCTGTGCCCATCAATTACTTGAATTGTCCTGATCTCCAATCTCACAGGAATGAAAGTGAATGGAAATCCAAAATGTTTATTTGCTAAACATTTAGCAAACATTTTGGGGAGGGGGGACTACCAATCCGGAAAGTTGTCCCTGTGACAAGTGTCTATAAGGGGCTATCCCTCACATTGGAAATATGAGTCTATGGGACATAAAATGAAGGGAAATCTCTTCAGTGAGACACAGATGGTGGGAAAAAAACTTGAATGCAGTTTTAACACTCCCTTGCTCAATCCAAAATTAAAAAGAAAAGTTTTGCCTTTATATATTTGCAAAACGTTACATTTACTTAAATGTAGAGTTCTAGAGCTCCATCTTTAATTGGCTGAGAAAAGGCAGCTTGCCGTCAGAGCCAACCACTGAATACAGGGTACTAGAACTAACGGGTAAACCTCGTCCTTGTCTGTTGCTTTCATCCAATGATTTATAGAAGTTGGCACAATATTTTCACTTGTGCAATCATATGCAATGGTAACCATACAAGCTATGCCAGAATATCTTGCAGTAAATGAGAAAGTAAAAGCATTGTACCTCCTTCGCTAGTCGTTCCATCAACCGGCATCTGTTTCATGTGATTCCAACAGTACACAGAGCTTACAATCTAAAAAAATTAATAAATAAAAAATAGTTACGCTTAACATTTATTTTTAAATATATATATGTGTATTAAATTCAACAAATTGCAAACACATTCACATTCCTTTTCCAGTATATTTGATTTTATCACCTTCCTTTAGTAAGTACTGGCTACTCTGTACTTTGCAGTGACCAATAGCACATAATCACTTGAAAGCTAAAAGTTGTAAAGATTTTTTAACATGAGTATATATATATATATATATATATATATATATATATATATATATATATATATATATATATATATATATATATATATATATATATATATACACACATACACACACACACACACACACACACACACACACACATATACACACATATACATACACATTCTCCTTTTGTTTTTGTTGCACAGGTGTTCATTAATACAATACCGTAAGCTTATCTGAAACAGAATATAAAACTGTGGCACCAACTTCTAAAATTTAGACCAAATTAATACCTCAAGCTTTCCAAAACTGTGCATAACACTGACAGGGTAGCTGTAGAACAATAAATATCCAATCAAAAATAAACTTATCATTCAAGTCTCATTTACACCCTATGTCTATGTAATGTATTAAAGTGGAACCATAGCCATAACTGTTGATTTAGAATTGGGAGGGTTGGAACCTCAGTCAAGTGTCTATATTACAGGTGGATTTTCCCTGGCTTGCTCTTGTAAAAGTCTTTGGGGCAGAAGTGAGGGCAAATCTCCCAAATGGGAACAAAGACATCAATAAAGCCAGAGAGAATTAAGAATAAATTAAATAAACTGACAAAACTTCTAACCTTCCCCATGCTAGCAAAAATCTAAGACAAAAGTTTTGTCTAGGGTTCCCAAGCAACACGCAAATGAGTAATGTGCATTAGTAAATCAATGAATGCATAATTTGGGGACAACTAATCAAAGCCAGAAGTCAGCCCACACTTTTAAAGGAGATCAGTTACAAAATATAAGTAGCCAACTGCCTCCTGAAAATGCAAAATGCCCATGTACTATGAATTGCGTGGTAGCAAGTGTCAGAATTCCATATCTTGGTGATCATTCCAGGTTAATGACTGAAAGCATAGGCCAATTGATCAGCATGATAGCCAGGGCCAACATTCTCAATTCACGATTTTTCTAGAATGAACGTTCTAGTTCTAGAATAACTTTGACAAGTGCATGCACATAAGACTAGTTAACATATTTCTCAGACGAAAACAACTTCAACAGTTAGAAATTTGTTTGTTGCCATCAGATTCAACAAAAAAGTCCACTCTTCGGTCACTCTAGTTGAAACTGATTGTCGGATCATCACCTTTAACTCTTAAGCCCCATACACACGCGCGGACAATCCGTGGACCAGGTCCGTCGGACCATGTCCGTCATACTTTGTCTGATGTTGGTTTTGCGTACACACGATCGGACAAAGTTGTCGGAAAATCCGATCATTCTGAACGTGGTGACGTTTGTTGCCTACGACGGGACTACGTAGAGGCTAGTAGCCAATAGCTTTGGTCTTGTAATGTGATCTGAGCATGCGTAGCACTTTGTCCGGTCGGACAAGCGTACACACGCTCGGATTTGGTGTGATCGGACCGGGTTGACGGGAAATCTTTCCAGCAGGAGATAAGACTTTGTCCGACGGACAAACCGACGAACACTGTCCGATGGTGCATACACACGGTCTGATTTTTCAACAACCTTGTCCGATCGGACCAAATTGATGAAAAAGTCCGACCGTGTGTATGGGGCTTTAGATAATTGAATGAATGAAAACTACAATTACAACCAAAAATATTCTAAGAAAATTCTACAGGTGTAAGGCCAGCTTAATTCTCTCATGTAGGGTGTCATTTAATTAATTATGTGGCGCCTGCAAGGTGTCAGGGCTGGGCTCAGGCCTTCCTTCTCTGAGCTGACCGCTCAGCTGCCGGTTAATTGCCAGCTCCTATCTCTCCACAGTTACTCAGCTGTTGATGATATCCTGCTCTTCAGTCCTGCCTACTTAAGCCGCCCAGTCCAGAGAATCTCTGCCTTCGCCTTGGTCAACATCACAGAAACTATCTCTTGTGATCCTGTTCAAGACTTGCTTTGCTGACATCCCTTCTGGCTCCAGATCCTGCTTGCTGTTCCACTACTTTGATCCCTGACTTCTGGCTTGGCTATGTTTTGACTACCTTTGTTCTTTTTACTTTATTAATAAACAAGTGTGATTTAACTGTACTTCTGTCTCGGCCTGATTTCATGCTTTCTGACACAAGGCTAGAAGCCCATTTTGTTTCTGTCTTCTGCCACATCATACGATTCACTACATCACCTATTCCAACTGTTGACATCATTTCCCATACTTACTCATAGGCCTAGAAGAGCAGATGGACCTACATGTACAATGTGGTCATCTTTAGGCTAAAGTCCTGGTTGACAAACACACAAAAATATCAGCTGATCAATATCAATCCCCAGGTTATAGCAAAAACTATGCAATCAGCATGTCTGCTGTTCCTGGAGGTCATTTGGCCTTGCACCTACTGGAAACATGAACAAAGTGCTCAAGAATTAATGTATTTTTATAACATATTAAGGTTTCAGTGTTAAAAATCCCGTAATATTCTATGCAATGGCATCCCTTCCCATCCCTAGAGCTGAGGCTTTTGTAAACAGGATGTCAAACCCAAGCACCAGAACAAAACAAAGCAAATGTAACATTGTGTATTACGTATTAGGACATACGGCAGGTATAGACATGCTAGGAGACACTTCCTATGACTCACAGTGGTCTTGTCTATGGAGTCAGACAGTTATCCTCTCTGCCATTACTAATTATTGGGGGAGCAGCATGACAAAGTACAGAAAGTAATGAACTGGGACACGTGGCTTGACAATGAGAAGTTATATTTAAACATAGGTCATTTGCATGATGAAGCAGATAAATAAGAATTTTATTATTAACTATATCTAGCGCTACCCCCCGTAGGAAACGCTGATTTTAACAGATTCTTATACATATCACACAGGCCATTCACTCTGGGTCCATTAAAAAGTCTAGGGCAGGGGTATTGAATTAAAATTCATGGAGGTCCTATCTCTTCTTTCCTCCAGCAGAGGTCGGAATGTTTGTGCGACGTCTCAGATCCATCACATCACAGCTCCCCCCCTACACACACACACACACACACACACACACACACACACACACACACACACACCTTCGCCCCCTCTGTCCTCATGCCCATGCCCTCCTACCTTACATAGAGCAGGAGGCATAGCAGCACTGAATGGAGAGCGGGATAAAGAGCTGCCGGGGTAACTTTTCATATTAACAAGCTGGTGATTGGTTGCTAGGACCACCTGGCGTAGTTAACTAATGCAGCTCCTGCGCTCCATCCAGTGTGGCTGTGCCTTCCACTCTCGGTTCATTACTATCCAAAGGGGAAGGAAGTGGTTCCTATATGGTATGACCGCAGGTCTGGACGAGACAGTGGCTTGGTCCGGATTCTGGACGGTGGTCCGCCATTTAGGAATGCCTGGTCTAAGGGATGTCTTTTTATGACTTATTACTTGTGGAACAGGAGAGGGTTTAGGGTGGTATGCAATACTGCAATAAATCATGACTTGTAACAGGACCACACTCTTCACTAGGTGAAACCTCTTTGAACAGTTCTTAAGCCACAAAGGGGAAGGCCAGAACTGAGATGCAAAAGCTGTCTCAGAGAGAGCTACAGTTGGCACTCCAAAAGTAGAGCAGCCCACAGTCAAAAGGGGTCCTGAGCTTAGATCAGTACCCACAATGTGCCAGGGCAGCTACACACCTTCCATCTCTTACCAGGCACTCTTCAGTGAGTTCTTCAAACCAGATCCCTAGGTGAAACTGTTTAGTTAGCTAAAAAGGTAATTAGGAATAGCTCCCCAGCTTTGCTAAACCTTGATGAACATCAGCAGACTCTAGCGCAACTGCCTCAAAGAGGTAGTAGTCCCTGAGGCTGGAACTTCTCCAGCAGTGCAAGAACCAGGGATGCTCCAGACCACAGGCTATTTATGTTCCCTCCCCCAGGATTGGCTGCAGCACAAAAAATCATCAAGCTGCCCATTTGACTCTCCCAGCCCTCTATGTTCTGGGAGCCTCCAGAATGCAGGGGGGAGCAATTAAACCTGTAACCTGTGAGATCTATAACAGCCCAGAGAAATCAATAGCTGCTCCAATAAGTACAGAGAAAAAATATATTGAGTACCCCCCGGTACTAGTGGGACTTTAAAGGCAACAGTAACAATACAAAGGAATAATGCATCAGCATTTTATTACAAAATATATAAAACTTGTGTATACATCACCAATAAAAACATGAGTATATAAACATAGGAGATATTACAGTAATCTTGCCTATTCACCCGGTGCATGTTTTTATTGGTGATGTATACACCAGTTTTATATATTTTGAAATAAAATTTTGATACCTTATTCCTTTGAATTGTTACTGTTACTTTTAAAGTCCTACTGGTACCGGGGGGTACTCAATATATATATTTTTTGTCTATATACTACTCAGTGGCAGCTGGTGGTTTTTCTTTTTTTTGGGGGGGGGGGGTTCGGCAAACACTCACCCACCACTCCCCTCGCTGTCTGTCGGTCAGTCCGGCACTTACCCCTAGGCAGGTGGCCAGCATCGGGCAGTGGCTCCTGTGCCCTCTCCTCCATCAAGGCGGCTTCCGCCGTGAGTCTCCGCCCCTCCTACTAGGCATCCAATGGGATCGCCTGTCCTTTCAGTCGATCAGGTGACGGGTCTCAAGACCAGCCTGGAGGAGGATCAGTGTTACAATAGCGAATATTGAGTGAATGTGAACCAAGCCCACCCTATTTTGAAGCCTATTAAAACCTCTGGCTCTAATCCGGTGCTTCAAAAAAACACCCCCCACGCCGCATTGGAATCCACGCATAGACAAGGGGGCGGTGCCCGTGCGCCCTCAATAGACGGGCCGCCCCTGCCACCAGCAGCAACTGATGAAGCAAAATCAGGGATAAGGGACTGAGGACATACTATGAATGAATAAGACAGAAGACTTTGAAAAAGAATCCCCTGGTGGGGGGGGGGGGGTTTGGGGACTGGTGGTTATTTTTGTGCATCTTAGCATTGCTGATCTTCCTGTCTACATGTATGCACCCCAGCTATGGCTGCATGCTGGGGGACAATGCAAAAGCACTATTGGGAGAGAGGACAAAGTGTACGTTCCAATATTAGGCAGTGCTTGAACAAGGACTTCATAGCAGGATCACTAAGTACTTAAAAGTATAAGTCCAGCCTGAGCTCATTTGGCTGGGCTTCTCCTATGGGTCTGAAGTCCGCTCTCTGCTAACGTCACCAATATCAGTCTCAACTCTGGGAGTCTGGATCTGCCAGGTGCCTGGACTGATGGCGGTCTCAGCCTCTCAGCCCCTCCACAGCTCAGCTCTCCAATGAGCATGGAGAAGCAGAGCAGGAGAGCTGCTGACTGACAGGCAGCAGCTCTCTGCTTAAGGAGGTGAGAGAACCAAACCATCAGCGGTGTTCAATCACTCGGTTCTCAGTGAAGAGGCGGAATCAAGAAATATTATCAAAATATTTCTTATTTTTTTTGAATAGAGTAAAAGTGTCACAGTTGTGCAAAACATGAAAATACAGGATGCAGATAGGCAATACAATGATAAGAATTAAAATGCATGTAAACCAATACTCTATTGA
Source organism: Lithobates sylvaticus (assembly GCA_028564925.1). Taxonomy (NCBI): domain Eukaryota; kingdom Metazoa; phylum Chordata; class Amphibia; order Anura; family Ranidae; genus Lithobates; species Lithobates sylvaticus. Next base: position 121,368,428 of record CM053026.1, read on the forward strand.
AACAAATATGACAAAAGAGATAACCCAACGCGTTTCAAATCTATCGTAATAGTTCTCTTCTTCAGGGGTAAGTGGTTACATAAAGACGATAATACGTCTACAATTGAAAAAAAACACATAATCATGACATTGTAACAACAAGTATTGGGTAAATTGCTAGGTCTGTATTCAAAACTAAATAAACACTGACCCTGCACATTGCATGAAGATTTGCCAAACTTTTTGCATCCAATTTCAAAACAATTTGAGAGATGCTGCAGCCTTGGAATGACCAAAAGGGTTTTGGAAAAAATAAACCTACCAGACCGCTCAAAAAATTGTCAATTCACAAAGGGCGCTCTGAGCAGCACCCCCTGGGGTCACGAGACCTAGCAATTTACCCAATACATGTTGTTATTACAATGTCATGAGTATGTATTTTTACACTCATGTTTTTTTCAATTGTAGACGTATTATCGTCTTGATGTAACCACTTACCCCTGAAGAAGAGAACCATTATGATAGATTTGAAATGCGTTAGCTTATCTCTTTTGTCATATTTGTTTCAATAGAGTATTGGTTTACATGCATTGTAATTCTTATCATTGAATTGCCTATCTGCATCCTGTATTTTCATGTTTTGCGCAATTGTGACACTTTTGCTCTATTCAATAAATAAGAAATATTTTAATAATAATATTGCTTGATTCTAGTGAAGCAGCGTCCCGTTTAAAGTCACATTTAGAGGAAACAAATGTCTTAGTGATTCATTATACAATTCAGGGATGTCGGTCGGCTGACTTCATTTGCTAAAAGGAAACACCACAAACCCATACTTTTTTCTATTTTCCATAAAATGCATAGACATCCCTAGGAAACCATGTTAGATGGACTGTAGTGTGTTTCTGCAAAACTGAAAATGCACAAAAAAAAATGCATAGGTGTGAACCAGGCCTTAGGGCAGAAAAAAACGCCCAGAAAACGTGAGTTTAGCAGAAGCAGTGTGCATGAAGCCTGAAGAGAAATAAAAAAATGGGCGTTTGCCCCATTTATCTAAATTTCTCATTAAAAAGTTTAAATCACAAATTCTAAATATACAAATACTGTATTTTAAATAATGACCAGTTAAGAAAAAGGACATTATTATTGTATCAAATATATACAGTATATACAAACAAACAAATACACATATATACACACACACACACACACAATATATATATGCATATATGCAACAAAAACAAAAGGAGAATGAATATATATATATATATATATATATATATATATATATATATATATATATATATATATATATATATATATATATATATATAAAAATATTTTTGATAACAAAAAAAAAAGATATGTTGACACTATTTTAGTATTTTTAAAATATTTAAAATGTGTGGTTTAAACTTTTTATTGAGAAACTACAGAAATATCTGTGTTTAAAAGGCTGAATTAACACATTCAGTTGCTATGAAAACACATCTGACTTATCTACCCCTCTCATGTAAGCTGTAGAATTTTGAGGACAAATAGAAGCAAGGAATTGAACATAAAATTATCTCTTCTGAAAGGCCACTATCAACAGCCATGTTCAGTTTTTTTTTTTTTTTTTTTAATAATGGGCTTAAGGATCAATGCGGTGCACCAGTGAATAATGTTAATTTCTAGAATTAACTAGACAAATCACCTGCTAAAACCATTATGAGTGTTCTCACTCTCCTTCATAGTCGTTTCATCTATTTGACACAGAATGCAGCAGCATTGGCATTCCTCCTACATGGCATCTATGGCTTGGAGCTCAGGTGGATACATTTTGTCGCTTGACAGAAGTAAACTGAGCATTCCTATCACGCATTAGACCTAAATAGTACTAGGCAAAGCTATTTCACCCAGTGTCTTTAGAACGTGTGCCACCTGCATTCTTGGTACTGGTGTGGTTCTGCTACAAATGCAAACATTCCCAGCCAAATAAAAAGTACAGTTCATCAACCTCACCTTCTCAAAAAAGTTTGTATCACACAAACATTTTCTAAAGAGTACGATGTCCGATTCCAGCGAGTCTCCAGACGTTTGTTGGCGGGTTAATGTTAGTACTCCAGAGGTACGACAGAAGCGTAGAAATGAGTTCTGATTAATTGGTGCTGTACAGAAGTCAAGAGGAGGGATGTCCTGGGAACTGAAGAGGAAGGGTTAAATTAATAAAACATATAAATATACAAAAAAAAGAGAAGTTCTCTGGCTTTCTCCCCCAATATCCTCACTAGCTATCTGATCTACGTAAAGAGAAGAATGGTATTTCTCAGTGTGCCTGATCCTCCAAATATGCTGTCAGTGATGTTGTATAATTAAATAAAGAGAGCTCATTATCTCTATGCAATGCAATTGGAAGAAAAGTGAATTACCTCCATGGATCGGTGTGTACAGAGCCAAGCATGGAAGCACTCCTACTGACCGGCTTACTGGAAGGGAGCAGCTCTGTACGTCTGCCACTGGTAAAAACAGACAGCGCCTCAAGGGAGCTCAGCATTGTTTAAGTAGTTATAAACAAATGAGACTTTCATAACACAATGTACCAGCAGACACGGACGTGCTTGTGTCATACTAATGGCAGTGTGCACATCCCTGATAGAAATGACACAGGCGCAGAACGAGGACTGAGAGTAAACTGTGAAATACCAGGCAGCACACAACGAGACTCCCATACATTGGGGACTTTTTGCTTTGTCTGAGACATAAATAGTTCTTACACCACGTCTGCAGACCTGCTCTACTAATACATAACCAGAAAGATGTTGGCAGGGATTCACACCAGTCCTCGCTGGGGTTTAAGAAGCATTAACGTATTTACATAAGTCATGATGTGCTGTGAAATGTCTTTGGGAAACTTAATTACATTTAATCAGGTTTTAAAGACTATAAAGGGGTAGATACTAAAGGGTAATAACAGGCAGTAAAAGGTACTTTGAGTGTAAAATATTTACACTCAAAGTACATTATAGGTAGACTAAAGCCTAGTACACACTACTACCCTGCTGGGTTGAAGGAAAAAACTGACAGCTCCAATTCAATGTTAGTACAGCAATATCCCCTGCTGTTCTATTGTGTTCTGACAGGGGGCAGCCCCTCCGCCACAACACTTCGGTCAGCGCTCTCAGCCACTGTCTGAGAGCGCTAATAGGAAGCTGGTCGGCAGACTTTTTTTCGGTCAGGAGCCTTCGACAGAATGAAAAAAGGGGCACAATTAGGGGCCCACCGGCCTGAGACTGTGGCCACCCCACCTCATGTTTGGCTAGGAAACCTTGTTATATGTATAATATGCAGGTTAGTTATTTAGGGTTACGGTCACTTTAAGAATGGGGAATGAAGATTCCAGGATCCAATGGGAATCATTGGAATTCTCTGGAAACCGGGATAGGCTATTTAAGGGCTGCTGCTTTGGGGCACAAGAACAAGAACTCAGCAATTTTACCTGAGGTAATGGAGTCCCTAATCAGGCAGTTCTTAGACAGGGCTGGCAGTGACAGAGGGGCGGAATGGCTGAGCCTGGCGGCTGAAAATTTTTGGGAAGAGCAAACTAAGCGAAGGAGCGGAATGGCAACGGAGGGACCGTAGGCGCAGGTTCGGGCCAACAGGAAGAAGAGCTTGCATGGGAGGAGAGACCATGCCACTGCAGCGCGCCGGAGAGACAGAGCCCAGCATTGGAGGCAGCAGGGGAGGAGCAGGCAAAGCGGGGCAGAGCGGCGGAGAATAGCAACAGTATGGTGGGCCACCGCGCGTACAAGAAGAGGTCGTTTTCTCTTTCACCGGCCAGCAGAGGAAGACAGCGGGGGAGTGCCAGACAGCCCACAGGGATAGACAGTAGGGGACAGCCGTTGTCACCATGATCCCCTAGTACTCAGGGGGCACCGTCTCATCAGCAAGACACTGAGTATGCAGGTGACAGGCAGCTTGTGTTCTTGGCTGCTCAGAATCAACAGATACCTGAATCGGGTGTGCTGCTGGAGGGGACGGCTCAGCAAACAGCGCAACCTCCAGCATCTGGTGAGTGAGCTCATTTTAATGCCTTATCTGCATTAATGGTTTCTCTGTCTTCTTTGGTTGAAAATTTATCTTCACTGTTTAAATCTGCTCAATCTCCTCCTGTATCTAGCTCAACCCTTTCTATGGTTCCTGGATGTCATCTTTCTCATTCATCCTCTCAGCACAATGTTTCAGTCATGGATGTTGGATTACAGAACACATTAGGGGTCCCTGAATCAGTGCATGCTGCTGTGCCTGTCAGGAATAATGTTCCTGAGGCTTGCATGAAGGAGGTTATGCCATGCGAGATTTCACCCTTGGGTTATCATTTGAATCAGTCAGTAAAGGAGAGGATTTGGAAGGGGGTGTTTGTGGAGATATTATCACTTCTCCCTGTTTATAAGGATGCTATGTTTAAAACAGACAGAAAAGGGGAAGAGAAGCAAGAGGATGACAGCCGTAGGCATATACCACAGTCTTTTCACAATTGGTTGCAGGCCTTCTGTATATATGCTTGGTGATGGCAGAGAAACATCTGGAGTAGTGTTGGGGTATGTTCCAGCACTTGGATCACATTTTGGAGGCTTACAAAAATTTTGGGGGCCAGGGGGGTTATGTGTACGACGAGTCTTTTAGACAAAAATTGTCCATACACCCCACCCTTAGGTGGGGCATGAAAGATGTGAGTCTGTGGCTGAATTTGATTTTGCCCCAGAAACCATTCATGCCAAAACAGGGAGCGTTTAACCCTTTACTGACAGCATATAGGAGGGGTTGTTGTTTCGCGTTCAATGAGAGCCAATACCGCTGGAACGCTTCCTGTAAATATAGGCATGCATGTGCCTTTTGCGCTGGAGCACATCCTGAAAGTGTTTTTGGAAAAATGCGAACGCCAGGTCCGGTAGTGCACACAGGGATATTTTTAAAGGAGTGTTTTTTTCTTTAACAAGTGTCTCCCTATGGGTTGTTCCTTGTCATGTTCATATTTCAAAGCTTTTGCCACTTTCCTTCATCGGGTGGTTTGTTTTCAGTCAGGGAGGGACAGTGTGATACACTATTTGGAGGATTTTTTATTTATAGGACCACCTGACTCTAATCGCTGTGCAGGATTTTGGGGTTCCATTGGCAGAAGAAAAAATGTGCTTGCCTACATCGTTGTTAGAATTTTTGGGGATTTTTATAGATATGTGTAGAGGGGAATTCCATTTGCCCGTAGGTCGAATCTTTTCTTTATGCTTGTTCGGTATCCGAACTCAAGTCTCCATTTGCACATATCAGAATGTCTAATCAGGATTTGTTGGTATGGGCTTAGTTTCTGTATACTTTTAACGGGCGGTCTTTCTTTCAGAGTGAGTTTGTGTTTGCCCCGGATTTTCGATTGTTTACAGATGCGGCTGGCTCTAACGGTTTCTCAGCAATTTGGGGCACGCATCGGTGTTGTGTGGCATGGCCGGATTCCTGGATTAGCAAAAACGCCATGAAGAATGGAATATTATTGGAATTGTTCCCAATTTTGGTAGCTATGGAGCTTTGGGGAGCTTGTTTTGCGAATAGGAGGATTTTAGTAGAAATAGATAATGAAGGTGTTCTGTTTGCAGTAAATTGCCTTTCTTCTAGTTCTTTACTTGTAATTAAGGTATTGAGACAGATTGTTTTCTTGTGTCTTAAGTACAATGTATGGTTGAAAGCAAAATACACTCCGGGTAGGTTGAATGTTATATCTGATTCCTTGTCCCAGATTCAGATGGACTGCTTTCGTCAGTTACTTCCAGATGCAGATGAGCATGGCATCCGGTGCCCAGAGGGCCTGTGGCAGATAATATGAACCTGGTGTCAGAAGCTATACAGGGATCAGTTGCTCCAAGACTTGGGCGAGTTATTCCGCTGCCTGGAGGAGTTGGCTTTCATTTGCGAGCAATAGGGGTTTTGTTGGTGTCAGACCGACGGAAGGGAGTGTTTTGCCCTTTATGACATCCCTCATGCAACAACAAATTTCCAGCAGTCAGCTAGTAAAGACTCTTTTTTTTTGGGTCTCTTTTTTTTCGGTTGAGGGGCCTACCGTCCTGTATGTCTTACTTTTCGGTTAAGCAGGCGGTAAAAGGTTATAAAAAGAATGACGGTGGTGCCGGAAGGCAGGAGACCAATTTCTTTAGAAAACTTGGGTGGTCTGGGATTGGCAATGCCTGCAGTCTGCGCTTCTGCATATGAAGCTTTGCTGTTTAGAACTGCATTTCGTATCTTGGAGCTTGTTTTGGGCTTTCAAATTGGGCAGTTTGGGCATCCGTTATGAGCATATCTCTGTGGAACAATCAGCAGTTCCTATTTAGTTGCAACGTTCCAAAACTGACCCTGGTGGTAGAGGTTCGTGGGTTACTTTGAGGGCTCAGGTTAATAAATTCATGTGCCCATTAACGGTAGTTCATGAATTTTAATGAGTTAGGCCCCCAGTGGCAGGGCATCTACTCATTCATTTAAATTTAAGACCACTAACAAAGCACCAGTTTAATTTTATTTTGCGCAATTGCCTCAGACATATGGGGTTACACGAGTTTAAGTTCTCTTCCTATTCCTTTAGAATTGGCGAAGCTTCAGACATGGCCAAGAGGAGGTTGGAGGACTCGGCCATTAAAGAAATGGGGAGGTGGAAGTCAAAATGTTTACAATTATATGTGAGACCTAATTTGTTTAATTTTTCAGATTTATGGTCGCACTGTGTGGATTCTGGGACACTATTGTTTACTGGGTGCAATTATTCTTTAAACTTGTCATTGCATCCAGAATCCTTTAATGTATTTTGGAAAGGAATAAGATGCCTTCAGTGGCACCAGTTATTCTTCCACTTATCCAGGTCATTGCAGGTTTGGCCCCCGCCCTCTATATTAGTAGTTAATTTAGGGGGTAATGACCTAGAAAATATTAGGACTTTAGATTTACTGTTCAGGATGAAACTGTATTTCCACCGTTTCACCTTAACTTACCCAGGTACTACTATTTTGTTTTCTGAGATTGGTCCATGTCTTTTGTGGCTGTCCTAGCCCCAGAGGAGGGTTATGGAAAAGGTGAGTAAAAGAGTGAACAGGGCGATGGAAAAATACATGCCCGTGATTGGTAGAGTATCGTATCGACGTGTGGATCTGGAGGGTGGAATCCTGGGGCTATACAGGCCGGACGGGGTGCACCTCTCGGATGTTGGTGTCGATATATTTACCTAGGCCTGCAGTGCGGGATTGAAATGGCCGCTGTGGTGGGAGTGGGCCGGACTTGATTTCAAGCACGGCATGTGGGGAAGTTTTTGTATATGGTACAATGTTGATGCCTTGCTGCTCGAGTTCTGATAACTGGGCATTTTAATCATATTTGTTTTCATTAAAGTTATGCTGAAAGTTATTATTTACAATAAAATTGTAATGTTTTGAAATATGTAAACCAATAAAAAGGTGCCGGGGCCAAATTTTTGCCAAAAGTCAATCTTGTTTATTTATTTCTTTTGTGGTATCTCGGGAAAAGGTTTATTTGAGGTGAGTGTGGCCTTCAATCTCATGAAAAGTGGGGGGCACAATTAGGGGCCCACCGGCTTGCGACTGTGGCCACCCCACCTCATGTCAGACAGTTTTTATTGAACCAGCTGATGCTGGCCGACATTCGGCCCATGTGTACTAGGCTAAGACAGGCCATACATTATGTGATGTGCTTTCCTTCAACCAGGGGTTGAAGAAAAGAAAATTGTTTGATTCCCCCATCCACAAAATTAGGGTGATTTACTACAACTGGAGAGTGCAAATTCTGGTGCAGTTGTGCATTGTAGCCAATCAGCTTTTAACTTCAGCTTGTTCAATTAAGTTCTGACAAGATTCTGCACTCTTTAGTTTTAGTAAATCAACCCCAATGAGTGTTGATGGGGGCTATTGTGTTCTGCCAGCCTGCCCATACATAGATTGAAACTTGTGCGATACGCACTGAACCGGATGAATTTCAATCCATGTATGGCTGGCTATAACCAGCATTTCTTTCTCCTTTTATAGTCAGTTATCACCTGCTTGAGTATATATTATATCCTTTACATCACACAGGTTGCCTTTCTATCCATCTTGCTGACCAATATTCAGCCATGGCATCCACCTGTAGCTGGCAGGTTTTGCCAGCAGCCAGTCTGCTCCCCCTCTGAGAACTGAATTTTCTCCCCTCCATTTCCTTGGATGGTGATTGAGGTTCAAACCATCTCCAAGCAAGCCTCCCAGGATGGTTGCTTCCTCCTTATCCACTCTGAGGTCACTGGTAACGTTCACTAACATTTATTTTAAACTTTGACTGTTCAAACATTTTTTTACTTTATGGAATAAATAGCATTGTTTATGCATACAGTACTACGTTGGAATTTATTTGATCATTCTTTCAGAGTGCTGCATTTTGTGTTTTTTCCATGTTGTGCTGGCTGCACTGGGTCTGATCCACTTATCTGATTACTCCTCATCAGAGCACTCTACTTGGCCCCTAGACTTGCCGGGCTCCAGGTGTTCTGTGTTTTTTTGTTACTATTTAAAAAGCAATATTAGCTTACTGAAAAACTACTTGCCACCTGGAAACCTGGTGACAACTACATAGACTAATTCGCCACATCTACAGTCACTTCACTTCTGGGAGATGTTATTATATTATGTATCATTCAAATTGCTGAAATGACTAGGCCGTACTTGAAGTTGACATTATAAAGTTGTTGGTTAGTTTGAGATATGATGGGGATGGATGGGAATGAGTTAAAATTTTGCCCAAGGGCACTGTGGCTTTTATTTATACCTCTAGGTAGACAGGGGCAACACAAATATCTTGAGAAATGGAGTCAAGTGCCATGTTCAATAAACATATAGCAAGGAGCAATTGCAAGAACATGTGTTATCCTATAAAACCCAAATAAGGGAACATAGGAAGACTGATTCGGCGAAGAAAATACTTTTCCTTCGTATGGTTTTAGACACAGATTTTACATAGCTATACATCATGACTTCAGATCAGAGCACCAGTGTTGGTCATGCCACCAGATCTTTTTTCCCATTAAAATGAACATCCCCTTGTTAGCAGGTGTCAGAAGAAGAGCAATGGTTTACCTCTGTCTAACCTGCGAAGAACAGCAGACATATCCCAAAGGTTGTCCATGTCATCCAATGGCCAAACAGTTTATACATATGCAGTGCAATGTATCTGGATATGGTCTGGTCTCTACTCCTGCATTAGGATTATTCATATTCTATTACAATGAGATCTTGAGCATTGGTATTCCATGTGGTCAGACCTGCGTGACTTGTCACAGAAACGCCAGGAGGCTGCACTGGAGGAAAATAGTTTCTTACAGACCCTCCAGTTGTTGAAAAAAACATCATGCCTTTGTTAGCCAACGAAAGCTGGAACCCATATTTATGGCTGTTTTACAAATACACAAAGTCTGCGTTTATCCATGCAGTTTTCCAATAATGTGAACATGCACTTTGCCCAGAGGGGACAAACAAGGGGTTGACTTAACTGTTGCCCTTGAAAGCGTACTTTTTGTCAATCCCATATCGCCCCTTCTGTCCATGGAAGAAGCCCCCTGTAAGCTTCAAGCTGAAACTTGGGAGCTTACACAAAGCAGAAGACCCTCTCCTTGACACCATGTGACAGGAATGGGTACCTTCTGTAAGTGGCCAATCACCAAGCACCAGAGCTGCCGTTATGTGGAAGAAAGGGGTGCGAGTCACATTCTTTTCCATAATCAAAGTACTGGTAGGTCACTTTGTTTCACCAGGCGAACAGATCGGTGGAGAAATTTACTGTAAAATATTCTATGTAAAAGTAATACACAACTAGGGTTGCCACCTTTTCTTCAAGCCAAACCCAAACACTTTAGCCGCACAAGGTAAAATTTGATTTTTAAGAGGGAACGCTGTGGGCTCTGAGGTAAAGGGGAACTCTAATGTAAGGGGGTTTCTGTGCACCAAACCTTCCACTCACATCAGAGTTCCCAGCATTCCCTCATAAATTTAGAGTCCACAGAGCACCCCTTACACCTCATCTTAGTGTACTCACTCACTTGGAGGCAGGACAGAGAAGGGAGGGAGGGTGGAGACTTTAGTCACAGACATTGGTTGTTGAGCTCACACACCCGAGGATGGAGGCTCAGGCATTGAAGCCTTTTATCCATTTCTGCTGGTTGCGGAGCTTCAAACTTCCAGCCCACACATAGCTTTCCTGAGGCATAGAACGCTGGGGATTAGAGTGTGGGTGGGCAGACAGAGGTGTAGGGGTGGGAGGAGGCGGAGCTGATCAAGCCATTTCTCTTCTCCTGTCCGTGTATGGGGGTTGGGCCCGTGTGCATACCTATGCACTCAGTGGTTGTGATACTTGGTTACTTGGGGAGCCACAGTCCATTCTGAATATTGTGTCTGGGTCTCAGGTAGCCTGAAATCTGGACAAATGATTCAAAACCCGAACTGTCCGGGTGAATCCCGGACAGTTGGCAACCCTACACACAATGGAATAACAGCAGCTTTACTCACTTGCTCAACAGATTGACCAGTCTGCTGTGACCATTCCGAATAGCGAGTTCTACTGGAGTCTCTCCTTCTGTGTTTACTTTGCTCAATGCTGCCCTTCCTCCAGGCAGAGAGATGAAGTAATGTGACAGTTCCAGGAGCCCCCATCTCATTGTTAGATGTAGGAGCGTCTCATGGCACAGATCCTCTGGAAAGAAAAACAGAAATCAAAAATTACATTACTGACCTCTGAAAAAAAAAGAGAAAGCAAGCCAGTTCATGGGGCAGCACAGTGGCCTAGTACTTCTGGTCAGGACAATATCCGCATGGAGTTTGCATTGTCTCCCTGTGCTTGCAGTGGCTTTCTCCCACACTTCAAATCATTTTTTGGTAGGTTAGTTGGCTCCTGCCTAAACTGGACCTGATATGTATATGTATGCATTAGATTGTAAGCTCCTTGAGGGTAGGCACTAATGTGAATGTACAATATGCAGGAACACTGTGTAAATTGTCAGTGCCATATAAATGCCAATAATAATAATAATAATTATAATTCCATTAATATCTGACTGATAAAAGAAATGTGGATTTCAGGCTGTAAAAGCAGGGTGACATTTTACCAAAAAACAAACATAATACAATGTTGAGTAAAAAAGCAAATTCATACATTAGGTCCATGTAAGCTTCGTACTTAGCTGTGTTTCCTATTATTTTCATGAGCAGTGATGTAAAGGAACCCGTAACAAACAAAAGGCATTTATTAGCTCATAAAAAGGCTAGTGCTCATGCAGAGGATGCTTTCATCTTTCTTTCTCCCTTGTGAAGGACAGCACCATCTTTGTTCAGGCATCCTCCAGGATCAGCATCTAACTCCTGGACTAACATGCTGGTCCAGACATGACACAATCTTGTAAATCCAATGCTTGTACAGTCTATTACTGTGCCATCTGTGCACATTAGTCCACACCTATGCTGCTGCCTCTCACCTTCTGAGCTGCTATACAGATACATCATACAATGGTCCATGTGAGTGATCACTGGGTAGAGGAAATATGAATAAATTAGTTGCATTTTTTTAATTTGGATTTGACTTCATGTCTCTTGCAATCTCCTGCACAGCCAAGCTCAGACTAGGAGAAAGAGTGTTAGGACTGGGAACCAACCAGGTGCACTGCATGCAAGGAGCATGGTAAAACGCTTTTCAGAGGGTGGTAGATCAGTGGCTGCCAGACATTCAGGAGGCGATCCTGTGGCTTCCTGAATGTGTTTTTTGTTTTTATCCCAAGGGTGATTTTGTTTTGATATACATTACAACCACGAGCCTACAGTTGCAGCACAGTCCAATTGACCCCAATGGGTGAGTTTGACCAGCGGCGCCACCTGCAAGTCAAGCAAAACATTGTGGCTGCTGCATGTATACCACTCAATTTAGCGCCAACCTTGTGATTTAGGTGGGTGGTCGGGTTGGTGGGGGGGCATACAAGTGCAGATCAATTACCCCCCCTTTGTTGTCCATGTGAAACATCCCTTTATATCACATGTAAATGATCCAAGATCAACTTGTTCTGAAATTCGCCATCTATATTATCTACATCAGTGTTTTTCCACCTCAGTCCTCAAGTACCCCCAATGGGCCATGTTTTCCTTTACCTTGCACAGCTGCTTTAGATCAATATCAATGACGTAGTATTGATAAGAGCTATTTTTATCTAATGGAAGTTCCCAAAACATGGCCCCTTGGGGGTACTTGAGGACTGAGGTTGAGAACCACTGATCCACATCAAGCCAACCAGCTTATAAAAGCCATAGGAAAGCTTTAAGCAACTCCCCTTAATTGAACGATTGTTTACACATCAAAAAAAACAAACAAACACAAAATAAGAGGATGTTGTGCAGAACTATATGGGAATTGTTTGAGGGCTCATCCCCAATCCCCAGAGAACGAGCAGAGAGTGCAGCACAGCTGGCTCCGTGTATTTTAGGAAAACTTTCTTGAGAACTTTTTCTCTCCGTGTCGGACACGATCTAACCTTTAGATCGCTGCATCTGAACAGGATTACAGCTTCAGCAAACACTGCACATGACTGTACACCAGGGACAGCATATTCCACTGGGTGTTCTTCTTTGACAACCGTGCCGGGTGAAGTAGCTTGCAGTACAGCAATATACAGTGCATGGAAAAAGTATTCATACCCCTTGAACATTTCCACATTTTCTCATGTTACAACCAAAAACATAAATGTATTTTATTTGGATTTTATGTGATAGACCAACACAAAGTGGCACATAATTGTGAAGTGGAAAGAAAATGATAAATGGTTTTCCAAATTGTTTACAAATAAATATCTGAAAAGTGTGGCGTACATTTGTATTCAGCCCCCCTGAGGAAATACTTTGTAGAACCACCTTTCACTGCAATTACAGCTGCAAGTCTTCTTGGGTATGTCTCTACTAACTTTGCACATCTAGAGAGTGACATTTTTGCCCATCTTCTTTGCAAAATAGCTCAAGCTTTGTCAGATTGGATGGAGAGCGTCTGTGAACAGCAATTTTATAGTCTTGCCACAGATTCTCAATTGGATTTAGGTCTGGACTTTGACTGTGCCATTCTAACACATGAAATGCTTTGATCTAAACCATTCCATTGTAGCTCTGGCTGTATGTTTAGGGTCGTTGTCCTGCTGGAAGGTGAATCTCCGCCCATGGCTCAAGTCTTTTTTGCAGATTCTAATGCCGTGTACACACGGTCAGAATTCTCATCAGAAAAAGCTCTGATGGTTTTCCCATCAGAATTCCAACGGAATTTCGCTCAAACTGTCTTGCCTACACGCGGTCACACCAAATTCCGACGGTCAATAACACCGCGACATACAACATGTTCCACAGCACTATAAAAAGGGAAGTTTGATGCTTCCAAGCATGCGTCAAATTGTTTCCGAGCATGCATCGGAATTTTGCGTGTCAGAATTGCATACACGCGATCGGAAAATCCGATCGAAAGGTTTTCCGTTGGAAAAATTAAGAACAGGTTCTCAATTCAAAGTTCGTCGGAAATGCCAACAGAAAAAGACCGATGGGCATTCACACGGTCGGAAAATCCAATAAAAAAACTCCCGTCGGACTGTTTCCATCGGAAATTCCGACCGTGTGTACGCCGCATAACAGGTTTTCTTCTAAGATTGCCCTGTATTTGCCTCCATCCATCTTCTCATCAACTCTGACCATCTTCCCTGTCCCTGCTGAAGAAAAGCATCCCCACAACACGAGGCTGCCACCACCATGTTTCACAGTGAGGATGGTGTGTTCAGGGTGATGTGCAGTGTTAAGTTTTCCGCCACACATAGCGTTTTGCTTTTAGGCCAAAAAGTTACACTTTGGTCTCATCTGACCAGAGCACCTTCTTCCACATGTTTGCTGTGTCCCCCACATGGCTTCTTGCAAACTGCAAATGGGACTTCTTATGGCTTTCTTCCAACAATGGCTTTCTTCTTGCCACTCTTCCATAAAGGCCAGATTTGTGGAGTGCACGACTAATAGTTGTCCTGTGGACAGATTCTCCCACTTAAGCTGTGGATCTCTGTAGCTCCTCCAGAATTACCATGAGCCTTTTGGCTGCTTCTCTGATTAATGCTCTCCATGACCAGCCTGTAAGTTTAGGTGGACGGCCATGTCTTGGTAGGTTTGCAGTTTTGTAATACTCTAAATTTAGGCCAATATGTATTTTGCTACATGTTTTTGTTAAAAAAAAATCCCAATAACCGTATATTGATTGGTTTACGCGAATGTAATAGCGTCTACAAACTATGGTATATATTTATGAGGAGGGGGTTCTTATACTAGTAATAGCAGCGATCAGCAACTTATAGCGAGACTGAAATATTGTGGTGGACAAATCGGGCACTAACTGACACTTTTGATACTTTGTGGGAACCAGTGACACGAATACAGTGATCAGTGCTAAAAATATGCACTGTCACTGTACTAATGACACTGGCTGGGAAGGGTTTAACATCTAGGGCGATCAAAGGGTTAACTGTGTGCCTAGCTAGTGTTTTTGTGTACTGTATGTGCTGCTTTTACTAGGGGAAGAGATGGATTCTAGTCTCTGCTTTGCAGGAACACAGAATCGATCGGCGATCTGCCTTGTTTACATAGGCAGATCCCCATTCTGTGTTTACCAGCGATTGGTGGGTGCCGGAGGACATCGAGTGCCTGGCACCCGCAGATTGACTTCTGCCCCCTACAGGCAGAAGTGCAGGATCACGTATAAATAAGTGATCCTGCACAGAGCTGCCGCCTTATAGCAGTACAACTGCTATAGGGCGATCAGCAAGTGGTTAAAGCAGTATTAAACCCAAAAGCGAGCATTCTCAGATTCTCAGATGTTATGTCTGTATTCGTTTTCTTTTTTAGGCTTTTTTTCTCCTATTTTTTTCTGGTGATCCTGCCAGTAAGTCCTCAACAGAAAAGCTCTCTTGCAGTTACAGGGATGAGACAAATCATATAACACTGACAGGGATGCTTAAAATGATCAGCTTTTATTTATGTAAAATCTTTATCCAAAAAAATGCATGCTGTAACCGTTTATAAAGTATTAGCTGGAGTTCAATGTCCATGTGTTAGAGTATTTAAATCTGCTAGTACATCCAACACTTCTCTGCCCCTAGAATGGCAATGCTGCTGTGTCTCCTGTGTTCCTTCATACAGAGTGGGAGCACTCAATACAGGAGGTGTGTTACTGGCTTGATCACCAGGTGAAAACAGAGGGGGGAAAAAAAGAAAAAAAAAAAGAAAAGAAAACAAATGCAGCCATCACATCTAATGATTGGTAAGCTGCAATATAGTACATTTTTGGTTTGGGTTTTAATATTGCGTTAAGTATACGTGTTTTGTAATTGTAACACTTCCCAGAAGTACCTCCTGACAAGGTCTTTATTGGCTTCTCTCTACAGAAGAATAGCCATGATGACCATTTTAACGCAGGCCCAATACAATGACAAGCTGAAACCTTTCCAATAGGCCCAGTTCACACCAATATGCTGCAATTATGTGAATTTGGTGAAAATGCTGTATTTAAAGGCAGTACAATGCACTAGTATGCATTAGAGGCATAACTAGAACCTTGAGGGCCCCAGTACAAGAAACCCCTGGCCGAGGCCCTTCCCACTGATCCCGGGGCCCTTTACTCCCATCACAGGGCCCTTTATTACGGTCCTACAGCAGGATCCTTTCACGTGTTCTGTAGCAGGCTTTCTTCTTGCCATCTTGGGCCCCACAGTAGTGG
The DNA here is from genome assembly GCA_028564925.1 of Lithobates sylvaticus. NCBI lineage: Eukaryota > Metazoa > Chordata > Amphibia > Anura > Ranidae > Lithobates > Lithobates sylvaticus. The sequence goes on from CM053026.1 coordinate 121,384,223, forward strand.
AACTCTAGGGCCTGGTTGCAAGTGCGACCTTTGCAACCCTGATAGTTCTGCCACTGGTGTCAGTAGTTTTTTATTTTTATTTATTTCTTTTTTACCATTAGATTTATAATACAATATTATGTTTTAGGAGCCCCATTGGGGGGCTTTGGTGATATATTAGGGGTCTAAACAGACCCCCTGATGTTTCATCTTTGAGATAGAGAAAGGAGATTGAGGACACAGAACTCAATCTCCATCTCTGCAGGTGGTCATATGGTTCCCGGGGGTCATGTACAGAGGGCATGCTTCCCGGTGGTCATGTACAGTGAATATGGTTCCCGGGGGTCATGTACAGAGGGCATGCTTCCCGGTGGTCATGTACAGTGAATATGGTTCCCGGGGGTCATGTACAGAGGGCATGGTTCATACCTCCCAACTTTCTGAAATGAGAATGAGGGACACCTATTAGCAAAAGTATGTAGACATAGAACACCCTCCTGCCACATCCCCATAAAGGAGAATTGTACAAAAAAAATGATTGGTTAAATCCACAAGAGCCCTTTTTACCACTACTATTCCTTTTTACTGGCTTTTGGAATTTACAAATGCAGCAATTTAAAAATTGGATGAAAGGTTTAACACTGGGAAACACTTTTTGATAAATAGTTCATTTTATATACAACTAGATAGATCAGACCAAAAAGAGGGGCCAATGAGGAGGAAAGAGGGACAGAGGGACTTTGTTCCAAATCAGTAACAGTCTGTCAAAATCAGGGACAGTTGGGAGCTATGTAATTTCCAGTGGTCACGTACAGGGAATAGGGTTCCCATGGGTAATGTACAGTGAATATGGTTCCCAGTGGTCATGTACAGTAAATTTGGTTCCCGGGGGTCATGTACAGAGGGCATGGTTCCTGGGGGTCATGTACAGAGGGCATGGTTCCCGGTGGTCATGTACAGTAAATTTGGTTCCTGGTGGTCACGTACAGACGGCATAGTTCCCGTGGTCAATGGTCATGTACAATGAATAGGATTCCCAGGTGACACAGACAGAGGGCATGGTTCCCGTTGTCAATGGTCATGTACAGTGAATAGGATTCCCAGGTGACACAGACAGAGGGCATGGTTCCCGACGGTCATGTACAGTGAATATGGTTCCCGGGGGACATGTACAGAGGGCATGGTTCCCGGTGGTCATGTACAGTGAATATGGTTCCTGGGGGACATGTACATAGGGCTTGGTCCCGGGGGTAGTCATGTACAGTAAATTTGGTTCCCGGGGGTCATGTACAGTAAATATGGTACCCGGTGGTAATGTAGAGTAAATATGGTACCCGGTGGTAATGTACAGTGAATATGGTACCCGGTGGTAATGTACAGTGAATATGGTTCCCGGTGGTAATGTACAGTGAATATGGTTCCCGTGGGTCATGTACAGAGGGCATGGTTCCTGTGGTCAATGGTTATGTGCAGTGAATAGCATTCCCAGGTGACACAGAGGGCATGGTTCCCGGTGGTCATGTACAGTGAATATGGTTCCCGGGGGACATGTACAGCGGGCCTGGTCCCGGTGGTCATGTACAGTAAATTTCGCTCCCGGGGGTCATGTACAGAGGGCATGGTTCCCGGTGGTCACGTACAGTGAATATGGTTTCCGGGGCACAAGTACAGAGGGCATGGTTCCTGGTGGTCAATGGTCATGTACAGTGAATGGGATTCCCAGGTGACACAGACAGAGGGCATGGTTCCCGACAGTCATGTACAGTGAATATGGTTCCCGAGGGACATGTACAGAGAGCGTGGTTCCCAGTGGTCATGTACATTGAGAATGGTTCCAGGTGGTCAGGCACTGTGGGCACTGATTGGACAATCTTTCCTAATGCTTTTGCACACAATGAGGTGTACAGCTCTTGGAAGGAGGATACACCATCAGTGTGATGTACAATGAGCAGTCAATTCACACTGCACACTAGGCTGACTTCACACTAAATTCACCCTATTCAATGATTAATAGGAACTATTTTACAAGTCATAATAATACCTTTTGTTATATTACACAGACTGGTAAGACTGAACTACATTGCCCTTTGAGTGACATCTCTTCCTCATATATAATAAAAAAAGGTCAAAACGTCAGGTGTTGAAAGCATCTTAGGTATTGCAAGCATGGCTGCACACAATAATTCAAAAGCTACAAAATAGATGTGAATAAAGCTGTCTTTTCTGTTCAGGAAACAAAGTGCTACGATACGAGTAAACAGAGCTCCCTCTATTGGTGAACTTCAGTATTACTGCTTGAAAGTTAACGATGGGCACTGAAAAAATTTTTAATCAAAAAATTAAAACAAAAAACCCTTTAGGATATTCAAGATACACATTTTGGCAAAATATAAATTTATACTATGCAAAACAATTTCCAATGCAAAGTGACATTCATATTCTGCATGCATTTCTTTCAGGGTTGTAAGAAGCTAGCTTGTGGAAATCACAAAATATTAATGATAGCCTCTTTAATACTTATTCAATCTGGAACTTTCAGTCTAGGAACTAGACACAGCAAAAAAGGGAGTAAAAAAAAAAAAAAAAAATTAAAAAATAAAAACTCTTCACAGAATCAAATGCTGCTTTTGAACAGTCAGACTATAGTATGGCCAATCTAATTAACATACAGTAGCTGCTGTGTATGCATTTTAAAGTTTGGAAAGTATGAGCTATTTGGGGTCTTTTAGATCCACAGTTGAGAAATACTGATGTGAACTATGCAATGAAGCACTGGGAAAGAAAAAGCTGCCATAGCACTGAGGCAGGTAAGCAGTATCTTCTGTATGTAATGGGAGCTTCTAATGCCCTGTACACACGAACGGACTTTCCGGCAGAAAAGGTCAGACGGAATCATTCTGTCGGACATTCCGATCGTGTGTGGGCTTCATCTGACTTTTTCTTTCTAAAATTCTGACAGACCTAGAAATAGAACATGTTTCAAATCTTTCCGCCGGAACCAGTTCCTATCGAGAAAACCGTTTGTCTGTATGCTGTTCCGACGGACCAAAAACGACGCAAGGGCAGCTATTGGCTATTGAACTTCCTTTTTCTAGTCCCGTCGTACATCATTGCATTCTAAACGATCGGAATTTGGTGTGATCGTGTGTAGGCAAGTCCGTTTCGGTGGAACTCCGTTGAAAAGTCCTTGGGAGTTCAGTCCGACGAGAAGTCCGCTCGTGTGTACGCGGCATAAGGTCTCACCGTGCAGCTAACCAAGAACACATCTGATCCTTTAAAGAATACCTCCACTTTCATGGGGGGGGGGGGGGAATAGCAAATAAAAAAAATCACATAGTTTATACAATTACTACCATCAGTGTTTCAACATCAGCTGACCCGGCCTCACCTGCCTCTGCACGGCTCCTTTCATCTGCCTCCCCACCTGATCCATCAACTCTCAGCACGTACAGCCATCTGATTTAATGGTGTGCACCGAGCTGTCTGAGCTTTGAAGATTGGAGAAGTGCTATCAGCATCTTATACACCTCCACGTTTGCATCAGCTCTTATGCTGACCCGGCGGTCTGTGGAACTCTGAAAGAGACTCTACTGGCGGCCCACTACCTACATGAACAGATCTGTCAGTGAGGAAGAAGCATCACATTGGGTGAGTTGGTTCCAGGGACTCAGTTCCCGTTCTTTTCATCCTTACTGCACTGCCGCTTCCACCACCGAGTGGATGTCCCCTCACCTTCACATATCAGGCTGTAACATCAACAGCTAGTCCTCTTTGCCTTTGTTCCCCTGTCAGTCTTCATACATGCTATTTGATCCTTCATCTTCCATTAAGCGCCTGAAGGTATCTGTTTAATCAACAAGCAGTCTACACAATACAGATGGATTGTTTCCCCTCATTGTTTTTAAGGTTTATTTTTGATCTGTCTAAACCATTGGTCTAGCTAGATTCATAATTGTTTCAGCAATTCCTTGGCCATCATTGCTTTCAACTAAGTGCCTCATCCTTGCATACGGTTGACTGCTGGTATGAAAGTGGGTAATGCATGTGGGCCTGTGTTTTTTTTTTTCTTTGTTTTTAAAGAGGAAGTAAACCCTGATGGGTTTTACTTCCTCTTTGTTTCCCTGCAAAGGTAAAGCAAAATGGGCTACTAGCGCATAGTAGCCCATTATGTGTCACTTACCTGACACAGGAGCCAGCAATGTCACTACTGTCCCCTCTTTCACGAAGCATCCATCTTACTTCCGGGTATCGCGGCTCTGGCGCTGTGATTGGCCGGAGTCGCGATGACGTCACTCCCACGCCTGCACGCCGCTGTCTACGGTGCATGCGCCATAGACAGCGGTGCCTGTCTTTTTTAAATATCTCCTAAACCGTGTAGGTCTAGGAGATATACTAGCCCATTATGCTTTTACTTTGCAGGGAACAAAGAGGAAGTAAAACCCATCAGGGTTTACTTCCTCTTTAAAGACTAATGCCCTGTACACAATAGGATTTTCTGACAACAAATGTTTGGATGTGAGCTTGTTGTCGGAAAGTCCGACCGTGTGTATGCTCCATAGAACATTTGGTTTTAGAATTTCCTCCAACAAATGTTTGAGAGCAGGTTCTCAAATTTTCTGACAACAAAACTTTTTGTCGGAAATTCCGAGTGTGTGTACATAAGTCCGATGCACAGTCCACGCATGCTCGGAATTAAGCAGAAGAGCCGCACTGGCTATTGAACTTAATTTTTCTTCATATATTATTAGATATAGATATTAGATTTTTCATTTGTGTATATATAGTATTGAAAAAAAATAGTTTATAAAATATCAATATCTCTATCTATATCTATAGATATATGTTATATATAGATATAGATATATATGGGTATATATATATATATATATATATATCTATATCTATATCTATATCGATATAGATATATATGTATATATATATTTTTAGCAGAGACCCTAGAGAATAAAATGGGGGTTGCAATATTTTATGTCACACTGTATTTTTGGGGAAAAATGCACTTTAATGAATTAAAAGAAAAACTAAACCGTGAAGTTAGCCCACTTTTTTGTATGGTGTGAAAGATGATGTTACGCCGAGAATCGTGATCTTTATTCTAATAAAAAAAATTGTGATGCTCATTTTATCCAGAACCGTGTGGCTCTAGGTGTACAGCTGTAATTTGGTTCTAGGTCAGTCACCTACTAAATAATGAAGCCACAGGATGAGCATTACAGCCAACAAGCAAGCAACTTAAAACAAAGGATTCATGGTTATTTCTCATTGGTTGGTCTTAACCTACTTTGACGATTGAAAAATGATACAGTTCGTGGTGAGCCATGTTTTTGTCTAGAACACGACAACAGCCAAACCATTCACTATACAAAGAAAACAGAAGATCTCTCTATGCACAGAAACTGAACACAAGACTAAGTAAAAGTTGAAGGGTTAGGCCCCTTGTACACTCGGCAGTATGCCTGGTAGGGACAGATGCAGCATCCAGGGCCCCTACAAACAACCTGTCAAAGTCTTTGGCAAGCTGGACAAGGTAAGCACTATAAAGAGTGACACCGGTGTATAGGGCCCTGTCCATCCAGCTATGAGGTTCCAGAATACAGAAGACCTGCAGGGGACACACTGCAGCTTAATAGCCCACCATATGCGTTTTTGCATCCATATTTACAGGTCTGTTTTTTTGGAGGTTTTTTGAAGAAAATGGCCATAAATGACAAAAGCATAAACATAAAATAGGTTTCTAATAATAAATAATTGTATACGAACATTATCCATTTAAATCCAAATAGGGAAAAGGACGCAGACCTGTTCTGTTTTTTTTCTGCTTACATAAATGGGTTCAAATGTGAGCAGTGGTAAACAGATGAACGTTTGTTTCCTTCCGCCTGCCCTTTGACATACATTGTGGTTCTGTCTGAATCCATCTGAAAAAAACTTACAGACAGATCCAGACTGAATGTTTGACCCTTAGGACTTGTTCACACCATTGTGGTAGGACTATGTTGGGCGGCTATTCTAGTGCAGTCCCACCACAAGACAAGGCAAAATGCCTTGTCTCTTATCAGGCCATTTCACACCACTGCTTTGTGGCAATGTGTGTTGAAAAGAACTATGGCATGCGGTACTTTTTCAGAGTAGCGCATAGCACATTTCAATAAAGTTCATTAAAAAATTTTAAAAAACAGTGCAATGTGGTGCGTTCAGCGCATCAGCTCTGTGGTCATCCTAAAGCGAACCTGCGGCTGCATTCTAGCACAGCCACTGGTGTGACCAGGCCATTAAGCCGGCCATAGATGGATCAAAATTTGGTAGGTTCAGCAGGAACTGGCTGAATTTCAACCCATGCATGGGCAGGTAGGTTGTACAGAAGTTGATCTGTCGACTTCTGTACAACCAGCCCGTTGGAATATTGTTTTCTCGATAGGTGCTGCTGGCTATAGCCAACGGTGCTGATGAGTGTATTCCAACGTTGGGGAAACCTCCCTGCCATCAGAATATTATAGCTCCTTGGAAGGATTCTACCATCCACCTCGAATGAGTGGATGGGGGAATTGATTACATTTCTTTTGTTCAACCACAACCATGTATGGCCTCCCTTAGTTCACACTGCAGCTAATGTATTCAAGCAGGTGCTCACTGGCAATCATAGGAACCACTACAGCAATAACAGTAAATAATTGCACATCTCTGCTTTATGGGTCTTCCATCACTTGAATAAAAATGGCTAGAGAATGGTAAGAATGTTTCTGGGAGAAAAATTCCTTTTCACCAGATGTAAATCAACATATCTCTGTTCTCATGGCCCTAAACAACCTACATTTCCTGTATGTATCTACCCTGCAGTGGTACAGCTGTTTAACTTGGAGGCACAATGTAACAGTGAAAACACATGAAGTGGAAAGTTCACATTAAGTATACTATGCGCAATAGGATTTATATGTGTCCAGCAGTGCTGGGGACAAAGGTCTGCACAGCTATAAACCAAAAGCTACAAAGAAAGAGGAAATAACCGGAAAACGACACTCAGGGGACATGTGAAGATCTGACATGATTGAAGAGGCACCCCCCCCCCCCCACCCAAATTCATTGCGACCAAACAGCCTCTCCCTGTGATCTACCCATCTGGTCATGGGAAAGTGACAAAAGCTACTGAGCAATACAGGTTTTAGCTTGACAACATGTGATTGAACAGACGTCAACTGTCCGTCCTGACATCTGTGGAGGGAAGCAGGAGCTCCTTTGTGGAAGTGGCTACGAGACCCAGGGCCCTTCCTGTTCCAGCAGAACGTCTGCACCTGGTAGGGGCCACAAGGGTTTCTTATATTTCTTCCTTTAGTTCTACATGGCTGAAGTTTGAAGAACTGCACTACAGTCATAGTAATACAGCATGGCAAAAGCTGTGATTGGATTGTAAAGGAAAAGTTTATTGATGAGGTCATCTCTGTGCCCTGACCTCCATTCACAGCACTCTGCAATGCAGCAAAGCCTCTATTCAGATTGCACAGACCAAAACTGTCACCCATCAGACACTAGTGCATTGGTGTCTAACGCTGTTAACATGGTCACAAGGGGGGGGGGGGCAAGGACCCTATCAGTGGGCCATCTGTACGTGTGCGGGTGTACAGTCCTGAACACAAAAACAGTATAAGTTTGGGGGCATGCACCCATATGGATGTCAAATTGGGAGCAGAGGCTGTATATGTTCAGTTGCTGCATCCCAACTGACATCAATAGGACTGTCTGCATGCAACAACTGTGCATCCCTGTGCAAGTAAACCCAGCCTGACATGGGTGTATGCTGTAGCACACCCTTTGTGAACGAGGCCTTTTATGGTCTCCTGTTACATCTCAGCTGTGGAGGGCTGGGCACTTCTGGCTGTTTAATAAAGCTGAGTAGTCGCTCATTATAAAATAGCAGCAAATTAAAAATAACTATGGATTATGGGAAATAATGAACAGGTAGCAACCATGTAGTCTGCCAGCATGAGCTTCCGATTAACAGCAGCGGTTCTATGTGTTACTCACCACCAACGTTGAGAGGCTTTATAAGGCTGTGTCAACAAGCTTTATACGCTTCAAACAGGTTTGCCTTCCCATACAAGTCTATGGAAATACAAACCTTGCTTGAAGCAAGTCAACTACAGGTAAAATATACCTATTAATGAACTCTGAAGGATCTTAGGAAGCGTCACAAACTGGTGTCAAATTGATGCCATTGACATCAGCCTAAAGTATGAACCACAGGCCCCAACTCTGTTTCTCCCTTTATAGATTGCCAAACACACAATTTGTTCACCTTGTGCTGTTCCCAAACTCCCCTTTAAACCTTCCACCCTACATCCCAGTCCGCCTTTAG
>CM053026.1:121392760-121437481 GCA_028564925.1 Lithobates sylvaticus
CTATTATGCGATGCATAGTAGCCCATTTTGCTTTACCTTTGCAGGGAAACAAAGAGGAAGTAAAACCCATCAGGGTTTACTTCCTCTTTAAAGACTAATGCCCTGTACACACAATAGGATTTTCTGACAACAAATGTTGGATGTGAGCTTGTTGTTGGAAAGTCCGACCGTGTGTATGCTCCATAGAACATTTGGTTTTAGAATTTCCTCCAACAAATGTTTGAGAGCAGGTTCTCAAATTTTCTGACAACAAAACTTTTTGTCGGAAAGTCCGAGTGTGTGTGTACATAAGTCCGATGCACAGAAGTCCACGCATGCTCGGAATCAAGCAAAAGAGCCGCACTGGCTATTGAACTTAATTTTTCTCGGCTCATACGTGTTGTACGTCACCGCGTTCTTGACATTCTGAATTTTTGACAACATTTGTGTGACCGTGTGTATGCAAGACAAGTTTGAGCCAGCATCCTTCGGAAAAAAATCCACGGTTTTGTTTTGGAAAATCCTATCGTGTGTACAAGGCATAAGCCTTTTTCTGACACTTGTTGCCTACAAGTTAAAATCAGTATTTTTTGCTAGAAAATGACTTAGAACCCTTCAAATATTATATATATATATATATATATATATATATATATATATATATCTATATCTATCTATAGATATATATGTATATATATATATTTTAGCAGAGACCCTAGAGAATAAAATGGTGGTCATTGCAATATTTTATGTCACATTTTATGTGAATTAAAAGAAAACTAAACCGTGAAATTAGCCCACTTTTTTGTATGGTGTGAAAGATGATGTTACGCCGAGAATCGTGATCTTTATTCTAATAAAAAAAATTGTGATGCTCATTTTATCCAGAACCGTGTGGCTCTAGGTGTACAGCTGTAATTTGGTTCTAGGTCAGTCACCTACTAAATAATGAAGCCACAGGATGAGCATTACAGCCAACAAGCAAGCAACTTAAAACAAAGGATTCATGGTTATTTCTCATTGGTTGGTCTTAACCTACTTTGACGATTGAAAAATGATACAGTTCGTGGTGAGCCATGTTTTTGTCTAGAACACGACAACAGCCAAACCATTCACTATACAAAGAAAACAGAAGATCTCTCTATGCACAGAAACTGAACACAAGACTAAGTAAAAGTTGAAGGGTTAGGCCCCTTGTACACCAGCAGTATGCCTGGTAGGGACAGATGCAGCATCCAGTGCCGCTACAAACAACCTGTCAAACTCTTTGGCAAGCTGCAAGCTGGACAAGGTAAGCACTATAAAGAGTGACACCGGTGTATAGGGCCCTGTCCATCCAGCTATGAGGTTCCAGAATACAGAAGACCTGCAGGGGACACACTGCAGCTTAATAGCCCACCATATGCGTTTTTGCATCCATATTTACAGGTCTGTTTTTTTGGAGGTTTTTTGAAGAAAATGGCCATAAATGACAAAAGCATAAACATAAAATAGGTTTCTAATAATAAATAATTGTATACGAACATTATCCATTTAAATCCAAATAGGGAAAAGGACGCAGACCTGTTCTGTTTTTTTTCTGCTTACATAAATGGGTTCAAATGTGAGCAGTGGTAAACAGATGAACGTTTGTTTCCTTCCGCCTGCCCTTTGACATACATTGTGGTTCTGTCTGAATCCATCTGAAAAAAACTTACAGACAGATCCAGACTGAATGTTTGACCCTTAGGACTTGTTCACACCATTGTGGTAGGACTATGTTGGGCGGCTATTCCAGGGCAGTCCCACCACAAGACAAGGCACAATGCCTTGTCTCTTATCAGGCCATTTCACACCACTGCTTTGTGGCAATGTGTGTTGAAAAGAACTATGGCACTTTTTCAGAGTAGCGCAGAGCACATTTCAATAAAGTTCATTAAAAAATTAAAAAAAAAACAGTGCAATGTGGTGCGTTCAGCGCATCAGCTCTGTGGTCAGCCTAAAGCAAACCTGCGGCTGCATTCTAGCACAGCCACTGGTGTGACCAGGCCATCAAGCCGGCCATAGATGGATCAAAATTTGGTAGGTTCAGCAGGAACTGGCTGAATTTCAACCCATGCATGGGCAGGTAGGTTGTGCAGAAGTTGATCTCTGTCGACTTCTGTACAACCAGCCCGTTGGAATATTTTTTTCTCGATAGGTGCTGCTGGCTATAGCCAACGGTGCTGATGAGTGTATTCCAACGTTGGGGAAACCTCCCTGCCATCAGAATATTATAGCTCCTTGGAAGGATTCTACCATCCACCTCGAATGAGTGGATGGGGGAATTGATTACATTTCTTTTGTTCAACCACAACCATGTATGGCCTCCCTTAGTTCACACTGCAGCTAATGTATTCAAGCAGGTGCTCACTGGCAATCATAGGAACCACTACAGCAATAACAGTAAATAATTGCACATCTCTGCTTTATGGGTCTTCCATCACTTGAATAAAATGGCTAGAGAATGGTAAGAATGTTTCTGGGAGAAAAATTCCTTTTCACCAGATGTAAATCAACATATCTCTGTTCTCATGGCCCTAAACAACCTACCTTTCCTGTATGTATCTACCCTGCAGTGGTACAGCTGTTTAACTTGGAGGCACAATGTAACAGTGAAAACACATGAAGTGGAAAGTTCACATTAAGTATACTATGCGCAATAGGATTTATATGTGTCCAGCAGTGCTGGGGACAAAGGTCTGCACAGCTATAAACCAAAAGCTACAAAGAAAGAGGAAATAACCGGAAAACGACACTCAGGGGACATGTGAAGATCTGACATGATTGAAGAGGCACCCCCCCCCCCCCCACCCAAATTCATTGCAACCAAACAGCCTCTCCCTGTGATCTACCCATCTGGTCATGGGAAAGTGACAAAAGCTACTGAGCAATACAGGTTTTAGCTTGACAACATGTGATTGAACAGACGTCAACTGTCCGTCCTGACATCTGTGGAGGGAAGCAGGAGCTCCTTTGTGGAAGTGGCTACGAGACCCAGGGCCCTTCCTGTTCCAGCAGAACGTCTGCACCTGGTAGGGGCCACAAGGGTTTCTTATATTCCTTCTTTTAGTTATACATGGCTGAAGTTTGAAGAATTGCACTACAGTCATAGTAATACAGCATGGCAAAAGCTGTGATTGGATTGTAAAGGAAAAGTTTATTGATGAGGTCATCTCTGTGCCCTGACCTCCTTTCACAGCAAAGCCTCTATTCAGATTGCACAGACCAAAACTGTCACCCATCAGACACTAGTGCATTGGTGTCTAACGCTGTTAACATGGTCACAAAGGGGGGGGGGGGGGGCAAGGACCCTATCAGTGGGCCGTCTGTACGTGTGCGGGTGTACAGTCCTGAACACAAAAACAGTATAAGTTTGGGGGCATGCACCCATATGGCTGTCAAATTGGGAGCAGCAGCTGTCTATGTTCAGTTGCTGCATCCCAACTGACATCAATAGGACTGTCTGCATGCAACACCTGTGCATCCCTGTGCAAGTAAACCCAGCCTGACATGGGTGTATGCTGTAGCACACCCTTTGTGAACGAGGCCTTTTATGGTCTCCTGTTACATCTCAGCTGTGGAGGGCTGGGCACTTCTGGCTGTTTAATAAAGCTGAGTAGTCGCTCATTATAAAATAGCAGCAAATTAAAAATAACTATGGATTATGGGAAATAATGAACAGGTAGCAACCATGTAGTCTGCCAGCATGAGCTTCCGATTAACAGCAGGGGTTCTATGTGTTACTCACCACCAACGTTGAGAGGCTTTATAAGGCTGTGTCAACAAGCTTTATACGCTTCAAAACAGGTTTGCATTCCCATACAAATCTATGGAAATACAAACCTTGCTTGAAGCAAGTCAACTACAGGTAAAATATACCTATTAATGAACTCTGAAGGATCTTAGAAGCGTCACAAACTGATGTCAAATTGATGCCATTGACATCAGCCTAAAGTATGGACCACAGGCCCCAACTCTGTTTCTCCCTTTATAGATTGCCAAACACACAATTTGTTCACCTTGTGCTGTTCACAAACTCCCTGTAATCCCTTCCACCCTACATTCCCAGTCCTGCCTTTAGTTTGCTAGCACCTGGAAGCCCTGTAAATAATTGTATGGCTAGATTTCTGGCATTCAATCCATTGTATTCTCCTCAGTCTGGGTTTGGCTACTTGTGTTTTTATCAGTTATTGTTTGATTTCCTGCATTGTTTCCTTGTTTCAGGCTCTTGTGTTTTTTTCCATTTGCTCCATTTTCACCCCCTTATTGTTAGTGTTAAAAAAGACAGAAACTAAGAACTCAACTAGTAGATTAAACCCTCATTGCAACCTTGCATCAATTAGTATTTTCACAATAGGGTCGTTTGGTCACTTTGTCCTTGTTTTCATTTTGGTTTGTTGCCCGTCTTCCTGGAAGGCAAATCCCAGTTCTCTTAGCCACTTCCAGTTCAGGAACATAGGCTGCTGGATCAGCCACATGTCATTCATTTGTAATGTACTACCAGCTGCAGAGACTACAACTTCTATGAATCTAGCAGGTACAGGGAAGTTATTGAGAGATCTGATTCCCGAGGGGAGTGACAAAGATCTGATTCCCGAGGGGAGTGTCAGAGATCAAATTTCCGAGGGGAGCGACAGAGATCTGATTTCCGAGGGGAGCGACAGAGATCTGATTCCCGAGGGGAGCGACAGAGATCTGATTCCCGAGGGGAGCGACAGAGATCTGATTTCCGAGGGGAGCGACAGAGATCTGATTTCCGAGGGGAGCGACAGAGATCTGATTTCCGAGGGGAGCGACAGAGATCTGATTTCCGAGGGGAGCGACAGAGATCTGATTTCCGAGGGGAGCGACAGAGATCTGATTTCCGAGGGGAGCGACAGAGATCTGATTCCCGAGGGGAGCGACAGAGATCTGATTCCCGAGGGGAGCGTCAGAGATCTGATCCCAGAGGGGAGCGTCAGAGATCTGATCCCAGAGGGGAGCGTCAGAGATCTGATCCCAGAGGGGAGCGTCAGGGATCTGATCCCAGAGGGGAGTCACTGGGGGATCTGATCCCAGAGGGGAGTCACTGGGGGATCTGATCCCAGAGGGGAGTCACTGGGGGATCTGATCCCAGAGGGGAGTCACTGGGGGATCTGATCCCAGAGGGGAATCACTGAGGGATCTGATCACAGAGGGGAATCACAGAGGAATCTGATCCCTGAGGTGAATCACTGAGAGATCTAATGCCCTGAGGGGAGTGACAGAGATCTGATTCCCAAGGGAAGTCATTGAGAGATGTGATCCGTGAGGGGAGTCATTGAGAGTTTTTCCCTCAGACTCCCAGTTTGGAGACAGAAGCTCTCACCCAGGGGTCTGAGGTGCCCCAGCAGGATTCAAGAGACAAGAGGTCTCAACCAGGGGTCAAAGATGCCCCAGCCAGGAGACAGGAGATCTTGTCCCAGGAGTCAGGTAGGCTGGGGTGTCTGGAGAACCTCTATCCAGAGGCCAGGAGTGGGCCGTGCAGCAGGGCGCTGTGACTAACGGCTAAGTTATCAAAGTGAACCAGGAGAGCTAAACAACATAGTCAGAAGGACTGGTAAGAAGAACAGCGGTGCTACTGAAAGATGTAGCACCCTGGTGTTTCGGCAGGGATGCTCCTCACAAATTTACTTGCCAGGAGTAGTTATCCTGGTTGATGGTTAGAGATCCACTGATTTCTCCCTAAGTTTGGCCTTGTTGCACTTTTCTCTTCTACCACTAGGTGGCCTGGGTACTTGGTGGTACTAGATATGAGAAGGGCAACCCAAGGTCAGGTTATGGGTATATGGGGTATCTCAGCCAATGGACAGGGGTTTTCTTGGATCCCTTGCCCTGCTGGGAGAACCTATATATTTGGGTGGAGTCAGGTGATCTAGTTTTTTCTGTGCCACCTGGACAGCTGTCTGGGTGGACATGCGTCATGTGCCCTGAGCTGCTAGGCAAGAGATTGGGCCAATCCTGGGGGAGCGTCTGGCTGCTAGGCTGTCTGAGGGCCTATCCAGAAGCAAGAGAGAGTGCAAGGTTGGGACTGAAGCTTGCAGTCCAACCAAAAGTGACGGTTCTGCCGGCCAGAGAACCTGTCAGTGATCAGAGGTAGGAGGGCAGCTGTCGCCACTAAGGATCCATCCACCTTATTACCAGGGACCACAGTGAGTAACTGAAGCAAGTACCAGAGCAGTATTCTCACCGAACGGGCACGGTGGACAATCAGGAAACTTCAGGCGGTGATCAAGTCAAGTACCCAGCCAGCGGAGGTGACACTTGCAGAGCAGCCTTGTGTGTCAAGCCAGGGACTGATTAGGCTAGTGGGGCGAAGCTTGAGAAGTATCCTGAGTGTCAAGCTAGGGACCCAGCAGAGAGGCTGGGGTGACACTTGAGGAAGATACCGTCGTGAAGATTGGAGGAGCTCAAGGAATTCAGTGACAGTAAATCAGTGGGTCTAGTGAGAGACCGGGGGCTCAGTGTACTGAAGAACTACAAGGAGAAGTTGTAGTGAAGGTGAAAGAACTGTTACGCTTTGTGTTAGGAACTGTTAAAGACTGTTGCCATAGGAGACAGCATTCCTGCACCTGCAGATGTGGCTTCTCGCTGGAGGCCTTTCCCTGCACGGCTGTCCTCCTATTGAAGTCTTGGGGTCTGCTAATTGAACTTGCAACTACTCAAGGGTGTTCTGGCCCTAACCCTCTCTCCCCCCAAAAATACAAAAAGGACTGTTAAGAGAAATAAAATCTCTTTTGCATCCAAGAAGTGTCTGGCGCCAAATGGCTTTATCCATCCTGCCCCCACTATGCCTCACAACCCACCACATACAGAAGGATGTCAGCTATCTCTGGCCCTGGATGTTCTCATTAGACTGAAGGAGGCCGGAGACCTTGCTACACAAGGAAGCCAGGTGGCTTGGTACTATCAGTTGACTTTTTATGTTGATGGTGGAAACCTTTGCGTGGGCAACTGATTTCTATGTGAACTGTTACGTTCCGTTTAATAAAAGTGGGCTGCCACTCCCTAAAATACAGTTTGGACTAGCGTAACTGCCATATGAGCATAATCACCCCAACACCACAGGTGGCAGAACACGCAGGTGGCAGATGCTCCCTGTTACTGCAATGAAGGAGGCCCCTTTTTATGTGAACTCTATTTTTTAAAAAAATGCAGGGGTTATTTTATCCTTTGTTAGTTGTCCCTATACTTGAGTATCACTCACAAGGCAAAAAAAACAGTCTGTGGAGGGGGAACTCATGTTCGAACTGCATTTTCACTGAGACAAATACATTCTATTTGTCACAGCAGCCTAATAAATGCCAATATGGTGGGCTACCTGTTTCCAGGCGCTACTGCCTGCAGCCTCCTGGAACAAGTAAGCTCATATATTTAGCTCAATGCAAGATAGGTTTACCACTTCCAAACAGAACCGTCTAGTATTGGGTGAAAAAAGTTACAGGAAAAATGCAGACTGGTGGAATAGATATTTATCTTCATTACAGCTAATAACAGATACAAAATGTTAAAGCTGGCTCAGACATTTTCTTTTAAGTGTACACTTTAATAAACACAAAGGATATAAATCCACTTTGTGTGCACCCAGTTAGTTTACAATCCTAGATACAACCTTGTAGAAGTAGCAGTGACATCATCATTGTGCTGTAAATAACCTGTGCAGAGAGCAGAGCTATGGGAGGGACCCAGCAGACTCCACCCACTACATCCTGCCTGCAGAAAACTACAGGAGGGGGCGGATACAGGACTAATCACCCTGCACAAGGAGAGGGAGCATCAGTGAGCAGTCTTTGTTACAGGAAGATTCCGCACAGAAGTAAACACTGGAATACTGCACAGATCTCAAAGAAATGCACAAATCACAGCAAGATCGAAGGAAGGACACCCATGACTTTTGAATTCAGACAATATATGTTTTGTCTGAAATCCAGCTTTAAGTGAAAATGTGGTTATACTTTAAACCAGCACTGGATACAATTCTCACAAACGTCTCACTATATATCTTACCTTTTTCAGAAAAGGATCCAAGAAGATTCCAAGGAGTCAAATTCTCGTGTGCGAAGCATAGCATCATGTTACGGTCCAGAAACTGCAAGTCCTTGAGAGTCACATCAAACTGATCGAGAATGTCCTTGTGACTGCATGGAGCTAGGCTGTCGCTGTTGCTTTTCAGGAAGTGGGAAATACTGCAAGCTTTATCTATCACATAGTCTAGAGTGGTGCACGCCACAATAACTGGAGAATAGCCATCAGTGTGCATACATACAGCCACGGTTAAGGATTCTGAGCAATTATGTCCTGGGAAAAGAGACATATAAAAAGGCATTTACTTTCATAATTCTTATCTGAGAGTAGCGTTTACTTCTGTATGCTAATACAATAAAGTTTAGAGACTCATAACAATAAAAGGTGGCTATACACGCTGTATAATCTGATTGTACAATCTAATTTAGATCTGCCAACAACTATGTAGTGAAATAAAGATTTAGGCTAGGTTTACACTAGTCCGCACTGTGAGTTTCGGTCACATCGATTCCCGCACCCGAATCGCACTGCTCTTGCCAGCTCGCAGCGCGATTGCGAGAACCGCTGCGGCCGCCTTTTTAAAAAGGTGCATGCACCTTTTTTGTGTGGTTTACACAGCACAGCAGCCCATTCAAATGAATGGGCTGCCGTGTTCAATCAACCGCGGGACGCACGGCCTGCACTAGAGTGAACCTAGCCTAACTGCTGCTCAGGGGCTCTGGGCTTCAGCAAAATGGAAGCCTCCGGCAAGAAGAAACAGGAACAATGCTAAAGGCAATTTACAGCACACGCCAATTTTGGTAGCATAATTATGAATGTGGAACATATGTTCCTCCCCAATTCATTACAACTGAGAGCATTGCACAGTTCTGGAACAGTGATGCACGCTTTACAGGGTTAAAATAGACAGTGAGGTGGCAACATATCACCTTCTTAGGACATCAACCGCCTCCACAAACCAAAAAGTACTGAAGCCAGAGGAGCAGCATAACAGCCAGACAACAAACCTTTTCAGAAGGTTATATAATGGCAGTCTCTTTATTTGTCTCATGACAGACCAAGATTGCTAATTTTCACTTCAAATCGAAGTATGTTGTGCCAAGTGATACTGACAGGGCCCCGTCCCCTGGCTCAAATTTCTGATGATTCAACAGGATTTGTCTGTATATCAAGCCATGCATGGCCCATTTTTATCACCCAGTGCTAGTGGTCTCAATAGTAGGACAATGTCAGCCAGCATTATTTTCACAGGAAACATATAGTGTGTCCTTGCTTCTATCCAAATCACCTAGGGTGATTTCTGGCTCCTCTCTCATTCCTCTGATAACTGAATGAGCCACTTCTGACTTCTAAGCCACACACACACACACACGTGATTGATAGCCTCAGCTGTGCAGATTTCCCCTATGAAACTGTGTAGAGGGGTTTGTCCTTTCCCTCCACTCAGGTCTCAGATTACCCTCAGCTTCCTACGATATGCTCTGCAGTGTGTGACATCAGATCCCTGCCCCATGCCTGCTAGCGCTGAGTAAAATGTGTGCTTTAGGAGGGCTGTAGATAAACAGGTACAACTTATGTAGGAGGATTGGTTTAATCTCTGGGTATCGACTGAGGCCAGTCACTTCACTGGGTACATTTAGGTATTACAACCACTTTAAGTGTAAGGCTTTTTTGTGTTTTTATTCTGTAACAATGTAGTTGTCAAAATCAAAGCTAAAAAAAAATAAAAAAAAAAATAAATAAATAAAAAGTTCCTGACCTGGTAGGATGGAGCACAAAGAATTTGCAGTGACACGTTCTGCGAATGCGACATGCCGATGACTGGATCCATTGTAAACAAAATAAAATTCTGCATCTTCTGGAAGGTGGAGGTCTTCAGCAAAGTTTGCATACACAGTTATTTGGCCCTGGAAAATACAGAAGGTGAAAGAGAGGATAAGTCGCAGTTTTAACTTGGCCTATATGTACCAGAATTTATGAATGAGGACTCTTATGAACTAAACTTTGCCTATAGCAATCAGAATGGAATTTTATAAAAAAAAATACTGGGAAACATAATACAGAAACCGATTGGCTAGTATGAGCAATTACTTCTAGTGATAAACCATACATATGTTTAGTAATTACAGTTAGGTCCATATATATGTGGACACAGGCATAATTTTCATACTTTTGGCTTTCTATGCATCCAGAATAAAAAATTTAATGAAACAATCCAAATGAATTTGAAGGGCAGACACATTTTAGAAACTGCAACCATTTTTATACACAGGGGCTCAAATGTAATTGGACAAATTAATATAATAATCATAAATAAAATTTTGTTGAGAATCCTTTACTGGCAATGACTGCCTGAATTCTGGAACCCATGGACATTACCAAAGACTGGGTTTCCTCCTTTCTGATGCTTTGCCAGGCTCGAACTACAGCTGTCTTCAGTTGTTCTTTGTCGGTCTTTCTGCCTTTAGTTTTGCCTTCAGCTAGAGAAATGCATGCTCAATTGGGTTGAGATCAGGTGATTGACTCGGCCATTGCAGAATATTCCACTTCTTTTCCTTCAAAAGCTCCTGGGTTGCTTTTGCAGTGTGTTATGGATCATTGTCCATCTGTATTGCGAGGTGTCGTCCAATCAACTTTGCTGCTGTCACGTACCTGGTGGTGCGAGCCCGAGATTGCAGGAGAGGCCTCCCTTGCGTCTCCCACTCCTGGTCCCCTGGTGTGGGAACAGGAGAGCCAGGAGTGAGGAGGAGCACGGGTGCCTGGCAGGATCAACAGACCGGTGGGAAGGAAACAGGTTAGCTGAGCAGGCTGGATCTCTGGGAAGCAGGCTCACAGGTAAACCAGATAGCAGAGCTGGCAGGATCACAGGAAAGCAGGCTCACAGGTAAACCGGATAGCAGAGCTGGCAGGATCACAGGAAGCAGGCTCACAGGTAAACTGGATAGCAGAGCTGGCAGGATCACAGGAAAGCAGGCTCACAGGTAAACCGGATAGCAGAGCTGGCAGGATCACAGGAAGCAGGCTCACAGGTAGACTGGATAGCAGAGCTGGCAGGATCACAGGAAAGCAGGCTCACAGGTAAACCGGATAGCAGGGCTGGCAGGATCACAGGAAGCAGGCTCACAGGTAAACTGGATAGCAGAGCTGGCAGGATCACAGGAAAGCAGGCTCACAGGTAAACTGGATAGCAGAGCTGGCAGGATCACAGGAAGCAGGCTCACAGGTAAACTGGATAGCAGAGCTGGCAGGATCACAGGAAAGCAGGCTCACAGGTAAACTGGATAGCGGAGCTGGCAGGATCACAGGAAGCAGGCTCACAGGTAAACTGGATAGCAGCGCTGGCAGGATCACTGGAAAGCAGGCTCATAGGTAAACTGGATAGCAGCGCTGGCAGGATCACTGGAAAGCAGGTTCACAGGTAAACTGGATAGCAGAGCTGACAGGAACTGGACAACGGCTTGGCAGGTAAGTTCACAGGTAAGCTTGGATAGCAGAGCTGACAGGAACTGGACAACGGCTTGGCAAGCAGGTTCACAGGTAAACTGGATATGACAGGAACTGGACAACGGCTTGGCAGGTAAGTTCACAGGTAAGCTTGGATAGCAGAGCTGACAGGATCTTCATGACAGCTGCATTTGGCTGAATCTGGGGTGACAGTATATCTCTAAATCATCTGGCTGCTTCTATCTTCTGTCACATCATCAATAAACACCAATGACCGAGTGCCACTGGAAGCTATTCATGCCCATGCCATCACACTGCCCCCACCATGTTTCATAGATGACGTTGTGTGCTTTGGATCATGAGCTGTTCCAAGCCTTCTCCACACTTTTTTCTTCCCATCATTCTGGTACAGATTAATCTTAGTTTCATCCATCCAAAGAATGCAAAATATGGCTTTTCTATTCTCCAGGCTTATGAATGGTTTGCACCTTGTGGTGAACCCTCTGTATTTGCTTATGTGAAGTCTTCTCTTGATTGTAGACTTTGACAATGATACGCTCATCTCCTGGAGATTGTCCTTCACTTGTCTGGATGTTGTGAATGGGTTTTTCTTTACCATAGAGAGGATCCTGCGATCATCCACCACTGTGCATTTTTCTTTCCTCAAAATGTACCAAACTGTTGATTTGGCCACTCCTAATGTTGCCGTTTTTGAAGCCTTACAATGGCCGTTTTCACTTGCATGGACAGCTCCTTTGAACGCATGAGGTAGGTTCACAGCAATAGATTCCAAATGCAAATACGACACTTCATCAACTCCAGAACTTTTACCTGCTTAATTAATGAAGAAATAGCGAAGGAGTAGCCCACACCTGGCCATGAAACAACTTTTGATTCAATTGTCCAATTACTTTTGGGCCCTTGAAAAAAAAGGGGGGGGTGGCTATTCCTAAGGAGCTGTAATTCCTAAACCATTTCTTCCGATTTAGATGCACATACCCTCAAATTAAACCTGAGAGTGTGCACATTCAGCCCATATCCATTATATAACTATAGGTTGAATATGTTTTGGTAAATACCTGAAAAAAACTAAAATTGTGCCTGTGTCCAAATATATATGGACCTAACTGTATATTAACTGTCTTAATTCACTTGAAAAAAAAAATACTGAGGGCAGGGATCAAACTGCTCTGACCGTCCATTAAAACTGTTTTACTAACTACCAGCCTGCAACAGCAGCTGGAAGACTACTCATCTGCCAT
This sequence comes from Lithobates sylvaticus, assembly GCA_028564925.1. Classification (NCBI taxonomy): domain Eukaryota; kingdom Metazoa; phylum Chordata; class Amphibia; order Anura; family Ranidae; genus Lithobates; species Lithobates sylvaticus. Next base: position 121,405,510 of record CM053026.1, read on the forward strand.
TGAAGTACTAGTCAATGATGCAGCCAAGCCACCAATTTGATTCATTCTGCAGATGTTTTCCAGGATGGGTTTAACTCTGACTTTGCAGCCACAAAAAAAAGTCCCCACTTCAAACAGTAAAATAACATTTAACAAAAAAGGTCCCGGATTGTGTATTTTGATGTCTGATTAAGCTGGACATATGACTGTAGAATTTCATTGGAATTTTTTTTATTTTAAGAACATTGTTCAACTTTCTAATGGTTAGTGGGGTCAAATCAAATGTTCGTTTTTTAACCACAGTAAAAAATTTAATTCGAAGGAGCAGGATAGAAACATTTTCTAACAGTGATTTTCTAACTGTGAATATGGTTTTTGTTCAGGAAAGTCCATTCACTCTAAAATCAGATGTTAAAAGCAAATTTATTTTCTTTTTAAAGTGTTTTCAACTTTTATCAAGTCATCAAATGTACTGAATGATGAGAATTTTCATGCAAATTGAAAAATATACTAGTGTTGACCAGGTTAGTCACCCTTTGCAGAAAGTCATATGATCTCTGATCTAGCACCAATGGGGCATATTTCTCCAAACATTCACTGGTGGTGAATCAGTCACTGTCCTCTAAAACACATGCCCCAGGCAGATACACTTACAGTGAGGGGAAAAAAAGTACCATATTTGATCCCCTGCTGATTTTGTATGTTTGCCCACTGACAAAGAAATGATCAGTCTATAATTTTAATGGTAGGTTTATTTTAACAGTGCGAGAGACAGAATAACAACAAAATTATCCACAAAAATCCATTTAAAAAAAAAGTTATAAAATTGATTTGCATTTTAATGAGTGAAATAAATATCTGACCCCTTCGCAAAACATGACTTAGTAATTGGTGGCAAAACTCTTGTTGGAAATCACAGAGGTCAGACATTTCTTGCAGTTGGCCACCAGGTTTGCACACATCTCTGGAGGGATTTCGTCTCACTCCTCTTTGCAGATCCTCTCCAAGTCATTAAGGTTTTGAGGCCGACGTTTGGTAACTCGAACCTTCAGCTCCCTCAACATATTGTCTATGGGATTAAGGTCTGGAGACTGGCTAGGCAACTTAATGAGCTTCTTCTTAAAGCCACTCCTTAGTTGCCTTAGCCATGTGTTTTGGGTCATTGTCATGCTGGAATACCCATCAGCGACCCATTTCCAATGCCCTGGCTGAGGGAAGGAGGTTCCCATTTAAGATTTGATGGTACATGGCCCTGTCCATCGTCCCTTTGATGCGGTGAAGTGGTCTTGTCCCCTTTGCAGAAAAACACCCCCAAAGCATAATATTTCCACCTCCATGTTTGACGGTGGGGATGGTGTTCTTGGGGTCATAGGCAGCATTCCTCCTCCTCCAAACATCGCAAGTTGAGTTGATGCCAAAGAGCTTGATTTTGGTCTCATCTGACCACAACACTTTCACACAGTTCTCCTCTGAATCATTCAGATGTTCATTAGCAAACTTCAGACGGGTCTGTACATGTTCTTTCTTGAGCAGGGGGACCTTGTGGGCGCTGCAGGTTTTCATTCTTTTACAGCGTAGCGTGTTACCAATTGTTTTCTTGGTGACTATGGTCCCAGCTGCCCTGAGATCATTGAAAAGATTCTCCCGTGTAGTTCTGGGCCGAATTCTCACCATTCTCATGATCATTGAAACTCCACGAGGTGAGATCTTGCATGGAGCCCCAGACCGAGGGAGATTGACAGTGACTTTGTGTTTCTTCCATTTTGCAAATAGTCGCACCAACTGTTGTCACCTTCTCACCAAGCTGCTTGGCGATGGTCTTGTAACCCATTCCAGCCTTGTGTAGATCTACAATCTTTCAGCATATGACACGCTTTTATATAATTCTTCATATAAGTAAAAAGTCCAGTGAAGTGGTTTCTGTGAGCGGATAAAATTCCTTTAAGGTGATATAAGTTCTTGTAATTCGTGTACCACACACCCAGGCTTATCACCACATGGGAAAAAACTTGCCCCTTTGGGGTTAAACTCACTAGAAATTTGAAAAAACATGCGTCACAAGCACATCTTTTGTTGCCACTTCTCAGGGATATCCATTGGCTGTGCTAATATTCTTATTGGGTATGGAAGGCTCCAGTAAACAAGGATCACATGAGAAGATGAAAAAAACACATAGCGTAATCCTTTTTAACGAGGTTGAAGTCGGAAGTGACGAAACGCGTCAGTTGCGTGATCTCCAAGACAACCGGAAGTGACTTTTGTGGGTCACTGACAGCTGGTAATACCAGGAAGGAGCTAGCGCGGCTGTTAGTTTGATGCTGCCACCTTCCTTCACCACGCGATTGGTGGCTTCGCTACAGTTTGCTTTTAAATGCTCTATTATAATTTCTTGCTAGTACGTATAACTTATAAGGGGGGTTCTTTGGCTTCAATAAAATTAGGTTAAACAGGATTACGCTATGTGTTTTTTTCATTTTCGCACAGGATCCTTGTTTACTGGAGCCTTCCATACCCAATAAGAATATTAGCAGAGCCAGTGGATATCCCTGTGAAGTGGCAACAAAAGATGTGCCTGTGACGCATGTTTTTTTTCAGATTTCTGGTGAGTTTAACCCCATATCACCTTAAAGGAATTTTATCCATTCACAGATACCACTTCACTGGACTTTCTACTTATATGAGGAATTATATAAAAGCGTGTCATATGCTGATGGATTGACATGAGCGTTGCTATGGTAGTTTGAAGTCTCAGGATATGTTGGACTTTTTAATTGCCATTTGGTTTTATGTACGATTTATTTTATAGTAGATGCTAATACAAGTGTGCTTAGAGTATAAGTTATACTATTGACATCTATCTCCGTAGAGATGTTTTTTTCCTGGGTGCTGATCGGTGCTATTAGGCCGTACTTTGTGTTATATAGGTCTACAATCTTGTCCCTGACATCCTTGGACAACTCTTGGTCTTGGCCATGGTGGAGAGATTGGAATCCGATTAATTGCTTCTGTGGACAAGTATTTTTTAGACAGTTAACAAGCTGAGATTAGGAGCACTCCCTTTAATCTCAGCTCGTTACCTGTATAGAAGACACCTGGAAGCCAGAAATCTTGCTGATTGATAGGGGATCAAATACTTATTTCACTCTTTTTAAATTGATTTTAAAATGAAAAATCAATGTATAACTTTTTTGAAATTAGTTTTTCCTGGATATTTTTGTTATTCTGTCTCTCACTGGTAAAATAAACCTACCATTAAAATTATAGATTGGTCATTTCTTTGTCAGTGGTCAAATGTACAAAATCAGCAGGGGATCAAATACTTTTTTCCCCTCACTGGATACATTTGCCCACAAGTGAAACAAACAACTGTCATTTATTGAACATGTAGGCTAAATTGAAACAAATGAGAATGACCGATCATTTATAAGTAAAAATGTTTTTATTAGACAGTAAACAGGCATTTATTCTCTCTGTAGTCCCCTCGTATCACATATACATTAGACTGGGTAGTAAGCAGGACGGAGTTCACACACAGCAGCAGAAATCCCCAACAAACGGTGGTTGTCAGTGGAACATTGCAACAAGTGATATCATTCACAGCACTCCACATAAGTCAGCATCCCAAGAATTCAAGCACATAATATCTCCTAGACACTGGCTTGTCTAATAGGACTTGAGGACGTCACCGGCATGTACAAATAAACAACAAAAAAAAAGTGTTTCAATCATTTGAAATATTTGGTAAATAGCTGCTGCTAGACTGTGCGGACATTGTAACAACATGTGAGCATATTTATTGCGCTTTCCAACAAAATATCCTAGCATGCGATTCCCTTCCACCAGGCCTGGATACTGTTAGGACCCATTCAGACTTGTTCCCTCTTGGGTATGATGTTAACGTGTTCAGCATTAAGGCAGCCAATTCAAATTGATGGGCTGCCAACACATAAAAAAAAAAAAGTACCTTTTTTTCCTGACAGTGCACAACGCACAGTATTGCGTTACCATGTGATGTACTGTGCTGAAATGCACGTGCCCTGGGAGGAGTCGTTGCAAAAGAATGCGAACGCTTGTTTGGTGCTTTGCTGTGCATAGGGATGAGACGAACACCCCTCCGGTTCGGTACGCAGCAGAACATGAGAACAGGCAAAAAATTTGTTTGAACACCTGAACACCGTTAAAGTCTATGGGACACGAACGTGAAAAATCAAAAGTGCTAATTTTAAAGGTTAATATGCATGTTAGTTATTTTCATAAAAAGTGTTTGGGGGACCTGGGTCCTGCCCCAGGGGACATGTATCAATGCAAAAAAAAAAAGTTTTAAAAACATCAGTTTTTTCGGGAGCAGTGATTGTAATAATACTTAAAGTGAAACAATAAAAGTGAAATATTCCTTTAAATTTCGTACCTGGGGGGTGTCTATAGTATGCCTGTAAAGTGGCATACCTTTTTCTCGTGTTTAGAACCTTCCATGCACAAAATTTTATTTCTAAAGGTAAAAAAGTAATTTAAAACTACTCGCGGCTATATTGAATTGTTGGGTCTCGCAATACAAATAAAAGTAATTAAAAAAAAAACGCATGGGGTCCCACCAAAAAGCCACACCAGACCCTTATCCGAGCACGCAACCTGGCAGGCTGCAGGAAAAGAGGGGGGATGAGAGATCTGGGGGTCCCCTTGTTAAAGGGGGCTTTCAGATTCCGATAAGCCCTCTGCCCACAGACCCCCAGAACCAACGGGCAAGGGTTGTGGGAACGAGGCCCTTGTCCCCATCAACATGGGGACAAGGTGCTTTGGGGGGCTACCCCAAAAGGACCCTTCCCATGTTGAGGGCATGTGGCCTGGTAGGGTTCAGGGGGGGGGTTGCTCTCTCGTCCCCCCCCCCTTTTCCTGCGGCCTGCCAGGTTGCATGCTTGGATAAGGGCCTTGTATGGATTTTTGGGCGACCCCCACAGCATTTTTTTTATTTTGGCGCGGGTTCCCCTTAAAATCCATACCAGACCTTAAGGGTCTGGTAAGCCTTTTTTTATTTAAATTTGGCACAGGTTTCCATTAATATGCATACCAGACATGATTGGCCGGAGCTGCAATGACGTCACTCCCTCGCATGCGAGGGAGTGATGTCATTGCAGCTCCGGCCAATCACTGCGCCTGAGCCCGCAAACCTGGAAGAAACTCCGGGTAAGATGTCAGCCATGTCAGCGGTGTGCGGGCGCCGCTGCAACAGCTTTGTTCTAAGGGAAGTATTTCATAATGAGCTAGTATGCGATGCATACTAGCTTATTTTGCCTTTGTCTTCCGGGGGGGGGGTTAAACAGGATTACGCTATGTGTTTTTTTCATTTTCGCACAGGATCCTTGTTTACTGGAGCCTTCCATACCCAATAAGAATATTAGCAGAGCCAGTGGATATCCCTGTGAAGTGGCAACAAAAGATGTGCCTGTGACGCATGTTTTTTTTCAGATTTCTGGTGAGTTTAACCCCATATCACCTTAAAGGAATTTTATCCATTCACAGATACCACTTCACTGGACTTTTTACTTATATGAGGAATTATATAAAAGCGTGTCATATGCTGATGGATTGACATGAGCGTTGCTATGGTAGTTTGAAGTCTCAGGATATGTTGGACTTTTTAATTGCCATTTGGTTTTATGTACGATTTATTTTATAGTAGCTGCTAATACAAGTGTGCTTAGAGTATAAGTTATACTATTGACATCTATCTCCGTAGAGATGTTTTTTCCTGGGTGCTGATCGGTGCTATTAGGCCGTATTTTATGTACTTTGTGTTATATAGGTCTACAATCTTGTCCCTGACATCCTTGGACAACTCTTGGTCTTGGCCATGGTGGAGAGATTGGAATCCGATTAATTGCTTCTGTGGACAAGTATTTTTTATACAGTTAACAAGCTGAGATTAGGAGCACTCCCAATCTCAGCTCGTTACCTGTATAGAAGACACCTGGAAGCCAGAAATCTTGCTGATTGATAGGGGATCAAATACTTATTTCACTCATTAAAATGAAAATCAATTTATAACTTTTTTGAAATTAGTTTTTCCTGGATATTTTTGTTATTCTGTCTCTCACTGGTAAAATAAACGATAAAGATTGGATTGCTCTGGACTCATGCTATTCTATGCAAGTAAAGCTGTATTCTACTATCCTCAAGATATCATTGCCTTATCTAAAAATGCTGCTGTTAGTTTGAGCCAAACAAGTCGTCTGTAACTATTTTTAAGGGTAAAAGTTTGTCGCCATTCCACGAGCGGGCGCAATTTTGAATGTTGGGTATCAATTTACTCGGCGTAACATTATCTTTCACAATATAAAAAAAAGAAATTGGGCTAACTTTACTGTTGTCTTACTTTTTAATTCAAAAAAAGTGTATTTTTTCCAAAAAAAGTGCGCTTGCAAGACCACTGTGCAAATACGGTGTGACAGAAAGTATTGCAACAACCGCCATTTTATTCTCTAGGATGTTAGAAAAAAAAATGTATAATGTTTGGGGGTTCTAAGTAATTTTCTAGCAAAAAAAATGTTTTTTTAACTTGTAAACACCCCATCTAAAAAAGAGGCCCGGACTTAAAGTGGTTAAAGTAGGCCAAGTTTATATTTTTAAGCCCCTTTCAGACCTGCGGATACGGATTTAGCCATCCGCTTGCTCAGCGGGGATCGCTCCGTTGATCCCTGCTGAGCCGGCGGATGACAAGTCTGTCTCTGCACACTGTGCAGGGATGGACCGGTCAGAGAGACCGCTCTCCTCTATGGGGGGGGAAACAGATGACTATGGACCGCCTGTCCGTTTTCATCCGATCCGTCAGACGAAATAGGGTTTCCGTCTGGATTTTGCGGAGTGGATCGGATCGGGGCAGATCGGATGTCAGCGGACATGTCACCGTTGACATCCGTTGCTCCATAGATATGTATATGTATGGAGCGACTGTTCAGATCCGCCTGAAAAAAATATTTTTCAAAAAAAAAAAGGCAATGAACACCGGAGAGCTTTGGTCTCTTCCATGTTGTTCTGGTATAGTAGATCTCCACCTCTCAAAAGGTTGCCTATCACTGTTCTAGGCAGATCGGACCAGGGGGCAGTCGGGTGTAAACTTACAGCAGAGTCCATTTACACCCGACCGCCCATAGAGGAGAGCGGCTCCGTCTGTGTCTGCTCTGCATAAACTGGAGCGGACACAGACCTGTCACCCGCCCGCTCTGCCCTGACCAGTAGTATTGTATTTGTTTTGTGAGGGATTATTTTGAACTTTAAAATACGCCATGGGCCAGTGTTGACAGGGTTGGACTTGTGTTGATGACATCAGTTTGAGATGCTTCTGAGATCAGAGCTCATTGACAGGTACATTTGACCTTCAAGCAAGTTTTGCGTGACTTGTGTAGAAGTGCAAAACCTGCTTGAAGTTAACAAAAGCCGGTCGACACAGGACCCGAAATAGTATTATGCTTTCTATACCTTGTTTTGGGTAAATATGGTAACATGTATTTTTTTCTGTAAAGCACCTTCCCTCTTTTATTTATTGTATTACTGGAATCCTCATACTGGGGTAGACCAACATAAATAATAGTATAGTACAGCCCCCAATAGAGATAAAAACAAATTGTAAGGCAGTATTGTTTTAGGCAAAGTGCATATACTCGTGTTGAATGCTTCTTTCACACAGGTGTATGCATATTTTCTTCACAGAATGCAGGTTCTTGCTGGCTGAGATAACAGAAGATCCTGCGCAAAATATGCTCCTAAAGTACTCGAGTTTAGATGCATTTGGATGTCTAAAGCATTTAAAGTGGAAGTAAACCCTCCTATCGTTTTCAGCCAAGGAAGCTGCCATCTTGGCCTCCGTTTAATCTTTAACTGCCATGAAGCTGCACATGTGACACCAGCCATTGGATGGTTTGATAGTTTGGTTGAGAGTACAACCAATGTGACAGTTAGCATTTGCGGCATGCCGGGAATGTAACTGTTTTTTCAAACTGTTAGATCGATGGGTTTACTTCCGCTTTAAACAAGTATATTTCTTCTAATGGCTTATGCATGTGTGCATTGACATACACACACATTGGTAAAATCTGCAGATCTGGCGGGCCCTGGGTGCAGCTTTTTCCTACTCTTTTGTATGTAGCTAAACATAGCGCACATTTTCTCTTGTAGGCACAGCTGTGTGGATGGCCTCAATGATTACTATATTGCTGCGTTTAGATGTGTACAAAACTGTGTGCTTCTAAATGCCGCATTTAAGACGCCCTTGTTAATGAGCCCTTAAAGGTCCTCTGATTTTTTTTAAACCCCAAACAGCAAAGTTTTATTTAGACAGCACAGCGAGAGGGAGCCATGTGCTCTAGCCTAGGTATCTAGGCATGCTGGGAATTGTAGATTGAAAAGTCAGTAAGTGCTTATGCAGCAGCGGTTATCTAAATACTTCCTTACTGTTACATTCAGTCATGTCACCCCATTTTAAAATAACTTACTAATGCCCCGTTAACACGAGCGGAAATTCAGCCAGCAAAAGTCTGATGAAAGCTTTTGTTCCGAAAATGCCACTGTGTGTATGTTCCATCGGACTTTTGCTGGTGGAATTCCAGCCAGCAAAAGATTGAGAGCATGCTCTCAATTTTTCGGTCGGAAAAAGTTCCGATCGGAAATTCCGATCTGTAACAATTCCGACGCGCAAAATTCCTACGCATTGAACTTCATTTTCTCGGCTCGTCCTAGTGTTGTATGTCACCGCGTTTTTGACGTTCGAAAGTTCAGCGAACTTTTGAGTGACCGTGTGTATGCAAGCCAAGCTTGAGCGGAATTCCATCGGAAAAACCATCCAAGATTTTTCCAACAGAAATTCCGCTTGTGTGTACGCGGCATAACAGACAACCTGGGGCCTCGTATGCTTCCTTAGTTTACAAAGCGGTAAAGGGACTTAGGCAACTGTTTGGATGCCCCCCCCTCCCCCTGAACCCCAGAGCCAAATCTGGCTTGATTCCTCCAGGTGTTCTCTGAATATTTTTTGCCCAGGATAATGCCTACAAGCATCTCTCCTGCAGTTGTATGACTCCGGTGCAGGTAGCAACATTTTCCCCTCTGCGCCATCTTGTTTCCAGGGTTGTAGGAAACCCGGTACTCAGTTTTAATATCTGGTGGACCTGCCCGACAGCCTTAAGATTTTAGACCCAGGTCTACTCGTTGATCAGATCAGTTCTAAATGTTTCATTGGCACGCGACCCCTGGGAAGCCTTGCTGCACAAGTCTATTTCGTCTTTGACCAAATCCTAGAGGAAGCTAGTGGGATTCGTCTTCCTAGCAGCTCGACAGACACTGGCCAGAGCCTGGTACCAGCTGTTTCTCAACTTTGCGGAGGTCAAATAGTGGCTCATGGGGACTATGGCTCATGAGAAACTCACTTCTATCCTAACGGATACCCACGCTTAATTCCTAAAGATTTGGGACCCATGGATTACCTTTAACGATCAATTGGACCTGGACTATTCCTTGCCATCTATCTGATTGCTCAGGAGGTCTGATGGATCGTCTGGCGGCCTGGACCGTGTGGAAAAACCCACCTCCCCCAGGCGAACCCCCCCCCTCCTTTTTTTCTCTATCAGGTTGTTGTGAACTATAGATGGATACTCTTTTTTCCCCCTCCCCATTTCTGGTGTCCTGTTTTCTTTCCAGGTGTTCCTACCTTCTCCCTTTCTCCATTTCTGCTCTAACTCAGGTGGAAGTTTTTTGAACAATATGCCTTTCTACTGGGAAGCCTTTTACGTTAAGCCGAGGCTAGCTTTGTACACTTCTAAACCTTCTACTCATTTGTGATGACTCTGTATTTTTCTGATGTTTAGATGGACCTGCTACTGTGTATCAGCCTGTCATGTTTTCTTTTATTCCCAGTATTTTATTTTCCAGCAGATTTGCACTTTTATACAAACATAAAAAAAAAAAACAACAATAAAAACTTTTTGTGAAATAAAGCAGCCATGTCACATATGAATTTTTTTCGAAAAGTCACATATTAAGCATTAAACCATTTAGACTATGTTCTGTAGGTTGTATTGCATGCCTGGATTTCAGCCAACCCTGGTCAATTTTTTTTCTGCCATCTGGGTTCCATTGTGGAGACTTCCCTTCACTTTCCGTCCCAGAGCCAAAACAGGGAGTGAGAGTAAATCCCTCCAAAAGTAGAGGAATCCCTGGGGTCACCAGAACTAGTGTCCCCATTGGAAGATCTCCCCTCTATTCCTTTTCTGGGGACAACCTAAAATTTAGACTGTCCCTTTCGTGAGAACAGTCACCAGAGCAAATCTAAAGGGAGGGAGCTTCCTAATGGGGGCACAGACCGCAAGAAAAACCTGACAAGTGTTCCCTCCCCACTCCATCCAAGACTAAAAAATGCCGTTAGTTATCCTTTAGCCTAAAAAATGTCATCATGAGTTTCAGTGAAACGCTGGAAGTTTCTCTCAATAGAGCTGATGAGTTGAAGGTCTCAGAGGAACTCTTCTGAACACTTCAAATGCTCTATGCGCAATTTGTATGCATTGAAAAAGCCATTTAGTAAGTTGTGACAGCAATCATTTCTTCAACCAATTACATGAAACTTTAGAAAGCAGGAACCTGAATAACATTTCCAGTGGGAAAGACATAGCATGACTGGGACTTTCCCGGGTCTTTTGTCTTTTATGAATGCTTTTGTATTTTCCTACAGTAATAAGAAGATAAATTCCCTTCTACAGGTATTAAAAAACTTCTCTCCTGCTTTAACTATATATTAACTATACTAAAAGAAAACCACACCTGAAAACAAAAACTATTGAACACATAACTGCTACACAAGCCATGATGTAATATAAAGTAAAAATGACCTTTCCATTATGAGAAATTGAATAGATTGATTGTCACCTAAGGGCATTGCAAACACCTTTAATTTAGATGTGCCACATCCTACATAATCTGGAAATACTGAAATTGGGAATAATGGACTTTATAGGCACGTATAAAAATAATAACAAATTTTAATAGTTCACATAAAATTCATACATATACAGAACAGTAATTTATAAAAAAAAATAGGACACGTGTTTTTTCCTGGAGCATATACTGAAATCATATACCTCCTGTGGGGCAATGCTAAGAATATCAAGATAATGCCCACACCGAGAGGTATGTATTAAATTTTGGTTGTTCCCACAATCCTCGTAGATTAAAAAAAATTGCTCGCTCTACATGTTTCGTGACCTGAACGGTCAGGAGCTTCAATGTTTCTAGTCAGAAGAACATACTTTAATTAGAATACAAGTTAGCTATATTAAGCTCTCATCGGTCTTGTGCTGGCCGAATTTCCGATCGTGTGTTTTGCCTATAGTCCTACTTTAACCACTTGCCGCAAATCGCCGTAGCTGTACGTCGGTACTTTGACGCTAAATACCATTGTTATGGCAGCAGATAGCTGTCATAAGCCCGGTATTTTCAGCAACAGCGGGTGGTCCTCTTTAGGAAAAAAGTTGTCTCTGCGGCAGAGGGCCCCCCCTCCCACCATGCTCCAGCCGTTGTTAGAAGATTATTAGTTAATTCATATTTTACTGTATATGTAATTAGTGATGGTCTTTGAAAGGTCACAGAACATATAGGGACAGAGAGAAGTCGTTCTGCTGTGTAGGTACTTCTATTTTCGAGTTACTATGTTAGGACAATGGGTGGAGTTATGCTACTTATCTTTAGACTGAAGCATATAAGGTATATATGCAAATATGGGTGTTACTAGGATATGCTGACATTACATTATGAAACAGTAGAAGAATGAGGAGGATTGTATGGTAGGTAGGAAGGGAGGTGGAGAGAGTGAAGGAGAGAAGAGGTAGAGAGGTGGGAAGAGAAGGAACTCTACACTTTGGAGAATGTAACATCAGAAGTCTCACCCTCATTCTGAGGCGATCACCATGCCATATGTTACCAGATGTCAGTCTTGTCTGCTTATCTTTCTGAACAAATAAAACAACCTTTCTGGAAGTATTGTACGAACAAAGGATTCTTCAATTTCTACTCCTAAAAGTAAGTTGGAAATGTGGCCTTGGATAAAGACATACAAATCTCCTCTACACACACCCTCTAGGAGAGAGGCCATTGATTGACATATTAAACAAAGACTTCATCCAGAAACGCCCCTGTGAGTATGTAGACTATGTAGAGTTTTTACTACTATCTACAGCCGTCTTCGTCGCTTACCGGAGCCATCCGTAGCGGCGGACGCAATCTGGTCCTCTTCCCTGACAGGCCTGGAGCCGAGTGAGGGAAAGATGGCCCCCACTCGGCTCCATAACATTGGATGGTGGATTTTTTATTGCTTTTAAGTGTAAACGTGAGATCTGAGGTCTTTTTGACCCCAGATCTTACATTAAAGAGGTCCTCTCATGCTTTTTTTTCTATTATAAGGGATGTGTAAAAGTATTTTAAGTAAAATAAATAACAAGTAAAGCGCCCCATCCTGCCGAGCTTGCGCGCAGAAGCGAACGCATACGTAAGTCGCGCCCGCATATGAAAATGTTGTTCAATCCACACATGTGAGGTATCGCCGCGATTGTTAGAGCGAGAGCAATAATTCTAGCACTAGACCTCCTCTAACTCAAAACTGGTAACCAGTAGACATTTTTAAATGTCGCCTATGGAGATTTAAGGGTCAAAGTTTGGTCGCCACTCCACGAGCGGGCGCAATTTTGAAGCATGACATGTTGGGTATCAATTTACTTGGCGTAAAGTGACAAAGTATTGTAATGAGCGCCATTTTATTCTCTAGGGTGTCTGAAATTTTTTTTATCAGAGACCATGGGGCTACTCATTCTTTAAATGTTCACATAATTTTTACAGTTAAATAAAAAAAAAAAAAAAAAATAATAAATTCAGTTCACACTAAGGTCCCACTCACATGTGAGAGGCGCAACATGGTTTTTGTGCACATTTTGTGCCAAAATAGCTCCTGTAATTTGGAGCCGACTTCGGCTCCCTTTTTAGCATGCTTGGAGTGCCATTAAGGCTGGTTTCACACTGGGGCCGTGGGGGCGGCGGCGGTAAAGCAGTGATATATTTAGCGCTACTTTACCGTCGTTTTAGCCGCGGTATTCGGCCGCTAGCGGGGTGGTTTTAACCCCCGCTATCGGCCGAAAAAGGGTTAAAACCCCCACAAAGCGCTGCTGCAGCTGCACTTTGCCGGCGGTATCCCATTGATTTCAATGGGTAGGAGCGCTATAGGAGATGCTGCTAGCAGGACTTTTTTACCATCCTGCCAGCGCACTGCTCCAGTGTGAAAGCCCTCCGGCTTTCACACTGGAGTGAAAGGACCCGCTTTTTTCAGGCGCTATACAGGCGCTATTTTTAGCGCTGTAGCTCCTGAAAACCGCTTCAGTGTAAAAGGGGCCTAACAATAAATGGCACCCTAACGCATTTTTGGAATTTTGGCACGTTCCGGAAATGCCGTGAAACAGCAATTGCCAGCTGCCGATATACAGGGCTCCATAAAATAAAATAATCAAAGGTCAAACTATGCAAATGTAAAAAAGACATGATGTCATGAAGTCATGACTGCATCCTGGATATGCCTGACAGGTTTCATGGTACAAACCACTGTTCAGTAAATGCGAAAACATGTATGGGGCTAAAAAGCAAAAACATGTGGTATAGTCAAACAGGGGACCCGTAGAGTAGTCTGTCCCGGGAGCTGAGGTATGGGATTCGTAGGCAGCGCAGATACACATAAAATAATCCCACATAATAGAAACCTCCATGTGTACTGGGTGATGGTGAAATACCCCAAAAATCTTATGTTCATATAAATAAAATGTATAGTACAGGGGGTCCCCGACTTACGAACGCCCGACCTACGAACAACCCCTACTTACGAACGGGGCGCTGCGGGGATCCTCCGCCATTTTTTGCCGTTTTTCGCCGTCTTCCGGCCGTTCTGCGCATGCATACGGAGCCATACGGAGCCTCGGAAAATGCCGTAAATGTCCGCAATTTGCCGCGCATGCGCAGAACGGCATTAGACGGAACATCGGAAATGTCCGTATTTGTCGGTCTGCGCATGCCCTAAATAGGGGATCGCCGTGGTGGTCATGGATAGATTCACTATCCTATATATATATATATATATATGGTCTAGAGCCCTACGGACGATATGAGTAACGATGACACACAGGAATAACACAAAACTTACCAACATGAAATAGACCTGAAAGCGTGCCTTGGTCTACCGTATGGTACACCAAAATAAGGGGGCAAAAACTTTCAGGTAGGGGATAATTATTTATTAAAGGTAAATGTCACTGAGTAGTTGGGCAAAGGCCTGAGCCATCTCCAGCTGTGGGTCAGGTATGTAGCGAGAGAAGCAGGCCGACTTCCACCGACCTAGTTTCTTGGTCACATGGTCCGGAACCCCCTGTCTTGAGGCCGTCGTGGCCGCCCCTATCCGGTATGAATGACCAAAACGGTCCAAATGTAGATTGCCGAGAAGGACCCGGATATGTTCCACGAACTGTGATGAGTTGAGAGGCTTAACATGGAAAGGGTCACAGCGGACTGGAACCTGGGCGGTCGGGTAGCAATGCCATCAACCAGTTTTAACACGGTAACTGGGCACCCGTTACTGTGGGTCCTGTACAGGTGTATATCTGCTCCGGAACCTCGCTGCCGAGTTTTAGGCATCGTCAAGTGGAGAACATAGTGATCCTGGTGACGGAAGAGGTTACTTTTATGCAAGACTGGACCAGCTGGGTGGCTGCGAGTGGGCCGCAGAAACCCATAAACGCCACGTGTATCGCAGCCTGCAGGACGGTGCTGAGGAGACCAGAAGGGGACCTATGCAAGATGTCCGACATCCCCTTAAAGGTCTCCCCAGTGATCGGCAGCCGCTTGGCTAACTGGCGGCTGGCGTTTCTGAACTTCGCGCAGTAGAGCCCTTACTGTGTGGCAGGAGAACACCGCAGGCCTCGCAGGGTCTTGAAGAAACAAGTAGTGCTGCACCCCGGCTACGTACTGGCGTATCGTGCTGTGTGACCGCGCCAGGTGAGAATGGCAATGAGCGATAACGCCAGAACCTGCTTGACGCTGGAAGGTTCACGTGGGCGTTGGGGCAGGAATTTATAAAATGCCCTCCAGGCCGTGCGGTAGGCCCGACGAGTGTTGCGGGCAAGCGAAGAGTTGATGATGTCAGTAGCTGACCGTAAATGTGGGGCTAGACCAATGGTGACCCCATAGGTGAGCGGCTGCTATGATGGAGTACAGCTCAAAGAGGGCTGACGTGGTAGTGAAGCCTGATGTGGCTAGTGCCTGAGGAGGCCAGGGGGCGGCAAACCATAAATGGCCAAAAATGGCGGCACATCCTGTGGATGCCGCCGTATCGGTCACCACCTGTGGTGACAGCGAGGACACTACTGGGATGAAGAGGGACACACCATTCCAACTACTGAGAAAGTCTTCCCACATGGCCGCTGACCTGGTCTGGGTCCTGAGTGTAGGACAGGCAGACCAGCAGCCGGGACACAAGGAGCGGCCCTGGGGGATGATCCTCATAGCAAAACGCAACATCCCGAGGAGAGACTGAAGTTGCTTCTGAGTACATCCCCTCACCCGGGTGAATTCTCGTAGAACCGTCCTGATACGGTCCAACTTGTCTGCGGGAAGGCTGGCCTGCTTGGCTAGAGTGTCAAGGTCGACGCCCAAGAACGTGATCTTGTGCGCCGGGCCGACAACCCTGTGTTCCGCTATAGGGACGTTCAGATCGTTGAAAACAGTCCTCAACTTTCCAAGGTCCCCTGGGGGAGCCCCGGGGGGTTCTATCAGAAGGAAGTCGTCCAAATAATGGATGACCTCGTGGCACTGTGCCTCGTGGAGAAGGACCCATGCCAGGGTCTCTGCAAACTTTATCGAACGACCAAGGACTACTCTTAGACCCGAAGGTCTACTTGGTTGCGAAATGATACCGCTCCCTCCACTTGATGCCGTGCCAGCACCACAGGGAGGGATGTATGGCAGCAGCTTGAAGGCGTCAGATATGTCCGCCTTCGAGAGCCAAGTCCCCACCCCAGCCCTGAGTATGGCCTAGATAGCCACATTAACCGAAGCGTACTTCAGTGAGAACTCCTCAGAGGGAATGAGCGAGTTGAGACTGGGGACGACGGAAGAATGAGGCGCTGACAGATCATACACCAGACATTTTTTTTTTTTTTTTTTTATGAAAATTTTTTCCTGTACAGCCCGATAGGGCTGACCCTCCAGATACTAAAGGGGGACTGACTGAACAGGCCTGTCACAAAGTCCCGATCCAACTCCGTGCGGAGAAGGACGTCGATAGCTGGCTCATCCGTAGCTGTTGACCGCAAGTTCCGACATTCAAGGGTGGTGTGGGGCAGGGTGATGAGCCCGGTATGAAACCCATCGGTGAAACCTCGGATAAGGTAGCTGGCGAGTGATGGAGTGGGGTGTGAGGTCAGGTAGACACCAAGCCAACGGACATTGACCCGGCTTCGTCAGGTTTCTTCTGTTTGACCTCACACAGGACCCTGGGGTGCGCCCTCTGGCATAGGGTGCAGACGTGCAACAGCCGACACTGGCTGAAATTGCAGGAGCCGTAGTTGAAGTTGTTGCAAATGGCGGCTCCCCCACCGGACATCCCAATTTGTCCACCTTCTGCCCTTGCGCCGGGGCCTGCTGAGCCTGACTCGTGCTGGTAGAGGCCGTGCTAGCTGTCAGGTGGATAGAGACTGTGTTGGCACACCAGACCGCGGTGTGGGATGCTGACTGACAGACAGCACACAGTGGGGACTGTAGACCCGCGAAGTGGCGGCAGAACAACTCGGTGTCCACTACACTCCAGTCCGTTGTCAAATGTAACTGCAAGAACCTGGCCGCGGCTTTGGCCGAGAAGGACCGATGATAATCGTAGAACGCCGAACCACCGTATTTGTGGCCCAGGTCTACAATTAGATGGAGGTGGAGGTCCAGTTCCTCTCGCCTGCCAGGGGAGGCTGAGCACAGCACGTCCCTGAACATACCGAAAGCGAGCGTGAACTCAGGCACCGTGAGCTTTCTGTTGAGCCTCGGATCCTTAGCCTTCAAAACCACTGAGACGTCCCCCCAGGTGTAGGCCTTGTTCTCGGCCAAGTCATGGACCGAGATCATGAGTGAGGCCAGGTTAACGTCTCTGCCCTCTACAATGTCCTTCCTTACGCTGGGTGGCACCAGGTGGGAAGGATGAATGGTAGTTGTGGCCAACTCGCTACCTGCGGCCGGTGCACTGATGGCTGGGACCACGGCAGGGTCCGGAACCGTGGCGGCCGGGCTGGTCTCCAGGCGTGTCACCCTGTCCTGGACCTCAATGATCGAGGAAGACAGGGAAGATACGAGGGCGTGTAGCTGAGCGACGGCGGTTGAAATGGATTCCAGGGACGCCTGCTGGCTGCTGGAACCTGCTGTGGCCGGTGGTGGGAAGAGGAGCCTGAATAGCTCCGCCTTCCTGGCCGCGGACGAGAAGGGTATCCCTCTGCGCCTCAACTCGGCGGACAGCCTGGGAATTGTCCACGCCCTGAGGGACTGGGCACTGCCAGCCTCGGAGGCTGACGCCGGAGATAGCGGGGTGGTGAGGTCATCGCTGCCGACTGACGACATGGCAGCTGCCAAGACCCGTTGCTCGGTTGACTGGTCACGTGTCTGCAGGCTGGGCCTATAAAGAGGTGACAAGAAATGGGTTTGGACGTGTAACCTATGGTATACGTACCCGACGTGAAAAACGTGCGGTTTTTTTTTTTAATTTATTTATTTATTTTTTATTTTTTTACCTGCTGGAACCCTGATCGAGCTGGTGCAGGTGGACCTACTGAATCCGACTGACCTGAGAGAGTGTGAGAGAAAGCACCTATTTAAGAGCCTGAAACTGCTGCCGTCTTGAGCGACGGTACCCAAATGTTGACGATAACAACAGGCGATAGTGATTTAAGTCGACTGGCGTGACAGCTGTGGAATTAAATGACAGACAACAACACAAATAAATGAAATGACATGTTGCCTTGACTGAAATGAACTTCCCGTGACAGAGGCCAGGCCCGGACGTCCGTATGGGGGTGACTGTGGGCCGGACTCTGGAGCACGTACAGAAATGAGACAACCGTGAAATGAGGCCAATTGCCTGGGTACGCTGGGGCCGAACTGTGGCATATTAGATGCCACCGGGTTCGACTCAAAGTGCTACTGCATGAGGTGGAACGCTAGCACTCGTGTGACAGCGACCTCGATCACCATGCCACTGTCTAGTGACTGAACCCCTTTTTTTTGCCTAGGGCACGCCGGCGCGAATTCGTACAGGGAAGTGACTAAATTAACGCCGGGGCGTGGTAAGGTGACACAGAAATGATATAACATGACAAGGACAAGAATCAAAAGTTGACCGAAAACCTGCAATGCGATTCCGTCCCTGGCGCATGTATTGAAATGAGGCCGGCCTAGGGCACGCCGACACGAATTAGTGCGGGCAAGTGACTGCATTCATGCCGGGCGTGGTAAGGTGAGACAGAAATGACATACCATGACAAGGGCAAGAATCAAGAATGAACGAAACCTGTGATGCGATTCCGCCCTTGGCGCATGTATCGAAATGAGGCCGGGCAGCCGTGCGTCTATATTGCCCCGATCGGAGCATCTATGGATGCGACCGGACCCACCCAGAGGTATAGTGACCGAAATGAAACCATGACAAAGACTAGATTTCAACAAACCCAGCAACTTGTAACTGAATCTGTCTCTGGAGCATGTATAGAAAGTAGGCCGAGCGGCTAGGCGAACCAGTGCGAATCGATGCATCCCGGATGCGACCGGATTCAGACCGATACGTGGCCAATGACCGAAATCATGCCAAAGACTAGACTCGAGCCCGCATCCGTACGAGCGGTGGGCCAATCTCTGAAACATGTATGGAAATGCGGCCGTAACCTGGGTACCCCGAGACAAATCCGTGCCTGAGTGGGACATGACTTGAATCTGAGTGCGGCCAGGATCGAAATGATGGCACGAACGCCCTGTTTAAACGATGCGAAATGACTTAGCATGACCGAATGGCCCGATATGTTAGCCATGTTGAAATGACGAAATGATTGCCATGCTAATACATGAAATGTTTCGACACGGTCGAAGTGATTCGTACAATTAACATGCCAACAGCGATTCGGAATGCAAACAGCGATTCGGCACGCTTGCTGGCATAACCGATTTGAACGATATGACAGGACATGAATGATGCGTGTGAGTGCGAACGGCACCCGTGCGTGAGCCATGTTTGAACGATTCAAAGACTGCGTAATCCGACCGCGTAAGGGGAACCCTTGAGTGCCGGATGCGGCATCGGTCAGAGTGTCATGGCGGGCGGCCCTGAATGTGCGTGCCGCTAGGTGGCTCCCAATCGTGTACAACCAAAAACGTGCGTGTAGCTGTTTAGTGTTTCGAGACAAGCGGTGCGTGGTTCGTGAGCTACGCAGACCACAGTTTAGTGACATGATAAGCAGTACATGAGAACGTAAAACATGGGAGCCGAAGCCCTACCTGCGACAGCCGAACCAGACTCTTTGTACGGAACTGCGACTCGGTGACACGAGTGCGACACGAAGGGACAACATGACTTACGAACCCGGAACGCGGGACTGCAACAACACAAGGAGACGGACAGACGAAACGGAGCTCACGAACCGGCACCAACAGCGCTTGTCTCGAACGAGTCGGTCCTAGATGTCTGACGTATCAGATGTCTCGCACAGGAAACCGACAAAGACCGGCGGCCTTTGGGCTGCTTAAATACCCTCCGGGCTCCTCCCATAACTTCAGGCCGGTACCCGGCCTTCCAATATATATATATAGGGCGTGGCATGATAGAGGGGGCGGGGTGCGCCCTTAATGGACGGGCCGTCCCTGGCTACCATCAGTCCTGTGTCATGCCAACAGTAAAGCATCCTAACAGTAAAGCATCCTGAGACCATTCATGTGTGGGGTTGCTGCTCACTCACAATTTTGCCCAAGAACACAGCAATGAATAAAGAATGGTACAAAAACATTCTCTGAGGGCAATTTCTCTCAACCATCCAAGTCCAAGAACGGTTTGGTGACTTTTACAGCATGATGTTGGACCTTGCCATAAGGCAAAAGTGATAACTACCGGTAAATGGCTTGGGGAACAAAACATCAATTTTGGGTCCATGGCCAGGAAACTCCCCAGACCTTAATCCCATTGAGAACATGTGGTCAATTCTCAAGAGGCGGGTGAGCAAAAAAAAAAAAAAAACCCCCCACAAATTATGACAAACTCCAAGCATTGATTATGCAAGAATGGGCTGCCATCAGTGTCAGCCCATCTATTAGGGGCGCCCGGGGGCTGCCCCCTTTCTCCTCACCAGCCCCTATATGCATAATGGATAGATTCACGCATAGCATGAATCTATCCATGGCCGCCCTGGCCACCCCCTATTCATGCGCCCGGCCCCTTTCATGACACCGGGCGCATGAATTACAGCGGCCAGGTTTTTTTTTTTTATAGGGTGTGCTTGGGTCGCAAAAAAAATGCGCTCTGATCCCACCCAGGTGTTTTACAACAGCGAACAAATATTCGCTGTTGAAACACTGATCCTCAATCCGGCCAATCAGAAGCAGGTATGAGACCCGTTTTGAAATTGGTCGAAAAGAGAAGACTCCCGATTGGCCGCTGAGGAGGAGGGAGGAAACTAGGAAATGGAAGCCGCCGTCGCTGTGATGACAAGAATGACGGGAGGCTGCCACCGAGCAGGGGAATCTGCCGGTGATGGGTAATTCTACCTACCGTCGGTTCGACCAATGGGGAGGGGGGGGGGGGTAGCGCTACCCCCAGTTAAGAGAGCCGCTGGTTTGTTTTGGGTCCCTGAGTACAGCTCCACCAACCCCCGGCAATTTGGCTCTACCCGCTCTGGCACAGTTAGTAAAGGGGTACGTCCCTATGCACATAAAACTTAGCTTATACTCTAAGTGTAATTGGTATGAACTCACAAGCAGACTGCTGAAATAAGAATAACTGGCTTTACTTTTGTCAGTAAGGAAAAGAAATAGCAACATGCGTTTGAACATATGACTTACAATACTTTAGCAGGTCCCTGCAATATGCACTTTAACATGTACACACATATGTAACAACTGGTAATGGGGAAACGGAGCGCCCAGTGTGGCGACCGTCTGCTATGCACCCCTGAGGTGCAATAAATCTATCTGCGCCTACCTAATGGACCAGGCCTGATCCCTAGAAATAGAGCTCAGTCCTTGTACTAGTACAGTGTTCTTCACCGGCAATAAATCTGTAGAGGTGGTGCACATGTAGCTTTAAATGGTGTCTTTGTAATCCACAAAAAGTAACATTGCTGCTCTGAGGTAAATTGCGCCTAGGCAGTTCAATAGGCATAAAACATGTGTGTCAATGCAGGATGAGCCTCTCGGCTCTCTCACCAATCCTTGGGTACCGTCCTCAGCTCCGGTCCCTCCAATGGTGGCTCTGGTCTCTTCAATGGCGGCGTCCGGTCTCCTCAGTCACAGCCCTGAACTCCGGTCATCAGCTCCGTCCGACCGACAGATAAGGGGGAGTCTCCGCTCCGCTGCTGTGGACTCTGAGGGGTGAGAGTCTCACTCCATCGGCTGCAAGGCCCAGGCTTCAGGCCTTCAGCTCCGGTCCGCACAGGTGTCTCTGCTGGCTGCAGTCTTCGCGTCACACGCTCTGTCAGCAGAGGCAGGCCAGTCCTGTCAGGCCTCTGAAGAGGAAGTGTCCCAAGAGGAAGAGGCGGTCTCCGCTCTTCCCTTTTATAATCTCCCCCAGCAGCCTCCCGGGCGGAAGTCAGCAGCCCGGGGGCCTGGGGAATCATGGGAGATGTAGTCTCTTCCCCTAAAAGGGGTAGAACCCCGCTACACACTCCCCCCACTTTGAATCTTTGGTCCCCAAAGACAGTGTTCAAACTACAAACTTTCTCGGGAACAACATTTTCACATAATTTGGACAGAGGAGCTTCCCACCAATTGGCATAAGATGGGGAGCTGTCCTGTCTACAGGTCACTTCAGTGTGGGCGACCTGTTTAACTGTGCCAGAGAGTGAGCTGGGGTTGCCCTCCACTAAATGAACAGCGGAAGGGTCAGGGCTTTCAGCACTTCTCCTTGCTGTAGTAACAGAGTCCTCTGAACTTTCTCCCATCTTGGGGTAAGTTAACTTCTTGGGAGGCTTCACACTCCTGCGAGCTCTCTGTTCTCTTGGAACTTCTTCAGGAACACATTCTGGCAACATCTCTTCTTGTTCTGGGTAGAGACCAGGGATATCTTCCCAGCACTCAGGCACATCACTGAATGGCACAAACTCTGTGGCTTCTGGGTTCAATGTGTTATCTTCCACATCTTCAGTAGGTGGAAGATCTATGGCAGAACTTCCTGGAGTTGAGGAAGGCCATAGCCATTCAAGTTCTCCTCTTTCTTCCTCTGGTTGGGGGTCCTGTCCACCCCTAACTTGGGATGTCTGAGACCTAGTATTAGGCCTGGGGGTATCCAGAATGGAAACAGATTCAGGTACATCTCTTACTGGAGGCATTCTGACTGCTTCAGTGAGTGGGAGCAAATGATTCCTATGCCAGGTCTTCAAAGGCCCCACTCTTCCTTCTGGCTTCAACTTGTAGACAGGCAATCCTGGAAGTTTTCTACAGATGATATATGGCTCTGATCTCCATCTATCAGCAATCTTGTGTTTTCCAGGGATCCCTAGATTTCGTAACAGTACACGGTCCCCAGGCTGTAGGTCCTGTACTCTAACTTTCAAATCAAAGTTTCTCTTATTTCGGGCCCCTCTCTGGTCAGAGGCCGCTTGAGCTTTCTCATAAGCTATCTTCAGACTGCGCCTCAGTCTGTCCACATATCCTTTGTGGGAGGCAGCAGAGGCATGGTCTAAGGAAATGCCGAAGGCCAAATCCACTGGCAATCTTGCTTCTCTCCCAAACATAAGCCGGTAAGGGGAAAAACCTGTCACATCACTTGTGGTGCAATTGTAGGCATGCACCAGAGCTGATATGTGTTGACTCCAGTGTTGCTTCTTCTCTGTTTCCAAAGTTCCCAACATGTTCAATAGGGTCCTGTTGAACCTTTCAGGCTGGGCATCACCTTGAGGGTGATATGGTGTGGTTCTAGTCTTCTCTACTCCCAGAGAATCTAGTAGCTTCCTGATCAGGCGACTCTCAAAGTCCCTTCCTTGGTCTGAATGGATTCTCTGTGGCAGTCCATAGTGAACAAAGTACTTCTCCAAAAGTACCTTGGCTACTGTAGAGGCCTTCTGGTCCTTGGTTGGGAAAGCCTGAGCATAACGAGTGAAATGGTCGGTTACCACCAGAACATTTCCCAATCCGCTCAAATCGGGTTCAAGGCAGAGAAAATCAATGCATACCAGATCCATTGGGCCTTCACTCTGTAGGTGGCCCATTGGGGCAGCTTGATGGGGTAAAGTCTTTCTCTGAATGCATCTTGCACAGGAATGGCAATACTCCTCCACTTCGGCCCTCATGCAGGGCCAATAAAACCGGTCTCTGACAAGTTGGAAGGTTCTCTCTGCTCCCAAGTGACCATGCTGGTCATGTAAGGCAATCAGCACAGTCTCTCGATGCTTCTCTGGGAGAAACAACTGCCACTTGTCTTCTGGTCCATCAGAGGGGCCCCTTCGGTAGACTACCCCCTGATGCACCTGTAACTTGTCCAACTCTCTCCTCAGTAGACGAGCTTCTTTAGAAGGGTGAAGGCGAAGTCCCTCTGGACTCCTGTCTTCCAGGGCTTCCAGGACCAATCTCCCCATGGGATCTTCCAATTGGTCACACCTCAGCTCCTTCTTGGACAGCTTCGGTAGACACTCTTCTGCCAGTTGAGTTACCCCACAGTAACACTTTGGGACTCCCACTGTGGTAACTCCTATCTCTTCAGCTCTGGATCCTCCTCTGGCTTGGAGTTCAGCCCCCTGACAAAGGGCTCGCACTCCATCTGGTGCCACTTGGGTCCAGTCTTCCCAGTCATCGACCATGACATGGGATCTTCGGGACAGGGCATCTGCATCCCTATTTCCAGCCCCTGGTCTGTACTTGAGACTGAAATTGAATCCAGACAACGCCGCCAACCATCTGTGTCCAGTTGCATCCAGCTTGGCGGTGGTGAATAGATAGGTCAAGGGGTTGTTATCTGTCTTTACAGTAAACTCGGCCCCATACAAATAGTCTCTCAGTTTGTCAACTACTGCCCACTTTAGGGCTAAGAACTCCAACTTGTGGGTGGGATAGTTCTTCTCGGAGGGGGTCAGGCTCCGGCTCACATAGGCCACTGGTCGTAGCTGGTCTTCATACTCCTGGTAGAGTACTCCACCTAGGCCCTCATGGCTGGCATCAACATGTAGCTCATATGGTCTAGTGGGATCAGCGTAGGCCAAAACTGGGGCGGTGGTGAGACTTCTCTTCAAGGTTCTGAAAGCCTCTTCACACCTTGAATTCCACTGGTCTTGGACCGACTCACTGGACCTCCTAGGCCCCATTCCATCTTCCTCTCCTTCTGTCTTCAGCAGCTCGTTGAGGGGTTTGGCAATGCGGGCAAATCCATCCACAAACCTGCGGTAGTAGGAGCAGAACCCCAAGTAAGACCGAAGTTCTGTAACTGTTGTGGGCCTTGGCCACGAAGTAACTGCCTCCAGCTTCTCAGGGTCTGTAGACACTCCTTTTTCAGACACTATGTGTCCCAGATAGTTCACAGAAGACTGATAGAACCGACACTTCTCTGGAGAAAGTTTAAGTCCCTCTTCACTGAGCCTCTTCAGTACTTTCTCCAAGCTGGCTTCATGTTCTTCCAAAGTCTTTCCAAAGACAATGACATCGTCCAGATACACAAGGACTTCTATGAGGTTCATGTCTCCAACTGTCCTTTCCATTAGGCGTTGAAACGTAGCAGGAGCTCCAGATAGGCCCTGGGCATCCTGTTGAACTCAAAGAATCCCACTGGGGTTATGAAGGCAGTCTTTTCTCTATCTTCTGGATGCATGGGGATTTGGTAATACCCACTCTTGAGGTCCATCACACTGAACCACTTAGCTCCAGATAAACTCTGCAAGGCATCTTCTATCCTTGGCGTGGTGTACTGGTCAGGAATGGTCCTCCTGTTGAGAGTTCTGTAGTCAATGCAGAGCCTCAATGACCCATTCTTCTTTCTGACTACCACAATTGGGGAGGCGTAGGGGCTTCTGGACTCCCTAATCACTCCCGTCTTCTTCAATTCCGCAAGCTGCTCCCTCAGATCCTCCAGATCTGCTAGCGGGACTCGCCTCACTCTCTCTCTGAATGGCTTGTCCTCTTGCATGCGGATTCGATGGGTGGCACTCCTCGCACACCCCACATCAAACTCATCTTTGGAGAAAATCTTCTCCCATCTGGTCAGCTGGGCCTTGGCTCTCTCTTTCCAAGCTCCAGGTAGGTTTGGGTTTTCCATGGAGAGTTTCTTCCAAACATCTTCTCCTTCACCCGTCCCCTTCACTTCTGACCAGCCAACTGGGACAGCAGGACTCACCTGTCCCAGAAGCATCCTGGCAGGGATCTCCACGGGCTGCTCCGTGGGGTTCCTCACACTGACAGGGACTCTTCCTCTAGCCTTCTTCAGGTCCTTCAGTGAAATTACTTCTGGTATCACCTCCAGACCTGAGTGACCCTCCATTGGGTCGGGTTCCAACATTACAAAGGGGCCAGGCTGCTCCCAAGTAAGTTTCACCGTGGCTCTCATGCAGGTCACCTCTCCAGGCTGTAACACTGCTCCTTCTTTTCCAAGCCTCCATACCCTTCCTATCCCCTCACTTGGGGTCTTCTGCTCTAGGACCAACCGCTGTAGGCTGCCTTCAGCATGGGATGGATCTTGGGAGTTGAAAGATTCTCTTTCTTCACCAGGGGGGTCAGAAGCCTTCTGACTAGGTCCGTGTTCGTCCCTATGATCAGGGACGTCTTGCTGGTTCCTGGTGGGCGGGGACACACCACTGCTAAGGTGTCGAACACTTCAGACTTCCCAGCTACGGATGGGTCAAACGTCAATCTGATGGGTAAGTATCCATCATAGGGGAAACTCTGAGTTCCCAATCCCCTTATCTCCAACTCTTCTATCTTCTGTATTGGCAGATGACTCAGGTATCTGTCATAGAAGTCCCTGTACAACAGGGTCACTTGTGCTCCAGTGTCTAGGAGGGCCTTCGTGTACACTCCCTCCACTTGGATGGGTACGGTAGGGGATGGACCAACTAGCTCCTCCGGGTAGGGCCTAGTTGATGCTGTCCTCTTCTTTGGACTCTTTGCTTTACCAGCACTTGATTTGCACTTGCTCCTTTCTTGAGCCTGGTATGCATTGATTTTCTCCCTCTTAGTGGGAGTATGAACCCGTTGAGGGACATTGTTATCTCTCACTTTGAAGAGTTCACGTTTAGGAGTGCTGTGTCTCTTCAGAGGGGTCTTGCCCCCTTTCTCTGGAGTGCACCTTGGTTGAGGATCCCTGGGCCCCTTCTGAGGGGTTTGGTCTCCTCGCTTCCTCTTCCTGTTGTGCTTCTTGGAGCTCACTGAAGGTGATGGGCACCCGGTTGACTCCTTCACCGGGGCCCTTTGGCGTTTCCCGCCGGCTGGCGGCTTTCTGCCTTCTTCTTCTTAGGACTGGAACATACAGCTGCAATATGACCAATTCCTCCACAATTAAAGCAAATCATCTCACCGTAGTCAGGTGGGGATGCTGGTGCTGAAACAGCTGGAAACAATTCCTTCCTGCCTGTTTCTTTCTTGGGACTGGGCGTCTCTTTCGCCACTAGAGACGTCAGTATCTCCATCATCTGGGACATCTGCAACTTCAGGGCATCTACCTCTGTGTCTCTTTCAGGGGTTAAGGCCGACCTGACCGTGGCCACTGGAAGCTTTGTAGACCCCATCACCTGCTTCTCCCTTTTCTCTTCCAACATGGCCTCTTCTTCTCTGACCATTCGGATGAGGTCAGGGTAGTCCAGGCTCTTCCCATCCTGCCGGGTGCGTAGAATTAGTGCGACAGGGTCCAAGGGTTGGGCTCCCCTCATCACCTGCTGGGCACGGGCTTCATCTACCTTCCCTGGATCTATCCCCTTCTTCAGGATAATCCTATGCAGGATCTTGTCTATGCGTCCCATGTACTCTGACAGCTTCTCCCCTGTCTTCTGGTAACAGTGTTCCAGTTGATAGGTAAGTTCTGTAACTTTTTCTGTCCCACCAAACACACCTTCCAGGATGTCTATGTAGTCCTGGGCAGTGCAATCCTTTTTGCTTGTCTTCAGATTGCGTATGGCCTCTAAGGCAGGTCCTTTTAGGCTTTCAACAATCCTTTGCTTCTTTCTGCCTTCTGAGACCTCCCATTCTTCTAGGGCCTGCGTGGCACCATCTAACCACTCTTCAAATCCCTCTTCTCCCGAGGGTACAGGTGTCCTCCCTGAGAACATCCGGAGTTTCCTGTATCCCGACATTGGGTAGTCCCCGGGGTCTCTTCTGCACTGAGTCACAATCTCCCCTAGGACAGCACACAGTTCTGCACTAAGAGTAGTGTGTGCGGGTGCGGGACTTTCTGCGCCCTTCTGCTCTTCCTTCTTTGGGGATAGAATGGCTTTCATAGGAGAACCTTCTCCCTTGCGCGGCAGCGCATGCAGCAATTGGTAGGCCTGACCATTCGGTGCCTGTATGCTCTGGCTCCTGAACTGCTCTGGAGTCTCTTCCTTCCATTCTATTAAGGCGTATGTGTACCCAGCATCATTTCTCATGTCCATTATCCATGACTTCTGGCATGGGGATAATGACATTATGAGCTGCTTGACTGCCTCTCTCTGCCACATCCCTGGCAATTCAATGACTGCTGCTGCGGCTGGGTCAGCGGCCCATGTTGCGGACCACCGTCCCACTTCTATTGGGTCCATGCCGGTACCTTCTGGCGGCTTTTCCCGCTGACTCAGGATCCCGGATTACGAGCCCCCACGTGTAGCGCTACCCCCAGTTAAGAGAGCCGCTGGTTTGTTTTGGGTCCCTGAGTACAGCTCCACCAACCCCCGGCAATTTGGCTCTACCCGCTCTGGCACAGTTAGTAAAGGGGTACGTCCCTATGCACATAAAACTTAGCTTATACTCTAAGTGTAATTGGTATGAACTCACAAGCAGACTGCTGAAATAAGAATAACTGGCTTTACTTTTGTCAGTAGGGAAAAGAAATAGCAACATGCGTTTGAACATATGACTTACAATACTTTAGCAGGTCCCTGCAATATGCACTTTAACATGTACACACATATGTAACAACTGGTAATGGGGAAACGGAGCGCCCAGTGTGGCGACCGTCTGCTATGCACCCCTGAGGTGCAATAAATCTATCTGCGCCTACCTAATGGACCAGGCCTGATCCCTAGAAATAGAGCTCAGTCCTTGTACTAGTACAGTGTTCTTCACCGGCAATAAATCTGTAGAGGTGGTGCACATGTAGCTTTAAATGGTGTCTTTGTAATCCACAAAAAGTAACATTGCTGCTCTGAGGTAAATTGCGCCTAGGCAGTTCAATAGGCATAAAACATGTGTGTCAATGCAGGATGAGCCTCTCGGCTCTCTCACCAATCCTTGGGTACCGTCCTCAGCTCCGGTCCCTCCAATGGTGGCTCTGGTCTCTTCAATGGCGGCGTCCGGTCTCCTCAGTCACAGCCCTGAACTCCGGTCATCAGCTCCGTCCGACCGACAGATAAGGGGGAGTCTCCGCTCCGCTGCTGTGGACTCTGAGGGGTGAGAGTCTCACTCCATCGGCTGCAAGGCCCAGGCTTCAGGCCTTCAGCTCCGGTCCGCACAGGTGTCTCTGCTGGCTGCAGTCTTCGCGTCACACGCTCTGTCAGCAGAGGCAGGCCAGTCCTGTCAGGCCTCTGAAGAGGAAGTGTCCCAAGAGGAAGAGGCGGTCTCCGCTCTTCCTTTTTATAATCTCCCCCAGCAGCCTCCCGGGCGGAAGTCAGCAGCCCGGGGGCCTGGGGAATCATGGGAGATGTAGTCTCTTCCCCTAAAAGGGGTAGAACCCCGCTACAGTAACATCTAACAAAAAGATCTAAAAACACGCAAGCAGCAGACTTTGCACACCGCCAATCATAGGCAGCGTGTGTATGTGCAGCTGCCAGTTTAGGAAATGCCTACCTATGATTGTTGGTGTGCAGTGGAGGGAGGCTTCTTGGCGGGATTGATCCAAACACGCCCAAGCTCATCACTACTTTACACAACACACTGTATATGTCTAAGGATGAGCTCAGGCGTGTTCGCAAACAGCACGTGCAGAGCCCGCCAGGAAGTCGGCACTGCAGAGCGCTAATCAGAAGCAGTGAGACATTGTACTGATGCACGGCTGCAGAGATCGGGAAATGTCGCACTGCCTGTGCAGTACCGACTTCCTGGCAGGCTCTGCACGTGCTGTTTGCAAACACGCCTGAGCATATCCTTATAGATGTCCTAAGGCCTTGTTCACATGGGGCATATCAATACATATCTTGTGTGACGGCTGTGTTTACTTGCACAGGTGTTGCGTGCAGGCCATCACATTGATGTCAATTGGGAACAGCGACTGCACAGACACATCCGCACAGATGTCAAATCGAGAGCAACAGTTGTGTCCATGCAGATGCTGCATCCCAATGCACATCAATGGGAGTGCCAGCACAGGGATGCCAGGAACCCTTGTGCATTCCCGTGCAGGTAAACACAGCCCTCACATGAGGTACGCCCCACATGCACAAGGCCTCACAGTCAGGCAACTAGCATTTTCAGCAGTAGTCCCATATTTCAATCCAGTGTGTTGCCAATACGTTGCTTTATTCACCAATCCATACCATTTATTATATGACATATCATGTATTCACAAGTTGAATTTCATGAAGAATATTAGGATATTTATACAACAAAAAAATAAAAAAATAGACATTATGTGAACTTACATAAAGGGGGACTTTTGTGAGGCTGAGCTCCATCATCTCTGCAACTGTAGAGAAAAAAAAAGAGAATAAAGGGTTATAAAATGATTGTGTTACCATAAAAAAAAAAAAAAAACATGCCAAGCCGGTGTATTCAAATAAGGTTGTCCGTTTTGATTTGTGTACAGCTACAACAATAGGCCAGGTGGATCGGTTACATTTTTCCTCTTCCTCAAACACTGCACCCAAACAACCTATTCAAAGCACAGGTGTGTACCTCCCCGGGCCACGGCTAATCTCCATCTGCTGCACACAACCAGGCTTCCTGGCTGTCACACAAGTGGCTGCTACATACATGGCTGCTGACATAAGAAAACCGGAAAAAGAAGACCCTGCTCCTTGTGCAATTAAAGGAAATCTTTAAATATATGTGTGTTTTGGATAGAATGGGGAAAGAACCGGAACCTCAGTCAAAGTTTTATGTTGTATGGACCCCCAGTGGGGGAGATTCACCCTCTCCAAATGAAACAGTTGACTTTTAGGCCCCTTTCACACTGGGGCGATGAGCCGCGGTGACGGTAAAGCAGCGTTATATTTAGCGCTGCTTTACCGTCGTTTTCACCGCGGTTTTCGGCCTCTCGCGGTGCGGTTTTAACCCCCGCGAGCGGCCGAAAAAGGGTTAAACAAAACAAATTTTGGTCTGATCTATATAGCTGTATATAAAATGCACTTTTTAATCTATCAAAAAGTGTTTCCCAGTGCTAAACCTTTCATCTGATTTCTAAATTGCTGCATTTGTAAATTCCAAAAGCCAATATAAAGGAATAGTAGTGATAAAAAAATAGTATAGTACTTGTGGGTTTAACCAATATTGTTTTTTGTACAATTCTCCATTAGGGAGCGTGGCAAGGGTGTGTCCTATGCCTGCATACTTTTGCCGATAGGTCTCCCTCATTCTCATGTCAAAAAGTTGGGAGGTATGCTTCACCCTATATAAGAGCAATATGCAGCACTTTCAGTTTTATTGAAATCTTTAACCCTTTTGCTGCCAGTGACATATAATGTGACAGGGTTAAAAACAAGCTTACGGCTGCAATGAGTGTATCTGACTTCATTAACAGGCTCATTGGAAAAGTAATTTTGGAAGCTTTATAACCACCCAGATCACTTTTAAGCCTCATTCACACGGATGTACTGATCCCTATGCGTCATGTGAAGGGGCCGTCTTCAAAATGTGGGACATCCATGAGTTCTGTGCAGGCAGCCTGTTCAAATTAATGGTAGGTGGCAGCTGGTGGGTTTCTTTTTTTTTCATTCGCTGTTGTCACACAACTGGGTAGGATCAGGGCGCAGTGCCTCTGGCTCTAATCACGTGCTTCAAAAAAAAAAAAAAACACCTCACCCCCCAACTGGAATCCATAGTCCTGCGCCCTGTATGTATCTCAGGGGGCCTGACATGGATGGGATGGGGGGCAGCGCCTGTGCGCCCCTAATGGATGGGTCGCCACTGGTAGGTGGCCAGCTGCATGGGAGTCCGATGCAGTCTGTCTGCATTCCGATCAGTGCATCGGACCCACAAGGAGGAACACTCCAGGATGTGCGTGGAGACCCGTACAGCTGGCATTGATTTGAACAGGCTGTCTGCACAGAACACCTGTAGGTGAATCAATCGATCAACTTGGTACATTCAGCCTGTCCATTCACTGTTCGAATCTCGACGGCTTCCTGCTGAACCAGTCAAGATTCAAACCTATTGTCTATGGCCTGCCCAACAGGTGAGAAAGTGACAGTCTTCCATTACCTTTGGAAGCCTGGAACCACAAAAAACATTGTCAGGATGGGAACAGGAGGACATCAAGAAATATCACTTCTGGGGTCTGAGCTATACAAATCCCAGCTTCAAAGCCAGGTAAACATTGGATTAAGCAAAGTCTGTGTTCGATCGCCTAGAACAGAAGGAAGGAAAAATGTTTGCTAAG